>JZKD02S0773677.1:138865-209984 GCA_000966675.3 Picea glauca | reverse complement strand
CTGAAGGTTCTCAATCTCCTTTTTTATCCTGCTGATCTCTGTTTCCTACAGGTTCATCTTCTCCATATACTTAGCCAGGTTGGTTGTCTTCTCCTGGGATGTCAATGGAGTCGCGAATGGGACTTCTGTCATTGATGCTGTGCTCACTCCTGAAATTGGAATAGCACTCAATGGAATGACTTCCATTGGCTTCAGTTGCTCTTTCTCTTTTAATAGCTTCTCCATCTCATCTTCCATCTCCTTTAGTTGTGCATTCTGCTCCATGAGTAGCTTGAGCATTTCATCCTTCTCTCCTTCTTTCTCTATTATCTCCTTCACCTGCGAATCCTCTGTGGGTGGGAGCTTCAGTTGTTTCCTCAAGGAGGCTATGTCAGCATTCTTCTTCTTTATCATTTCCTCAGCTGCTTTCACGTTTGAAGGATCGTAACCGATCTTGAGGACCAGCTCCTCCAAAGTTTTGATCCTATTGTCCTTTGCAAAGGACGATATCTTCTCTAACTTGAGTTGTGTTTGAACATTGTTTAGGGACACCTGCAATTTGGATGAAAAAGTGGAAGCATGCGCCAACGTATAGAAAACCATTTCCCCTGTCTACTTGTGCAGATCCATCTGGTCAGTCGGATGCACATCCTTCATCTAGAATTCGAAGGTGGCCCTTTTATAGTCAGTGATCACCTTGGGATCTGGTACCTGTGCCTGGAGGAATGCCATATGCATTCTGCCCTTCTTGGTGTCGAATGTATATAGAAACCTATGTTGTGCAGTCGATGTCTGCTTCTAGAACTGGGTGCAAGTACTGTTGGTTACGGTCTGGTTCCTTTTCTTGATCAGCTCATATTTTTCAAAAATTCTCAACTTGGGTCCCACCTTGCCTGGCTAAGTGTTCAATGGGGAGTCTGTGGATTTCTTCAGCAACGCTGGGGTGATGACCTTATGGAGGCTCGAATCGAAGGGTAGAATACCAACTTTGGTCATTGTAGTAGACGGGGATTCTTTTTCCCCGATTGGGCAAAGAACTGCAACAGTCTTAGGCCTCTTGGTATGCAGCTGGAATTCTTCGAAAGATACCTCTGTGACAGGCAGAGATAAATCTTGCCTCAACCTTTTCTCTTTTGGGACCTGTGGCATGGTCGTTTGTGACACAGTGGCATGGTCCTGCTTGAGCTGCTCTGTCACCTGCTTTTCCTTGGAGAGGCTGGTCTGGAAGGAAGATTTGAGTTCCTGAAGGTTCTCAATCTCCTTTTTTATCCTGCTGATCTCTGTTTCCTACAGGTTCATCTTCTCCATATACTTAGCCAGGTTGGTTGTCTTCTCCTGGGATGTCAATGGAGTCGCGGATGGGACTTCTGTCATTGATGCTGTGCTCACTCCTAAAATTGGAATAGCACTCAATGGAATGACTTCCATTGGCTTCAGTTGCTCTTTCTCTTTTAATAGCTTCTCCATCTCAGCTTCCATCTCCTTTAGTTGTGCATTCTGCTCCATGAGTAGCTTGAGCATTTCATCCTTCTCTCCTTCTTTCTCTATTATCTCCTTCACCTGTGAATCCTCTGTGGGTGGGAGCTTCAGTTGTTTCCTCAAGGAGGCTATGTCAGCATTCTTCTTCTTTATCATTTCCTCAGCTGCTTTCACGTTTGAAGGATCGTAACCGATCTTGAGGACCAGCTCCTCCAAAGTTTTGATCCTATTGTCCTTTGCAAAGGACGATATCTTCTCTAACTTGAGTTGTGTTTGAACATTGTTTAGGGACACCTGCAATTTGGATGCAAAAGTGGAAGCATGCGCCAACGTATAGAAAACCATTTCCCCTGTCTACTTGTGCAGATCCATCTGGTCAGTCGGATGCACATCCTTCGTCTAGAATTCGAAGGTGGCCCTTTTATAGTCAGTGATCACCTTGGGATCTGGTACCTGTGCCTGGAGGAATGCCATATGAATTCTTCCCTTCTTGGTGTCGAATGTATATAGCAACCTATGTTGTGCAGTCGATGTCTGCTTCTAGAACTGGGTGCAAGTATTGTTGGTTACGGTCTGGTTCCTTTTCTTGATCAACTCATATTTTTCAAAAATGCTCAACTTGGGTCCCACCTTGCCTGGCTAAGTGTTCAATGGGGAGTTTGTGGATTTCTTCAGCAATGCTGGGGTGATGACCTTATGGAGGCTCGAATCGAAGGGTAGAATACCAACTTTGGTCACTATAGTAGACGGGGATTCTTTTTCCCCGATTGGGCAAAGAACTGCAACAGTCTTAGGCCTCTTGGTATGCAGCTGGAATTCTTCGAAAGATACCTCTGTGACAGGAAGAGATAAATCTTGCCTCAACCTTTTCTCTTTTGGGACCTGTGGCATGGTCGTTTGTGACACAATGGCTAAGGGATCTTGTTGTTCTACTTCGACCAATGTGTTAGGCTCCCACACTGTCTGATTTGCAAATTTTTCCACTTTAGGCCTAGCTTCATGAACATATGGGATGTTCTTGTTCTTCACCCTCATCTCTGAGATGATCCCACATGGATCATAATGCCATGGGAAGCTCATGGAGAACTTCATTTCCCTTAGCATCCTGTCTGCTTCTTCCCCAGCGCCACGATTGTTTCAGATGAAGGAGCCAATCTGCCCCTTGATTCTAAGCTACTGCTTTTTCTTCAATGATACAAAATGGATATCATCTGAATTTATAATCTACCTTATATATTCCAACATGAAAATTCTGATAGGAAGGTACTTGGGAAGCTTATACGGTGCCAACTCGCACCCGTATACTCTGATCTCGGTATAATTTTGATACAAGTACCAATCCTCGGTCTTCGTGTTGTCCGAGAGATGCAGGATCCTCTGAACTTCATCGTTTATCCGAGGCTCGGGCCGACCGCCTAGCATACTTACCACAGGGTGGTAGAATTGGTCGATGAACTCCTTGAAACTAAAATCAGTGGAGTTGTGCTTGAGCGAGGTCCATGCCATGACTACCTGAGGTCTACCATCTCCATCCATCTTCTGCATGGAAAATCGAAATTTATCTGCCTGGAAGAAGACGAACAAGTATGCTAATATCGATGAGTATCTAAACATGCCTTCCGTGCCGAAATTCATGAACTGTTCATGAATATTGTCTGCCAAGAATGTGCTGAAGTCAAACTAAGTGGTGGGCTTTTCATCGGTAGAGAAAATGGATAGAAAACCCAGAATGGGTTCATCTACCCACTGATCAGAATAGTATCCTAACAAAGCATAAAGGAATTAGATGACCTGGTTCCCTTTCGTTGAGAACATGGAAGACGAATAAGGAGGATTTGTGGAGGGAAATTGAGCGGATGGGGGAAGGAAAAGCTCGAATATTTGAGCTCTTTAGGGGAATGTCATTTTCTGGTATAATTCTGTAAGAATTTCCAGGTCGAAAGGTGACGCAGAGTTGGCTCGGGGAATTTTCATCATCTGGTCTATGGATTCGGGCATGATGAGAAAAAGGATCTCTCCGGATGAGGAGATGACGGCTCTTTGCTCGGGAATGTAATGGGCTTGACACTTGAGAGCGAACTCGGGAAAATGGTGGATCTAAGGGAAGAGGTAGAGGGGTAAATTGGACTCCCAGAGCCCGATTTCATCGCTCTGGTTCAGGAACAATTCCCTGAGACATGACTGAAGGTCTAAGAAATCAAAATCGCATTTTGTATCGGTGATTAATCGATCTTTTTCGACCAGTGGGATCCTGTCCAGGTCGACAGGAGGCAGGAGAAACGGATTCTCCTCTCCTTCTGCTTGTTTGGACTTTAGCACCATTTCTGCAACAGTACCTGCAATAAAACACAACGTTAGTGGGGGCGACTAACTGTGGATGAGGGAAACTGACTGTAATGAAGGAGTAAACGGTGTAAAAACTCTCTAGTGCGATAAGTGGTAAATGGTTAAAGTAGGAAGAGTAATATTAGTTTTAAGTAAACGGGGGTCGGTTGGGCGCAGGAGACAGGTCAGTTGGATAACGGATAGGTTATCTAGTAATAAATGGCCAATGGATCATTTTGAGGGTGAGATGGTGGGTGATGGTGACTGAGGGATATGGATGGGTGATGTGGCAGCTATCGATTGGAGGTAAAAGTCATAGTAAAGGGCTTGCCACGAGCGAATGGGGGGGAGGACTAACAGCAGTTATGGGGACGCGACTACTTCGGGAAAGTGGATGGTGACATCCAGAGATGACGACGGTAGGTCAGAGAGCAGGAGATGATGGGACTTAGGGCCATTAGATCATTGCCACATATAAAGAGGGCCCGCCAGAGGAAAGATACCATTCCGGACCCCCCCCCCCCTCTCAGTTAAAAGCAGATCAGTCGGGGGGGTCCGAAAAACAATCTGAGCCATTGATCTGAGCACTTGTTTCCTAGTCTTAGATCTTTGCGCGCCTTTTATCACTCATTCCAAACACCCCCCCCCCTCCATTAAAGGCATAACGGATGGGGGGGTCCAGAATCCAATATTGATCATCGATCTGCGCGCTCGATCATGGGCCGTCCAGATCATGGACCCCCCCCCCCTCCGTTAAAGGTAGAATGGTCGGGGGGGTCAGGAAAGATCTGTCCACCGTAGATCTGGGTGCCAAGATCAGGACCATTGATATGTGCAAGGGGCATAAGTGGGGAGTGGACAACACATGCGCCGAGGAAAAACTTAGGATAAATGCTTTTTATGGGTTTTTCCAAGGTTTTTTAAGTAGACACCACCAAGGGGTTAGGAAAACGACCCTTCAAGTATCTGAAACATGGTGCAACACTTACATCAAATTGGTTCTTATTGAAATGAAGCAACAAAGCAACTAGCCTATATTATAACCTATCTTCCTATGACAATTAACCCAGATTAGACTGTTGGGTTAAGAAATTACTCTACCCTGGGGCTATCTGACCAGGATTAGACAGTCTGGCCAGATTTATTCGCTAATCTAACCTAGACAATTTGGCTAAGATTAAACTTTTTAGACAAACTCATTCACTACCCTATCAACATCAATTTAAAAAGAACTTGGCCATGCTTGAAAGGTATGGACCAAGTTACTATTATTGCATGGGGCTTTTATTGAAATTCTTTTATGCCCTCTTTTTTTTTCTTTCTTTCTTTTTCTTTTTCAAATTATTTGCAGAATGAAAAATAATTTGTCAACAAAAACACTAGAGACAGATAATATCCCAGTCACCAGTTGATCCTATAACTTATAGGGTGATAACAACAGGCACACATCAAAGCGCACCTGTCCACTACATAGTTGCACACCCATGCGCGGTTGTGTAGCAAACATGCACACATACCATGTGCGCCTTTGTCCCCCCTACGGGCACACCCATGCGTGGCTATCTAGATAATAGGCATGCACTTGTGTGCACATATTTCTGGATCACCCATGCACTTGGGGGCCCACACCCATAAAACCCCCTGTATGGCCCTCTGTACAGACCCTGCCCAGAAATTGAAAATCTACTTCTATGCAAGATGATAAGACTACCAACCTGAAGCTCGCTAGTCCTAGATCAGCTGCCTCATTCTCTCAAAATCTCCTAATCTCCTCTAAATACCTCTCATCCAGTCACTCTGGCAGCAAGTACAAATGAGGTGGCAATGTGGGCCCTACAGCTATATATAGGCCTTTCTGCCAAACTTCCAATCACCATTCCGGGAGCTCCGGGTGTCCATTCTTCGATCCATCTTTAGCCATGGGATTAGCATCTTGTCATATACATCAAGACAGTCCCTAGGCCACTTTTTATCCTTAGCCCCCAAGGCGCCATTTTTTCATACCCCATCTAGGTACGCATGCTCATATTCAAAATTATCAAATAAATGCTCGTATGTTCGATTCTCTTCAGATATTGTTTACGTCGAGTATTTGGTTTTCATGTGTGCAGGTACTTGGTCATCATACATCAATGCAACCCCTTCAGGTATATAATCAGCCCTGGCATGTAATCATTCCCTCTGAATCTCACTTGCATCTCCAGTCACACCCTCTGACATTTGCCTCTAGGATCCCCATCTCTCGCTCTGTAGTACCAACACCTCCATTGCATCTTAGGTACTATCACCCGGTAGAACTCTCCCCCACATGAGTTGTCCCATTCATAGCACCCTTTTGCACTTTGACACTCATGTTGTTTTTCAAACCTTTAGGGATGGGAGTCCTGATAGTCTTACATCATGTCACGAATCAGCCACATACTCCTTCTTTTCATTTTGCCAACTTTCCCACTAGACTCCTAGATTATCTCTTCAAGGTTCTATTTTTTACTACACCTCCATAGTATCATGAACCCTCCATTTCATCCACAATCAGTTTTCCCCTCTGCAAAATTCCCTTCATTTCACCTACCTCATACAGAAACCCACCCATGGGGCCCCCACCCTCCACCAGTTCTTCAAGCAAATTGTTCCCTACCCGAGCCAACCATCATACATTGGGGCACCTGTTTCTATATTTGTACACTCATCCCAGTTTATTCTTTATTTTTTTGGTACATTGTAAAAATCCTTTGTTTCTAGCATTTACATATCCTTTTGTTGTCACCTTTGACAACCTTCTTCCCTTGTTTTGGCAAATGCAACCCATGTTTCCCTTGGTTGGGGCACTCCTTATCATCTACCCCTGCTGACATCGCCCATATACTCTGAGTATCCCACAAGCCACTTACCTCTTCCCTCTGATTTTGTTCACTTTGTCCCGCCTCTAGCACAACTTATCCCCTGTCTCGTTGTCCCCCTGACACTCAACCTAGTTGAATGGTTGCGGCCACTTATACCTCACACATACCCCCAACCCAGGGCAGTCTTGAGTCTCCATACATCTTAAATTCACCCATGTACCTCCTCATTTCCTAACCTCACCTAGTAGATTTCATGAAGATCTTTCCTTATCAGAGTCGCATCCCCCTTTTTGTCGACATCAGCACAGTTTCCAGAAGGGCGACAGTATCTTGACTCTCATTACCTTTCCAATGAGAGGTCTTGGACGGCACAGGGAGAACCACAATTGCTCCCTATTGTCGTTGACCCCCATAACATTTGACTTCAACACTTTCTCATGTTATGGTGGGTCTTACTTTGCGACTATTGTAGTTATCTCTTATATTTGCCAAAGACCTCTGAACTTGGTTGGGCTATCAGTGCCTACAGAATCCGTGATATTTCTTACAGATGTCACTTCCTACTGTTCAGAGTATGTTCCTCCACAGAATTGTCTTCTGCCTTTCTCACGACCGCTCCCGAGGGTGTTGCAGTTGTCTACATCAACACACCATTCCTTTTTGAGTTACATGACATGAGCATGGGGCATGCCCGCCTCATTTGTACACATTTTATTTGTACACACCTTATGTAAGGTTGGATTCTACAGGTTCCCTTCTCCCTCTGATGGGTAACTCTTGACAATCCCACTATCTCTCTCTCTTACAATGACACTCTCAGTAGAAGAAACATTGATGGATTTCGGCTATACGTATGCTTCTAACCTCATCCATTAGGGGGCATCTGTTATCATTGAAATTTTGTCCGCAAATGGTTACAAGAATTCAGCATCGTCAAACAGTTATGAGGTCACCCATGGACCAAAATTACCACAAAAGCATTTCCAAAGGGTCAAAAACTATACAACCAGTGACAAAATTAAAGTGTGTTATGATTACACAGGGCGCGCGTGCACATGCACAAAATAGAAACACAGGAAAAGTGCACATGCACCCGATGCATGACTATGGATGCTAAAAGCCCCGCACATGTGAGAATGGCACATTTATGAGAGTGGTCAACCTCCCACCCACTTCTGGTTCAGCTTCCAAGTTGATTTGACACTCAAATCTGGACTGGATCTGACTGGGTAGCTGGTCAAAGACCTAAAAATGCCCTAATTAGCCTCTTTCCACACTACAAGATGGTTGCATAATAACTCAAAGAGGTGCTATAAAAAGGCCATGGGTGCACTTCATATTTTAAGGAATTCAATAGCAAAGTTATGCTGCTACTATTCTCTTGAGGAATCCTCTATTCTCATCAAGTGTATCCTAGCACCATTACATTGGGCAATCCATCTCACCCCTTGAGTGGATTAGCAAAGAATTATTTTACCATTTTCATTCAAAGTTGTAATAAGAGCTTATTTGTGGGTGTCCAAGAGCCCTCCCTTGGAGGAAGAAGGGACTCATAGTCCTCTTTCTTCTTGGTGTTTTCTTTCACTAATATAAACCTTACCATTGGTGACATGGGTCTTATTGTTTCTTTTGTCCTTATGTCCCTATGNTCATTAGTTTAGTTGTTATTTTATTTCTTAGTTTAATTCTTAGTTGTTCTTTTATATTTCTTTCTCTAACCCTTTTCCTTATAGTTGTCCTGCTTAGCAAACCCAACTAAGCTTGCAAGCACCTCTGTTTTGCTCACCAAGGTGACGAAAGAGGCACAACACTAACCACTTGTCTAGGTTAGAACATGGAGAGGAACCTACCAGTCTAGAGGATACACTACCAGATGCACAGTTTCTCGTCATCACAAAGGTTGATGATTACTTCTCTGAGATAGTCCAGTTCCTGTCTACAGGAATGGCACCTCGTGAATATACAATCATTCAAAAGAAACAGCCGGTAGTTCGCGTTGCATATTTTTCACTTATAACTGGACAGCTATATAAGATGGTGCCTAATGAGATCTTGAGGAGATGTGTTATGGAGATAGAAATACCACTGATTCTATCAGAAGCACATGAAGGCATCACAAGAGGAAATTACGTAGGAAAATCAACAACGCAGAAGGTTCTTAGAGCTAGCCTCTGGTGGCCCACTCTACACAAAGATGCTAAGGAATACTACAAAGCCTACAATGTATGCCAAAGAGTTGGGAAACCTTCCAGAAGGAATGATATGCCTTTAGCACCTCAGCTAACCATACAGGCATTTGAGAAATGGGCCATTGAATTTGTGGGACCTATCAACCCACCAGGAAAGTGCATAGGAGCTTGATACATAATCACTACGACAAAGTATTTGAGCGCACAGGAGCTTGATACATAATCACTGCGACAAAGTATTTGACCAGATGGGAAGAAGCAAGAGAAGTTAAAGACTATAGTGCAACTACAGCTGCGTGGTTCATATTTGATGATATCATAACCCAATTTGGATGCCTGAAGATCCTTATGAGTGATAAAGGTACACATTTTATTAATAAGACTAATGAATCCCTGACTCAGGAATTTGCAGTCAACCATCAGAAGAGAACTCCATACCATCCATAGGAGAATGGTACAATCGAATCTTTCAATGAGATCTTAGAGACAACGTTGACGAAGATTTGTAGTATGAACATGGATGATTGGGAATTGAGAGTACCAACAGTGTTATGGGCCTACAGAACTACTTGCAAGAAGCTAACAATGCAGACTCCCTTTAAGTTGGTCTACAGTCTAGAAGCAGTTGTATCGATGGAATATTTGGTTCCTAGCTTACAAACTGCAACATTCACGTATATGGATGACATTGGCGTTGTTCAAAACATACTTGCGTAGTTGGTAGAACTAGAGGAAGACAGATTTATTGTAGGATTCCGTTAGTAGGTACAGAAGGAACGCAAAAAATCTTACCATGAGAGACACATCAAGAAGAAAGCATTTAAGCAAGGAGATCTAGTATTGGTATATGACAGCAAGTTCATGAAGCATCCAGGGAAGTTCAAGACACATTGGCTTGGGCCATATGAAGTTGCCCATGTTACAGAAGGAGGAGTTGCATAGTTGAAGACTTTAAATGGAGAATGGAAGGAAGGCTTAGTGAATGGGATCTGGTTGAAATTGTACTATGACAACCAGTTTCCTCACAATTCTCTGTAAAATCATAAGAAGAAGGTTCTAGGTACCAGGTGCAGTTGAAACCGGGTACCAGACACGAAAAAGACAGTCTTCACACAGTGGGGAGGGATAGAGCAGAAAGCACGGGCTACTCTACGCTGTCTAAATTCGAAGTAAGACAGAAGGTCTAGTCCTACAGTGACTCGGGATGAATCACAGGTGAGTGTTGGGAGCTTGTTGGCCCTTGGTAATGGATTAAGGAAGAAAGCAAAGAAAAAGGAAGAGAAAAGGTGAAGTATGAACTGCACGGAAGGCACATTGACTGAGAAAGGGTCGAAGTAGTCAAAGAAGTAGAAAAGAAGGAGAGAAGTAAGGGAAAATGATTCATTCGATGAGAAGATCGAGGAAGAAATATCAGTAAGGAAGATGGATCGTGGACAACTCACCAAGCAGAAAAAGACACCAATGGATGCTTTGGATCACCTCGCAGGAAAGATGAAAAGATAGGCTGACGAAGCTCTGAAAATGTGGGTCAAAGGGGACCTAGGGTTTTAGACACCTAGGGTTTTTTCATTTAGGGTTTTGACACCTAGGTTTCAACCTAAGATTGTCTGAGAATCATTGTAATGTATAAGTAAAGACCTAGATGAGTGAAGAGGGGTTCATTGTTGGCTAGAGTTGTGTTGTGATATTGAGTGATCATTGTTGTGTGAGAAAGAAGTGTTGTGGATGACAGCACTCTAGTATTGTAAGGTCTTCAGCGGGGTGCGAAGATCAACCCTGTAGCTGGGTGTGTAGGGAAGGGAGAGGAAGAGAGAAAAGGAGAGAGAGATCTACAAGCTAAGAGAATACATAGAACTGTATGTTTTCATATAATATCAAGAAACGTAGTTTTGTGGACGTAGCCCTAGGGAGAGGGTGAACCACGTATATCTTGTTGTCTTCTATGGTTGATGTTATGTTCTTTACTTCCTGTTAGTCTGTTATTGCATTATTGAGCTAGATCTAAGATATAACTGTGTGAAGTAGGTTTAAGTTGGTAAAAGAATAATTAGTTGTTGTGTGTTATTACTTTGGATCCACTTTGCATTTCCTCTGGTTGTAGACACCTATGTCCTGCAACCCCCTATTACTACTTCAGGTGATACTGCATCTTCTCCATAGGTGTTTCCGAAAGGGCCAGTAGTTAGGGCTTGTTGGTTTGTTGTTAGAGTTGAACCCCAGGTTTTCCCCTATGCCAACACACCATAATTAGCATGCACCAGTTTTTCACACACAATTCTAAAATGTAACGCATGTACTGCACATCTATATCCAGTGTGCATACTTTTTTGTCATGCACCAATCTCTACTGAGCACAATTTTTGTGTCGCACACCAATACTCTATGCACACTACAAGAACCACACCACAATACACCAAGGTTTAGTGTGGTCAAACTGCACGTCGATACTCCCTGCACACCAATATTTTGTTACGTGCCAATATCTATTGAGCAAAACTTTTGTGTCGCACACCAATACCATGCATGCACTGCAAGCACCACACCATGCTAAGGTTTAATTTGTTCACACTGCTCGCCAATATTCTTTGTGCACCATTATTTTTCCGCACACCAATATCTATTGAGCACGGCTTTTGTGTCGTGCACCAATACTCTGTGCGCACTGCAAGCACAACGTTGTGCGTGCACCAACAAATTTGAATTGCGCTCTACCAAAAATTCAATCACACACCTTATGCATCTCATTATTATTTGTATGCCAAAAAATATACACCCTACGATGAAAAAATTCAGTGTTCTTTATCGTGCACCTATGTTTTGCGCATGCCACCACTTATACACGACACAGTTGCATAATTTAGTGTACACACTCTGTGCACTATTATTTTATGCGCAACGCAAAATATTTAGTGTGCATCTCTCCGCAACATTATTTCTCCATATCAATGGCTTCACACAGTGCAGTACTCCATTTCCATGCGCACACCTATGCACCTTTACTTTTTCGTGCATCACTACTACTTAGCGTGCACAAATATTTTCGATTCTTAACTGATTTTTCCATAATTTTGATGCAGAAATTGGGGCTTTTGCCCGATTTTCACTTGATTTCCACCATGGATGTTTTGCAACCATGAATTTTTCTCAATTTCACTCCAATATACCCAAATTCCACCTCTAGAACAACAAATGTTTGTGTGCATTGCTGATTGACATTCCTAGTGCAAGTTTTCCAACTTATTCATGAATTGAGAATTTTATTCAAACAATTCCACTCAATCTGTCTTGGCTTCCGTGTAACTTCAAATTCAACCAATTCTAGGTCTGAATTTTCTTATACAGGGATTAAAATTAGGAATATCTCATCACTTGACCAAATTTCCCAAATTCCCCATGAATTTAACAACAAAAATTGGGGATTTTTCCCAATTCCACTCAATTGCTTTTGATTCCTACCATGGACGCACTGTAATTTGAAATTTGGCAACTCTCGAAATCAATTCTCTATGAAATTTCGCTTCAACATTATGATAACTCGGCTCATCCATGCTTAGTGTTGAAAACTAGGCTTTGATACCATATTGTGGCATTCCCAACCTCCCAAGTTGGTCACATTACGTAAAAACTCTTCGTTATCAGCTCTGATTCCATATTGTAACATACCCACCCACCAATTGGGTCACGTCACTTAAAAACTTTCTTGAACTCTGATACCATATTGTAATGTTTCCATTACCAACAATTCCACAAAATTGCTCTAATACTAGCTAAAACATAAAACTACACTCTGCAATGCATAGTTATATACATAGTGATAACAGAAATATACATGTTGCATAAACAAGATAAACCCATGAAAACAAATGCATAATTATTACTGCAACACATGATTTAATACATAATTGACACTTATATTTGATTAAAGGTACACAAATTGCATGCAGACCTTCCACATTCCTCCCATCCTTAGACCACACTGCTCATAGCTCCCAGCAATGGGTCACCCTCGAGTTGGGGATAAACTCCACTTGGTTAAGGTTTCCTATCCAAGCTAAATTATCTCATTCAACGGGAAACTCAGTCACGGGTAACTTAGTATTAGGTGACTCAATCACAAGAAACTCTGTCACATGTGTCAATTCATAGTGACAGCCTACAGTCCCTCATTCCCCACATGCATGTCCCACCCCAAGAAGTATGCCCCTTCTCTTCTCAACAGTCCTCCGACTGCCCCACTTCCTTTCCAAGGCTTCAGCAACAAGCCAGTTAGGAAGTCGTAAAGCCCTATCGCTGCAGTTTGGCACCTCGAGAAATAATTCCCAGCAATTCTCTGACCTGGAGAGAATGAAATTTCCTACGGGCCTGAAAATGTAGAAACCTAATTAGGGATAATTCCATCTCTCCCAAGCTAAGTAGGGATAATTTTAAAGCTATAAAATTATTTTTAAATGTAGAAACCTTGGCGAATCTTATTAGTCCTTAATATGCCAACTATAAACTTTTTAGCGATATTTTTGTAAAAATATTCAAATTTCTAAAGACTTTGTATAGTTTGTATAATTTTTTGGTGATTTTTAAGGTAAAACAATTTTATCCTACATAATTTGGGTGAATCATGCTTAGAATGGAAAATCATTTTTTGGGAACAAGCATGGAAAAATAACCCATGGGAGAAATTCAGCCCCTAAAATTTTTCCTAGAGCTAAGAAATGTACAGGTATATGTGACAGTATCATCAGGGTACCAATGACAATTACAACATGGTCCAATGATAGTAACCTCTCGGTCTCGATCCCCCTTCCCTCCTCCTCGAATAATAGGAAAAATGGACTAAGTCCAAACTATTTGGATGCATTTTCCCAACTTGACACTTGTCATGTCGAGAACTATCTTCAGTCCACATGTCCCCTCCCTTCAGATGTAGAATAAAATAATATCCATACTTTATACTTTTAAGTAATATTAATATAATATTCCTTTGGTTTTAACCCCCTTTAACTTAGCCCCTTAACCTCAACTAGTGGAGTTATCCCCCCATACTCTTTTACATGGTTGGTCTGTCGCAGTGATAATTTTTCATTATATTTGCATATGATTACATTTACATTCTCAGTATAGAGGTACTGGTTTTTTTGCATCCAGTCTCACCAGTCTTAAAAACACAAAGATCGCGCACTAAACTAGCGCATGTGAAACTTTCAGGATGTGCACACTCTTCTTTTAGTGTGCCACTCTCATACACTTACATAGGTGTGTGTTACAACATGACGTATATACAAAAAAAGTCTCTCTGGCCTCCAAAATCATGCACTAAGTTGGTGTGCACGAAAATCCTGTAATATGCACCATCCTGGAAGGCTCTTCTTTTAGTGTGGCACCCTCGTGCGCTTACACTGGTGCATGTTGTATACATTTATTTGTTCCCCTTTTAGTGCATCATCCTGTGCATTTACACAAGTGTGCGCACTAGACACATTAAACTGTGCACTATATTCATTTAAAAATGCACGCACTCTTTTGGTATGAGATTCACGTGCACTGATGCAATGTGTGCAGAACCAAACCATAGATCTTGTTCCTTCATCTCACTAGCTTATATGTAAATCATAGTTACATTTTTATGTATAATTGGGGTTTAGCCTAGGGGTATTACATTTGGAGTGCCTCGAGAAATTGTATCAAATAGAGGAGCTCAATTTACTTCCAAGTTGATAGCAGATCTCATGGAACTCTACAAAACCAAACATAGAAAAACAACATATTATCATCCATAAGCTAATGGGAAAGTGGAAATGAATAATAGATAAATTGAGAATATCTTAAAAAACATAGTTCATTTCCACCTCAAAGATTGGGCAAAAAACTTTCTAAAGTTGTTTGGGATTATCGCACAACTTGGAAAACATCAACAGGATTCACACCATATGAATTAGTCTATGGAAAATGGTACTTTTGACAATATAATTTGAGGTAAAATATATTTGCACAGTAGTTAAAGTTGGCATTGATATACCTGCTACACAGAAAGAACAAATCACCCAACTCAACATGTTAGATTATTTTCTTCGGGAAGCTCTACAACATACAAAAACGTTTCAGCAACAACATACAAGTTGGCATGACTGTTTCATCAAGGATAATAAATTCCAAATAGGTGATTGGGTATTATTATTTGATTACAGGTTTCAATACTTTAAAGGAAAATAAACAACACAATGGCTTGGTCCATATGAAATCAAAACTATCTCTGAAAATGGCATAGTACGACTTAGAACCATTGATATTGGAAAACTTCCATTGTTGGTAAATGGTCATTATATGAAGTTATACAAGAAACCAAAGTCCAAAGAGGATTTCACTTCCATCCTATAGCAACAACACTCTCTTAATTTAGTGGGCAACATCCACACCCTTTATTCTACATAATTACATTATTGCATGATTAAAATGAAACTCTGTTATAAAAACCAGAAATGGCATTACAGGCCATGAGGAACCTTGAAAACCAGAAATGGCAAGGCCCTTCAAGGAAATAAATAAAAAACTTGTGATGAAAATTGGAAATGGCATCGTAGGCCGTAGAGAAAATTGAAAACCATTGATGACAATTTCCTCTATGGATGAAAAAAAAACACCTACTACATAGTCTATCTACAACCTTTTGTTACCAACAAAATTTTGAGCACTTTCTATTACTGCAGTTTTTCTCTACTACTGCATGATACTAGCCAATTATTTTCTCTGCAACATGATTATTACTTTTTTTATTTACCACCAGCTCTATATTTTCTTTACAACCATTGGATTCCTTCAATAAAGTCATCTAGATCACTGCAATATTTTTCAACGGCTTGCATCATTGTTGCATAATATGTATGTCCACGTGGCGACCTCACGCAATGATCAGGTATTCCTACCTTTTAATTTTAAATCTTTTTATTTAATGTTTAAATTCCCTTTACTTCGATGATATTCTATAAAAAAAAATTGATTATCGGAGCGACCACTGCTTCCTTTGGGGGGAAAGGTGAACTTCTCAAAACACTGGTCGTAAAATTTTACTAACACTAGAAAATATTTGGGACATGACATATTCATCAAGCATATCTAAATTACAAAATGAGCTAGATCATTAAATGAGGAAACCCTAGATGGGGTTGAGTCAGATAACAAATCTCAAAGAAATATACTCACAATAACACCATATGATATTATCAATGAATAATTGGGTGCATTTATTATAGAGGAGTTTACCTCCTTATATATCAATGTTCATTAAACAAATCATTTCCAGTTATGAATGTGGGATAGATTTATTTACACAAAAAGTGAACATTAACATATTCTAAAGTCATCAAGTGACTTTATTACATTGTAAGTCTTATATCTCTAATACCCCCCATAAGGTGTATGGTGTTGAAATCAAATACATATATTGAATGTAAAACACATAAACTAAACACTAAACATCAGTAACATCCTTTAGAATATTCTTCTTTAAACACGGTTCCTAGACCAATTTAAGCTCCATAAAGCTACTTCATAACCCTCGCAAAGGTGTCACTGCTAAGTTGAATTCTTGATTTCTTGGATTCCACCTCTCTTAACTCTCAAATCATGAATCTTCTTAAATAAATTACTAGACAACAATCCACATGCATGTCGAGTAACCTCACTAGTATATGTCAATCCACATGCATGTCTCTCCAACTAATGAGGGATCTTTCCCTATATCCACAACTTCTAAACTAACTGGGAAATAATCCATTTTGAGTTGTTAACTGATCCCTTCCTATCTTCAAAGTGTGGTCTTCCTAAAATGCATAAACTCCCTTTTATTTTGTAGATTCTTCACCACTGTCGGCATCTGATGGATCTTCAATCATGGATACACTCGCTATATGTGGTTTATCTTTGAACTTTCCCTTAATAAATTCATCAATTCACTATCTACAATTCCAAGCTATACGACCCAACTTCTTGCAATAATGGCATTTTATTTCCTCTTTGTCTTTTGCTGATATATTGCGGTTGTTTCTTGCATAAAATGCAAGTTTTGATTATATATCACCTTCAGTGGTTCTCTTTTCTTCTGCTAGCAATGCTACAATCATTTCTTCTAGAATTTGTGAAGGTAGATGACTCAAGGTAAATATAGCACTATTGTATTTAGGTGGAAAATTGTTTAGGATAATAGCCTTGGCATCCTCCTCATCAAATATCTCCTTGACTTATGCAAGTTGTCTGATAATATATCTTAGATTGTTGACATGACTTGATATGGTGGCTTTAGTCGGTATCTTAAAGTTGAATAACTATAATTTCAAGGAAAATTTTGCATTCACTTCTTGTGCCCCAAATAACTTGTTAATATTTTTCCAGATCTCCTTGAATGATTTGTACAGATCTACATGATGAAGTGTTATGATCCAATGCCTTAAAAATGATAAAAAGTCAATGAATACAATCCACTTCGAGGGGGAAACCTTATTTTACAATATATCCAATTCATAATAAAATATGAGATGAGATAACATGATCCTAAGACTAGGTCTCCTTGGTATATATATAGGATACAAAAAGTAAAATTATAATGAAAAGAGTGCAATGAAGGGTTCTAGCCTACATATATATAACACTATAAATGTAGTAACTCAATATCTATGGCTTAATAAGGGGTTTTATACATAACACGGGGCTTTGTCTAGTTCTTAACATGCCCCTCCCCTTCAAACAAGTGTTGTCCTCGACACTTAACTAACCATGGGTGCTTCTGCATGAAGAACCCATCTTCCCATGTCTCTTCTTCCATTTGTATGTTCTTCCATTTGAGGAGGTACTCTGCAATTGCTTAATTGCTCAGCTATTTAATCCTTGTTTCAAGGATTGTTTCTGGTTCTAGTATATTTTTTCCTTCTTCATTAATCTCTGGTAAAATAGTTTGTACTAGGATATCGTTTCTAATTACCTTATTTAAGAAAGAAACATGGAAGACTAGATGTACATGTGAATATGGAGGCAAATCAAATTTGTAAGCCATACTTTCAATCCTTTGAAAAACCTTATAGGGGCCATAATATTTGGGTGATAATTTATTTTCCTTCTTTTGTTTCTTGAGGGACATTTTGTTTATATGGTTGTAGCCTCGGAAATACCCAATCCCCCACTTCAAATTCCCTTTCACTGCAATGTTGATTTGCTTATTGTTTCATCCTATTTTCTTCCAAAACCAAGTTGTCCTTCAATAGTTTGAGAACCTCTTGTCGGTTCCCTATGTGGTAGTCCATTGCTTGAACCTTTGAAGTCCCTTTCAAGGGTGACATCATGGATGGAGGATGATATCCATAAAGTGCCATAAATGGGGAAAATTTTTATGAAGTGTGGTAGGATATGTTGTACCACCATTCCACCAAGGGAAACCACTTGACCCATTGTATTTTTTTTAATATGAAAAGAAACAAAGATATCCTTCTAGATATGTATTCGCAATATCAATTTTCTCATCAAATTAAGGATGGTAAGATGACATGTGAGCCAATTGAGTACCCAAACAAGAAAATAATTCAGTCCAAAAATTTATAGTGAAAATTGGATATATGTCACTTATAATAATCTTGGATACTCCATGTAGCTTTTGAATTGTTTCCATGAATGATGTGGCTACTATACTTTCTTTAAAAGGATGAGAAAGAGAGTGCAAATGGGCATACATTTTCAATCGATCCACTACTACCATGATGTATTATTTCCTTTAGAATTGGGTAAAACTGTAATAAAATCCATCGAAACTTCTTCCCAATGTTGACTTGGTATAGCTAATGGTTGTAGGAGACCTGGCGTCTTAATTGTCTCTCCCTTATTCTATTGGAAAACCAAACATTCAAACACAAAATTTTGAACATCAATTTTAAGACCTTCTCAGAAAAAATCCTTCTTGATCATGTGCTACGTTTTCAAGAATCTCAAATGTCCTCTTATAGGAGAAGAGTGAAATTCTAGGACCTTCTGTTTTATTTGGGAATTCTTACATAAATATAGGCAATTGTTATACCATAGAAAATCATTCTTCCATGCAAAATTATCTAATGAAATGGGGCCCTCTTGTAGTTGTTGAATGACCTTGCATACCTCTTGATCTTGCTTCCATTCTATCCTTGCTTCTTCCACCGAATTATATTGTGGAATAGAAATAACACATAGTGAACCTTATATTTCTTCTTATTTCCTTGAAAGGGCATCTGCCACAACATTATGTTTTCCTTTTTTGTAAATAAATTCAAATTCATAACCTAGCATATTTGTAACCCATTTTTGTTTCTCTTCTGAAGATAATCGTTACTCCAAGAAGTACTTCAAACTATCATGTTCTATTTTTTACTTTGAAGTGACTTCCTATTAGGTAAGGGGTCCATTTCTTAACTGCATGTAGTATGGCCAACATATATTTTTCATAAATGTGTTTGAGTAAGTTTTTTCCTTTAATTTGGTTGCTTTCAAAGGAAATGGGTATTCCTTCTTGCATTAAAACTGCATCAATGCCATGGCCTAAGGCATCACACTCCACAATAAATGTTTTTTGGAAGTTAGGTGTGGCCAGTACAAGAGTTGTACACATAGCCTCCTTAAGTTTTCCAAAATATTTGCTTGTTTCTTGAGTCCAAGAAAATCATTCCTTCTTTAATAATGTTGTTATAGGTGCTGCTATTTGACCATATTTCTTGACAAACTTGCAGTAATAGCCTATCAATCCTAAAAATCCTCTAAGTTTCTTCAATTTTTGGGGAATTGTCCATTCCTTCATAGCTTTAGTTTTGTTAGGGTCCACTTTTATACCTTAATGAGATACAGTGTGACCCAAATATTCCACTTCATAAACCCCAAAGGCAAACTTGGAAGGATTTTCATAAATTTGTTGCTCTTCCAATAGATGTAATACTCTGTCAACATGTTGTACATTCTCTTCCCAAGATTTGATGTAGATTAGTATGTCATCAAAAAATACTAACACAAATTTTCTAAGGAAGGTCTTGAAAATAGAGTTCATCAAGCTTTGAAATGTTGAAGGTGTAAGTTCAAATGGAATAACCAAAAACTCATGATGACCTCCATGTGTTCTAAAGGATGTTTTGGGAATGTCTTCTTGCCTCATTCTAATTTGATGATATCCTAAACAAATATACAACTTAGTAAAGAAAATTTCTCCATGAAATTCATCTGATAATTCATCAATGACAGGAATAGGAAACTTATTTCATGGTCATTTTGTTGAGTTGTCTATAATCTAGACACTGTAGAAATTTTAATACAAATTATGTATTGCTTGGATTCTCCTAATCTAACAATTATATGCCATTTTTAAATACAGAATCGCTTCTACAAATATTCTTGCGTAATTTAAAACATGATTGCCAATTGCAATATCAAGAAGAAAGATCAATCACACATAACACATGTGTTTTTACCAGGAAAGCAAAAAGCTAAAAACCCCACTATCATATATTATGTATATATCATGGATCATGAAACAATCTCATACAAAACTCTAATTCAATAGATCTCAGTACAATATACAATCGTCTCACACTGTCATACAAAAATTGACAAATTCATGTGCCAATTTACTGCTTCTAGATAGCATGCCTCCTCTACGCAATCCCTGCTAATGGAAATCCCTGCAATGAATTTGAATTCCTCTTGCCTAGGCTGCACATTCCTCATTGGCACACCCAATGTGTGTGTGGTTGCATGAGTGCACCCACTAAAGTCACAACTGATAGTCAAATTGTCCCTTTCACCTGTTATCTCAACTGGGTATCCACTGGATCTGACATGCATGTAATTAATAGTGGTAAATCTTCAGTTGCATGTGAGATCACTGATTGTGAATTAATTATTAATTAATTCACTGATATCTCACTAGTGTAAGTTCAGTTACAACTAGTACAACTGATCTTAACTCACTTAACTGAGTTAAACTACTTCACAACTCACATAACTACACATCCAACTCTGTTACAACTTCGAATCACTCGGTTACAACTAATTCGACTTGCATGTCCCACCAGTCAACCTTTGAACTCGAATTTCCTATAGCTAACTAATTTTCCACTTCAGATAACTATTTCCAAGTGTTTATTGAGAATAGACTAATATTTATTGTCCAACTATTATTAAGGGATAATAATAGTCGACATACATCTATAAATAGAATTTTCTCACCATCTATAAATAGACATCATCTATAAATAGAATTTTCTCATCATCTAAAAATAKACTTCCACCTAAAAATAGCCTGAGGCTCCATCCTAGTGTAGGTGCATAATTTTCACTAGGGTCTTCTTGTTGAATCTCAACACTCCCTCTCAACAAGAAAGGGATTATCCTTCACCCCGATCCTGTCTCTATGGTATTTGACTTTGCTCATGATGAGTGCCTTCGTCAGAATGTCTGCATCCTGACCTTCTGTAGGAATGTACTGAAGCAACATGATCTTCTACTGTACACAATCTATGATATGATGATACTGGATATCTATATTCTTATATCTATCATGAAACACAGGATTAATCAAGAGTTTAATGCAACTGTAATTATCACAATGAATCATTCTCGGATCTAAATGAGAACCAAACAAACAAACCAAGATCTTTCTCATCTAGATAGCCTCACATGTAGCTTGACTCGCTACCATGTATTCCACTTCCTCTGAATTGAGTGCCACAGATCTATGTTTCATGCTGTACCAAGAAACAGTTGTAGATCTGATACTAAAGATCCCCCCCTGATGTGTTATTTCTATTCGTTGGGTTGCCCACCCAATATGCATCCTTGAAGCCATGAAACTTCACCTCATCCATCTATCTGTACCATAAGCCATACTCAGATGTGCCCCTCAGGTATCTCAGGACATTCTTACTCTCCTTCCAAAAGAGCTTGGTAGGTTTAACCATCACTTGACTCAGCTGGTTAACCGCATAGCAAATTTTTGGTCTCGTGTTCACTAGATACATTAGAGAACCCACTAACTGTCGATAGACAGTAGCATCCACTACCTCTCCAGAAGTAGCATCCTCTTTCCTCCAGTTTCCTAGAAGAGGATTATCCATGGGTTTGCATCCCTCCATGTGAAACTTACCCAATATCTCCCTTGCATACTTGCCTTGAGACACAAAAAGTTCACCATCTCGCTGCCATATTTCCAATCCAAGGAAATAATGAAGGAGGCCCATATCCTTCATCTCGAACTCCTTTGCAAGGTCCTCCTTGCATGAGTGTATCAGTTTCTCATCACTAGTCAGTATTAAATCATCAACATAAAGAACAATGATTAAAAGCTTACCCTCCACCATTGATTTGTCGATCGGTATTGGGACAATTTCCCATGCACTGTTTTTTACAATGGATTCATACTCCTCCACCATTGCATCTACCCATGTGGGATCCTGAACTTCTTCTTGAAAGGAATATGGTTCAATCACAATACATTTTCTCATGAGAGCCATGTATCCAGTAAATCGATCAAAAGATTGTCTCTGTCTGTGCTGTGAAGTAGGGGCTCTTACATTTTGTACACCGTCAAGTCTAAATCTATCAGCTTCCATGGTGCTCTTTCTGCCATTTCTGATGGATGGCTATGCATGAGTGGCTTCCTCCACTCCATGAACCTCCTCATGTGGCTGATCCACATCTTGAGACTCATCTTTGGGAACTAGCAGTTCCTCCTCTGCATGCAAGTCTATCTCCCTCTCAAGAGACAATCGCATGGATTTCCCCTCATCAAATTTTATATCTCATCGCATAACAGTCATCTAACTATTAGGAAAATACACACGATAATTATGGGGTGTTTCTGTGTACCCCACAAATATCCCAACTTTAGCAGTCGGTTCCAGCTTCTTCCTGGCATTCTTGGTCACATGCACATAAAAAGATGAGCCAAAAATCTTAAAGTGAGAAACATTTAGTTTCTTACCAGTGAAAGCTTCTTCAGGTGTACTCATGCCAAGTACTCTATGAGGGAAATGGTTTTGCACATAAACCATAGTGTTGCATGCTTCCACCCACAAATGAATTGGTAGGCCCTCATCATGCAACATCGCTCGTGCTGCACCCAGGATCGTTATGTTCTTCCTCTCTGCGACCCCATTTTGCTATGGGTTATGAGGAACTGTGAGTTCTCTTTGAATTCCTTCTTTCCTACAGAAGTCTTTGAATTCGTTAGAGATGTATTCTCCACCATTATTTCTCCTCGGAGCCTTCACTTACTTCCCTGACTCTTTCTCCACCAATTCTTTAAACTCACAGAACTTTGAGAATGTTTGATCCTTCTTCTGCATGAAGAAGATCCAACATTTACGAGAAAAGTCATCAACAAAAATAACATAATACTTATGTTTTTTTGTTTAAGCAACTGAGAATGGTCCACACACATCTGTGTGAATTCTCTCCAGGATCACCGAAGCACAGTTCTCCTTTTCATGAAAGGTGGACTTTACATACTTCCCCATGGTGCAACCCTTGCACTGATATAACCGAGAAAGTGTTCCCATTGGAATTCCAGTAGATATGTGTTGCATGATTTTCAAGGATCCATGATGAAGATGGCCCAATCGCATGTGCCATAATTTTCCCTCATCCTAGCTCACCACTTTTTCTTCCTTACCCATCACGGAAGCGCAGCCATCTACCTCCAGCTTCTAGAGATTCTTAAATTGAATCCCTATCTTCTTGCCTTGACCCATTGTTTTATGTCGCAGGAAATTTTTTTAATTGCTGAAAACAACGTCATAGCCTATGTCCTCCAACATTGCGACCGAGACCAAGTTTTTCTTCAGACTTGGAACATGCATAACATATTTTAGTTTAAATGGTTTACCTAACTCCCTATGAAAGGTAATGGTACCAATTCTAGTTACACTGTATCATCCATCGTCGCCCATCTCTATATGCATGTTGAGATGTTTCTCCTCCAAGTCACTGAAAAGCTCCTTATCTCCCGTCATGTGGAAGGAAGCACCACTATCCAAATACCACACTGATCCCAATGCACTTCATGCCATGCATGCGATCAAGGAGAAGTCAAGTTCAAATTGTGAGGCAAGGGCCTCACCAACTGTAGCTCCAACAACCTTCTTTTTCTTATTCTTCTGCGGATAGTTAGTAGCGAGATGCCCATGTTCGTGACAGTAAAAGAACTTCACTTTGGACAAATCTAGCTTCTTTCCTTTAGAATCGGATTTTGAATGGAATTTCTTCCCCTTCCCTTTCCTTTCCTTGGCAGCCAAATAAAAATAATATTCATCATCATGCTTTGATGAAGAGCCATCTCTGGTCTTCCACCTAAACTCCTCCTGCACCAAATCCGACCATAGTCATTCCCAATCTAGCAATTTTTCCCTTCCATTGATAGAGTCTTGATAACTATGTCAATTCTTGGGAAGTCCTAGGAGATCCAAGCTCACAAAATCATCATTAGTGACTATTCTTCCCACACTCCCCAACTCATCCCGACATTGGACAAACTTCATGAGATATTTTGGAATGGAGTCGCCCTTCTCCATCTTGATCTTCCTGAGTTTATCTTTGAGCACCAATTTCCTATGGTCGATGATGTTTTGGAATAGATCTATCAAGGTCTTCCACATTGCATATGGTGTGTCTTTCCCATGGAGGTTTGAGACAATGTGGTCTCGTACTCCCTCCAACAGGATCCTTCTCACCTTTTCCACTTTATTTTTCCATGCATCAAGATTTGCAGTGTCTGTAGCATATGGCTTAGGAACATTTTTGTCAATGAATTCCTTCAAGCCATTGTCTTCGAGTACTGCCTCCATCCTATCCTTCCAAGAAATGTAGTTCGAGCTTCCCTCGAGTGCATAATATAACCTCAAGCCATTGAAAGCCATTTCGATCTTGAATCAGTTAAAGCACCAAGAAAGTCTTTCTGCAAATTCGAATTCTATCCAATCACAAACTCATATTCTGCAATCTTCTGTGCTCTAATACCATGTAGAAATTTTAATACAAATTATGTATCGCCTGGATTCTCCTAATCTAAAAATTATATGCCACTATTAAATACCAAATATCTTCTACAAATATTCTTGTGGAATTTAAAACACGTTCGCCAATTGCAATATCAAGAAGAAAGATCAATCACACATAACACATGTGTTTTTACCGGGAAAGCATAAAGATAAAAACCCCACTATCATATATTATTTATATATCATGGATCATGAAACAATATCATACAAAAATCTAATCCAAGAGCTCTCAGTACAATATACAATTGTCTCACACTGTCATACAAAAATTGACAAATTCATGTGCTAAATTATTGCTTCCAGACAGCCTGCCTCCTCTGCGCAATCCCTGTTGATGGAAATCCCTGCAATGAATTTGAATTCATCTTGCCTAGGCTATGCATTCTTCATTGGCACATCCAATGTGTGTGTGGTTGCATGAGTGCACCCACTAAAGTCACAATTGATAGTCAAATTGTCCCTTTCACCTGTTATCTCAACTGGGTCTCCACTGGATCTGACATGCATATAGTTAATAGTGGTAAACCTTTAGTTTCATGTGAGATCACTGATTTTGAATTAATCAATAATTAATTCAATGATCTCTCACTAGTGTAAGTTCAGTTACAACTAGTACAAATGATCTTAACTCACTTAATTGAGTTAAACTACTTCACAACTCACATAACTACACATCCAACTCTGTTACAACTTTGAATCACTCAGTTACAACTAATTCAACTTGCATGTCCCACCAGTCAACCTTTGAACTTGAATTTCCTATAGCTAACTGATTTTCCACTTCATTTAACTATTTCCAAGTGCTCATTGAGAATAGACTAATATTTATTGTCCAACTATTATTAAGGGATAATAATAGTCGACATACATCTATAAATAGAATTTGCTCACCATCTATAAATAGAATTTGCTCATCATCCAAAAATAGACTTCCACCTAAAAATAGGCCTGAGGCTCCATCCTAGTGTAGGTGCATAATTTTCACTAGGATCTTCTTGTTCAATCTCAACAGACACATACGCCAAGAACCATCATTTTTATTAACCATCACCAATGGTGAAGAGAAAGAGATTTGGCTAGGTTAAATGATGTCGTCTTGTAACATTTATTGGATCATATGCTTAATATCATTCTTCTATGCATAAGGATACATGTAAGGCCTAATTTTAGGTGGTACATTTCTTTGTTGCAAATGAATAGCATGGTCATGATCTCGAGCAGGTGGAAGACCCTTAGGAATTTCTCCAAATACCTTGGAATGATTGTTGATAAATATTTGCATATCTAATGCAGTAGAGGACATAGATGTTTGAACATATAGTGAGAACAATTGTGAAATTACACCATGGTATTCCTTTTTGAATATTTTTCATGTTGTTAGATCTTATCACCTTAGAGGTTTTCCCTTGGATACCTCTAAGCTCAATTTCCTTACCTTATGAGGAAAATATCATGAAAAGATATTGAAAATTAAAGGCCATTGTTCCCAATGATTGTAACCATTGGACCCCTAATGCAACATTAGCACCACCCATTTGGATGAAAATCATGGGACTATCCAAAAAATACTCCCACATATTGAGCTTAATACTATGGAACTTCCTAGAACAATTTGTGGTACCTCCATTTACAATCATTACTTGAAAGTTCGGCCTTGGATATGCAAAGAAATTGAGATCTTTTGCTAATTTGTAATTAATAAAGTTATGGGTACTACTAGAATCAATCAACATTGTTACCTTTTTATTTTTTATGTATCCTTGTATCTTGATGGTTTGTGGAGTACTATTGATTTCATCCAATGCATGACAAGATATTCTTGGAGTAGTATCTTCTAGATCTGGATCTTTTGATGGTTCCAATCCTTGATCTTCTTCCTCTTCATAGTCTATGTAGAATAATTTCTTCTCATCGCATTTATGCCCCTTACTTTACTTGTTGTCACAATTGAAACATAGTCCCTTTTCTCTTTTTTCATTCATTTTATAAGGTGTCAACCTTGTCGGTTGATTGAGGTTAAGAGAGGGAACATGGTTCTCTCTATAGTTGTTAGAGGTCACCCCTGTAGTAGCCATATTTGTTTTTCTACTTTCATTGCCATACTAAAAGCTTTATCTAGGGATTTAGGTTCGAATAGACACACCTCATGTTGAATGTTCTCCCTTAGAGTGCCCATAAATAGATCTAAAAAATTATCCTGGGGGATGTTCTTTACCCTGATACTGATCTTTTGGAATTGTTGAATGTGCTCTATAATTGTCGAAGATTTATCAATTGACTAAAGAATGTATTTCTATTAGTATACCCATATTGTGATATCTATTCATCCGTAATATGGACCAAGAGATAATATAATTATTTTTTCTTTCACAAAGTCATCGATACCAAAGAAATTGATCATTTTCTAAATACAAGGATGCAATAGGTACCTTTTGTAATCCCGACACTTGGTGTAGATAAATGTGTTGCTCCATATGGAATATCCATGTTATATGATCTTTACCATCAGGATTCCTTATATAAATATTTGGAATGAAGTAGTTCCTTGGTGCTAACTTGAAACCTTGATTATGTGGATCTTGAAGTGATGAATAATCATGATTCTATGACTCAATCTTTATTTCCTCTATATTTTCATGGTTTCTTTGTAGTTTGATATCTCCTTTAAATAGCCAATCATCTAGAGCATGTAAGATCATGGAATATGTTAGCACATAATCAAGTATGGGGTATTTTCCTAGAAGAAATGTCCCCTTTGGCAAGAAATGTCCCCGATATGGGTGGCTTTCTAGTGCGGACCCCCCTGCTATCATGGCGCATCCTCCTTGCAACAGCCCCCACCACTTCCAAACCACTTACCACATCCCTCTCCTCCTACCATTTGTCTTCCACTCACCCTCGTGGAATACCACGTTCTCTTTCACCCCCTTTTATCTTTCGACACCTATTCCTCTCCCTTCCATGTTATTCTCGTCATAGCGATGTGTCCTCTCCCTTGACCTATCACATCCCACCATATTTCCTCCCTTCACCTATCACCTTCCTGCCCCTTGTCATGTGTCTCGCCCCTGTCACCTCCATAGTCGTTGTTTCCCCTCACCTTGTGCCACCTCATCGTTGGTCTGTGCTAGTGCAGTACGCATGCCACATCTGTCCACCCGGCCTCTCCTCTTTGTACTTCCACACTGTGCATGCCAAATCATCCCTGCCTGGTCACCGTTCATTCACCGCTTCTCGTCTAATGCCTTAGTCCTCACGTCCACCTCCACATCTTGCCATGAATCCATTTAGCAGATCCAGGTGGCAGCATGAATATGCCTCCATGTCCCAAAGGTACAGAGCTGACTAGGGTCATTTCCGATCCCAAGGAAGCAGTTATTAAGGTTTTTGGTGGTGGTTAGACGTCGTCTCCACCATGAATGGAAGGTCTGACATTGGATTAAAGGCTTGTCGATTCGTCCACAGATTTTTCATGATCATGATTGCATCTAACATAAGTGCACCACTACCTAGAGACTGCATGTGCAGTCTACCAATACACATGCAGACGTAATGTTTTCAATGCAGTGACTCGATCTTGCTGTTGTTGATGGATTTGAGTATATGTAGGCAATTTTGCCATTTTTGTAAAGGTCGATGGTTGAGCTAGGATCCCGATTGTAAAGTTTTGATGAAGCACTGGTTTCTCTGGTTATGTATTGGCACTTGAGACTTCTTGTCTAATGAATGTCAGCCTCTTTCCATCTCTCTGTTAACACTGTGTTAGAACAGCTCAGAATTTGAGGATCCAGTCGAGTTGCGCTGTTATAGGATGATGTATGTTTGATCACTGTGATAGTTGCACCGTTTCTAATCAGTTCTTATATTTTTCTCAGCGTTGAATGACTTGGAATTGGAGGATCCAGTCAAGTCACCTTTTAGTTCCCTAAAACTCTAAACCAAGAGGATCTTTTCTTCTGAGTTTTTCCTCATCAAGTTGTTGGAAGGTCTGATGCCCAGAGCAGTCTTGTTCACTTCTCCTACTAAGTCTTCCATCTGCTCAATTTATTCTCAACCTACTGACGAAAGTTAGATCAAGACCTCACATGTTCTTGCATGCCAGGCCCGGTTTTCTGAGTTAAAGCGATATATTCCTAGGTCTCTATCTATTCGACCACCCCCATTAAATTATTTGTGACATAAAACTGATGGGCATTGGGATTTTCTCCTGCCGCAATCCGGGAGTGACTTCTGATGCTAACATTTATGGCGTCATTGTCAGGGACAAAGTTTTATATTTTCCCCAGGATTGAATGACAACGATTAACTGATTATGAAGGTGCATCATATATCATAACTATTGAGATTGCTAATGTGCACCTGGCAACTCCACTGAAGCGACTCCACTGTGGTGACTCCATTGATGTGAACCCATAGGCGACTCCACTAGTTCAGTTGTGGCTTCTAGAGGTAGACATACAAGGTCTTCTCCTCATCTTCCTTTAGCACCACCTGAAACTAATCCAGAGAAGATTATCAGAAAGGGAAAGGCCCTCAGAGAAGGAGATCCTACTACTGAACCAGGTATTTCTGATGATTTTCACTATCCCCTTATAGAAATTCCAATAGTTGCTTCTCACTTTCTTGTTATACCCTATGTTGGAGTTTCCAGAAATTTAAAGTTTGAGAGTGTTCCTGCTGAATTGTCCCCTCCTAGTCTTGGATTTGAGGGAGAGAGCCTTGTCACTCCCCTTTCTCCTGAGGTTGTACCCTGCTTCAGGCCCAACACCTCAAAATATTTTTCTACCCCAGGTTTTACCACCCCTTCTCTTATTACTATTGTTATCGAAGAAAGGGAAACTTCTGTTCCTTTTATCCCTCAAGCTTGTTCTCCAAATTCCCTGCTATTCCCCTTCCTTCCTGTAAGCTTAGTTCTTGTTTTTCTAGTTCGAATTTCATCTCCTCCTGGTTCTCCTACACCTATTGTCTCTATGGTGGGTGCTAATCCCATTGTAAATAGAATGGATGCCATAGTGGCTGCCAGATATGCCCCCTTAATCCTACCTCAGCCCATGAATCCTCTCCCTACTGGAGATTACTTGAAATATATGCCTAAATTCACCAGAGAAGAGGACATAACTGTTGAAGAACACCTTTCTGCCTTCTACAGTTATGCAGGCAACCTGAACATTGAAAATGAAGATGTTTGGATGAGAGTCTTCATCCAGAGCCTTGATGGTGAGGTGAGGAAATGGTTTAGGGGATTGGTCCCTGGATCTATTGTTGGGATTGAAGCTCTAGATAATGATTTCCTGAGACAGTGGGGAGATAAAAAATATTTCATATATTACATGACAGGGTTTGGGTCCTTGAAGAAAAAGGAAGGAGAAAATGTCTCTGACTTCTCCAAAAGATTCAATAAGATGTATAATAAGATCCCTGTTGAGATAAAGCCCACAGAAGCCTATGCTAAAATATATTATGCTAATGCATTTGACCCTAACTTATTCCTTTTGTTGAGAGAGAGAAGAGCTACCTCCCTAGCTCAAATGCAAGATGCAGTCGTAGAAGTGGAATCTAATGTATTAGAAGTTGACAGGCTCATAAATAAGGCTGATACAGACAGAAGAAAGGGAAGATTTGAAGCCTCCACATCTGGTTCTTCTGTAGCTTAACCCCAAGTAGATGAATTGACCAAGCTGGTGAAGTCCCTGTCTACAGAGATGGAGAAAATTAAGGTGGAGGGAAAGAAAACATACAAAAATCCTCAAAATGCTGAAAACAGAGGAAATTTCAAGAGGCCAAATAATAATGCTCCCCAGATCATGCAAAGAGACCAGAGGGGAAGAGACAGAGAAGATCAAAGGATTCAGACTCCTCTTCAAAATAATTTTGTAACTAATGATGGGGAAATAGACGAGCTTGATCCTGAAATCCATTTCTTTGGAGATAATTATCCTTTTCCTCATCTCACTCAATCAACATACGAGGATTCTGTCATGAACAATCATCTAAATGAGTTGAGTAATGGAGATAAGGATAGCAACAGCCACAATGGATATGAGCTTAGATCTAAGAAGAAGATGGGAGCACCTGATGCTCCTGAGAGGCCCACTAGAACAGAGAAACCTACTAATGAAGTAGAAGAAAACAATAAAGGTAAGAAGGCCCAACCCCTCTCTCCCATGGTCCAGATTCATGTTCCTAAAGTAAGTGAAATCCTAAAGCTTGCATCCTCTTTTAACTTTGAGCATGAAATTCAGAAAATCAGGATCCCTATACCCCTCTCTGAACTTGTCAAACATGAAGTGTTCAAAAAATGCCTCTCCGAGCTAATACAGTCTGAACCCTCATACCATCTCATAGACTCAATCAATTTGCAATATGAAAAGCCTGTAGTCATCCTAGGTCCTATGGTAGAAGATAGGAATGATTCATCCCCTCCCTTCTACACATCCTTGAACATACATGACAAAGTGTTGCACAATTGTCTAATGGATTCAGGGGCCTCCCATAGCCTTATGCCCAAGACTGACATGAAAGAATTAGGACTAGAAGTCACCAGAGCCTATCATGACCTCTATTCCTTTGACTCCAGGAAAGTTCAATGTCTATGAGTCATCAAAGATCTGGTTGTGACCCTGTTTCAGCTACCCATGAAAAGTGTGGTCATGGACATTGTAGTGGCTGATGTTCCCCCCAAGTTTGGCATGTTGTTGTCAAGATCTTGGACAAGAATACTTGGGGGAACTCTGCAAATGGACCTCACCTATGCTACTATTCCTGTGTTTGGGGGGGAACATAGAAGGTTGTACAGAGAAGCCCAGTTGGCCTATATCATCAGTGATGAAACTAACCCCACCAACCATCCTATATTTTCTCTTGACATTGAATTGGGGTATATTTTACTATAGCTCACTGATACTTCTGAGTCTCCTCTAAAACTCAGAAAACATCCCACTACTTCTCATGAAAATTCCTTCCCCACCACCTCTATCTGGAAAATGTTCTTTGATGGAGCCTCTTCCAGGGAAGGCGTTGGTGCTGGAATAGTCTTTGTGTCACCTGCTCAGGAAACCATATCTCTGTCATACAAGCTAAAGTTTGAAACAACCATAAATGTGGCATAATATGAAGCTCTTGTTTTAGGTTTAAGGGCTGCAAAGGAAATGGGAATTGAAGAGGTAGCAGTGTTTGGAGATGCAAAATTGATAGTCTAGCAGATCAAAAATGATTATCAAGCCAAGCATCCTTGGCTCAGGAGTTACAAAAATGAGGTAAGGGACCTAATCGACAGTTTCTTCTCAACATTCAACATTTCATTTGTTCCAAGAGAGAAGAACACTATGGCTAATTCTCTGGCTACATCAACCAGTAATTTCAAAGTGCCCCTGCCACCCAAACTCAAGTATGATATAGAAGTAAAATACAGGCCCTCCATACCTGACAATGTCAAGCATTGGAAGGTATTTGAGGATTATCTTGAGATCAAAAGGTTCCTGGAGACCGTTGAAGAATTTTCAGCACTACATATTGATCAAGACTTTGTTTTTGAAACAAAGCTTAATGCTGGTAATTTTCTAAGTAAGATTGCAGGTGTGACATTGTGCAACTGCCAAGTAATCATATTCCAAAGGGACTAGTTCCTTTGGAAGGGCTTTTTGATAGGAATGATGTGGTAGTAAAGGGTAAAATCTCAAATGATGATGTTGATACAACTGAGTGCAACATTGGCACCAAGGATGAGCCAAAGTTTGTCAAATTGTCCAGTAGCTTGACAAAGGAGAAAAGGACCGAGTATGTCAAGCTTTTGAAGCAATTTGCTGATGTGTTCACCTAGACATACGAAGGTCTCATAACATATGACACCTCTGTCATTGAGCATAAAATCCCATTGAAGGAGGAGGCAAAGCCATTTAGGAATAAGCTAAGACAGATTAATCCTGTGTTGCTGCCTATCATGAAGAGAGAGGTAAAGAAGTTGTTAAATGCCCAGATCATCGTGCCTTTGAGATATTCAGAGTGGGTGGCCAACTTGGTCCCAGTGACGAAGAAACATGGGGAAATCAGACTCTATGTTGATTTCAGGAACCTGAACAGGAGCTCAAACAAGGACAATTACCCCCTGCCAAATATGGAACGTATATTGTAGAGGGTAATAGGAGCATCCAGGATTTCCATGATTGATGGCTTCTCTGGAAACAATCAAATCTCTATTTTTCCTGAGGACAGAGAAAAGACAGTGTTTACCACTCCATGGGGCACATTCATGTATGCCAAAATGCCCTTTAGATTGATGAATGCAGGAGAAACTTTTCATAGGGCCATGGACATAGCTTTCATTGGGGAAAGGGATAAGTTTGTAGTCATCTATCTGGATGACATCACAGTCTTTTCCAAATCTGATAAAGAACATCATTGTCATCTGAGGAAGGTTTTTCTAAAATGTAGGAGGTTTGGCCTTTCATTAAATCCCAAAAAATCTTTGTTGTCCATGAAAGAAGGAAAGTTATTGGGCCATATATATCAGCAGAAGGAGTCAGGATTGATCCCAGTAGAGTTGAAGCAATCCAAACTTTGCCACTTCCTATTTCCAGGAAAGAAGTTCAATCTTTCCTAGGAAAAATTATTTTTCTCAGAAGGTTTATTTCAAATTTCTCTGATATGGTGAAGCTTATAACAGCCATGTTGAGGAAAGGAAATGAATTCAGGTGGACTTCTGAGTCATGAAATTCCTTTGAGAAGATAAAGAAAGCCTTGACTGAAGCTCTTGTGCTTATCAGTCCCAATTACTCAAAGGATTTCCTTATTTTCTCCTTCGCTTCATCTGACACAGTGGTTATTGTTTTACTACAGAAAAATGATGTTGGGCTGGAGCAGCCTATTGCCTTTTTTACTAGAGCATTAAGGGACGTTGAGGTCAGGTACGACAACATGGAAAAGAAATATTATGCCCTGGTGAAAGCTCTCAAAGATTTCAGAGTCTATGTCCTATTGTTGGCCCTTGGTTAGGGAAGGAAGAGAAGTACAAGGGAGAAAAGGTAAAAAGCGAGCTTCGCAGGAGACACGGTGATTGTCACTGGGTCGAAGTGAGAAAAAGAGCAGAAAAGATGGAGCGAAGTATGGAAAATCAAGCCATTGGATAAGGAGATTGAGGAGGATAGATCAGCAAGGGAGATGGATCGAGGACGACTCAGAAAGTGGGAAAAGACACCGTTGGATTCTTTGGAGAATTGCGCAAGAAGGAAGGAAAGATAGGCTGGCGAAGCCTGAAAAAAGAGGGTCAAGTTGACCTAGGGTTTTAGACACCTAGGATTTTGGTAATTAGGGTTTTGGCACCTAGTTTTCGACCTAAGGCTTTCGGTGAGGTATTGTAATGTATAAATAAAGTTCAAGAGGACCTGGGTCACATCGGTCATTGAGTATTGGTATGATATTGTTGTCGATCTATCTCTATTATTGTGTGAGAGATTATTGTATTGAGAAAGAGAAGTGTTGAGAGAGAGAGCCTTATGGTATTGTAAGATCTTCAGTTGTGTGCGAAGATCAAATCCTGCAGCTGGGTGCACAAGAAGCGGAGAGAAAGAGAGAGAAGAAAGAATATCTACTAGCTGAGAGTGGAGACAAAGAACTGTATGCTTTTCCTTAATAAATCATAAGCACAGTTCTGTGGATGTACCCTAGAGAGAGAGTGAACCACGTATACCTGGTGTTGTGGATGTCTGATTGACACTTTGATCTTTGTTTTTTTTGTATTATTATTTTCATTGTTGTGTTAGATTATATCTATAACTGTGCAGAATAGATCTAGCTTGATAAGTGATAAGCATATATTGTGTTGTTGTTCTACTAGATCCACTTGATATTCCCCTGGTTGTAGACATCTCTATCCTACAACCCCCTCATAGTTGCTTCAAGTGAGACTACATCTGCTTTGCAGGTGCTGCCGAAAGGGCCAGTAGCTTGGGCTTGTTGGTGCGCTCTTGGAGTGAACCTCGGGTCTGCCCCTGTGCCAACAAATGGTTTCGTTGCCGAGACAGGAATCTTCGTGAGGGAATGTCAAGGTGGTTCCCATTGAAGACAGAGATTCAAAAGTGGATAGAAGATCAAGAGAGGGACTTCGCTGAAGCCCAGAACAAGAACCCTAAGCTGAGTACTGAGGATTGGCTACAAAGATACATATTCACTGACATTCACGAGATCTTCTTTGGAGGGATCCATCAGGAGCTACATGAGTGGTTGGCTAGGTTAGCTGACACATAGCTTGATATCATATCTAGACCTCGTATGGTTTGGACATCAACGTTGATCCAGAAGGTCAAGAGAGTTGATAACATTGTATCCTGAGTCGTAGATCACTGGTTTGATAGTACCATTGGAGGTTATATCACTGAATTTGTTGTTAACAAAACATAATCATATAGCCAAGCCAAGAGATACTTTTTCAAGTTACCCCGAGGGAGATTTTTTCATTTTCTGAAGTTAAGAATCAAGATTCTCTTGCATGAAAACCACATACTAAATATACAGTAGACTAGTTGAATCTGAAAAGGCTAATGTTCAGAAATTCAGACAGTGACAGTGACATAGAAGCTGGACATACACGTAGTGGAAAAGTATTCATAGGGGTTCATCTTGAGAACCTGTTTAGGAAAAACTACAGGGAAGAAGGTTTCTACAGTGGAGAAGAGGCATATTTGACAAACGAAAAGCACTCAGAAACCCCTAGAGCAGAGGAAGAAGCAGTTGAAGAACTTCGCCAAAACGAGCCAAAGACCTCAGGAACTATGCAGGAAAATGAAGTAAGTAATATCAATCCTCATGTTGTTTCATAAATGCTAAATCAGCCGAGTATTCTGAATCACCAGAGTCTGCAAAGTACTATTACTAGCAGTTCAGCATCTACTCAAACAGGAAACCTAGGCAACTTCATCGCAGATGAGATGAGGCTCCCTATCTTTAGAGGAGATGGATATGAAGATCTTGATCAACATTGTCTCCTGTGCGAGGCCGTATGGAACATTAAAAACATCACCGATGAAGCTATTAAAAGAAACCAGTTTAGCACTACACTGAGGGATCCCACGTTGAGCTGGTACATGAAGCTTGTCCAAGGACTTGCGCAGCTTAAGCCACTAAGTGATATCAAGAATGCACTGGTTGTAGAGTTTAAAAAACCCAATTCAGAGTCACAGTGTATTACTGAGCTAAAGGAGATCAAATAGAAGGTAGCCGAACCTGTTTGAGAGTTCGATCAGAGATTCAAGACCCTAATAGGTCGATTGACTTTTAAGATCCCAGATGAGCAGAACAAAGAATGGTTCATCGCTACTCTTTTACCACATATCAGAGTTCCCCTGATGCAGCAAAAGATTGCTTCATAGGAAGAAGCTTTGGAGATCTCCATGAAGCTTGAATCATCACCTATGGGAGAATCCAACTCAGGTATGAGCTAGATCTTGAGCCAATTGACTAGTTTATCTCTGCAGGTCGAGGACATGAAGAAAGATAAGGGGAAGGATAAAAGAGAAGATATATGGTGTGTAAGATGCATATCCGAAGGTCATGATAAAGAGAATTTCCCCCTATTTCATGAATATTTGGCCTCATGAGCATCGAGCCCCTTGAAGCAATTTAATATTCCTTGGTGCGAAGTATGCAGAACCCGACATTTCTCTGGTGAGTGCTACTATATGTAGAAGTATGTTTAGACACCTACAAACTTGTATTGCACATTCTTTAAATCCATAGGGAACGATGATAGAGATCGTAGGGCCTTTGACCTGATGCATGAAAGATCAAGAGACATATACAAGATCCAGGGTGAAGTACATCAAGAAGGAAACAATGCACAATATAACTCCCTGGGAAGAGGAAATTTCAATCCTCATGGTGGATTCAGAGGAAGAGGATGAGTAGGAGGTATGGGCCGAGGCTGAGGACAAATAATATGTTATAATTGCGTGCAACCAGGACATCTAGCAAGGGACTATCAGAACCCTTATACCACTTGCAGTTGTTGCAACTCTTTCATGCATGTCATTGAGGACTCCCCTGTACTACTAGCAAAGCTTCAGGAAAGACGAGGACCTCAGCAGAACCCACAAGTACAAATGATATATGTTGAACCTCATGGAGAAGAACCGAGGGTCATTGTTATTACTTGAGGAGGTGCTACTACAGAAGAGGATAGAACGACCCAGGGAAAGTTCACAGAAAACTCAGGTATCAAGAAAGCTACGTAGACGACTCAAGATTTTGATGCGAAGAAAGAAAGGCAAATATTTGAAGAGGCCAAGCAATAATTCACAGCCGATCAAGGGTCTTCTTCAAAAACACAACCAGAGATAAGAGAATATGGAATGCCTCACGCATTTGATCATTCTGCTCCGCCCAGAGAGGGAAAAGAAGTACGTAAACTTGTCAGTTTCTTATATATGTTTATAGAACTTCTTAAAGATGAGAAAGTTATACAAGAACTATGATGCAGGAGCATCTCTCCACACAGCCAGCCAGCCAGCCAGCCACGTCAGCGCACGTGCATTCAAATGCTAAAAGGGAGGTGCAGCCTCATTTAAATTTGATATGAATTTAATTTAATGTGTTTAGGCTGGTGAGCCATAGAATCCATGCCTTTGAGTAGGCATTAGGTAGATCGACTTTAATGCTAGATCGGCTGATATCTAGATCTAGACACTGGACTAGACAACCCTTGATTGTGATTTATTAGAGTAGGTGAATTCTGGAGGGAAGCGCTTGATTGAGCCCTCAGGTAAAAGATATTTTTAGATCTCATTTTGAGTTAGTCGAGAGAGAGTAGATGAGAGAGCCAGAGAGAGCTCAGGAGAACACCTTTGTAAATACAGGCATTTGCCATTTTAATATAATTAGAAGCAGTTTTTCCTGCATATGTTCTGTCTTATATGCATTTCTGTGGGTGTTCATTATATGTTTTATTTGCGTGTTGTTATCATGCCATTACAGGGAGTTTGTTTGATTTCGGGGTTGAAGGTCTTTGAGGTTTCATGCCATGAGGGCGTGACAGAGTGCTGCGGACTCTAAATACCAGTGCACAGAGGATGCACTTCTGAACTCTATGAAGTTATGCAAAGACGTGATGAGGCACATGAACTGAGATCAACAACTCAGGAGGAGGAAGACCTCTGAGGTTACTGAACACCTCAGGAGGCAAGGCTGTGTCGCTGAAACATAGTTGCAGACAGAACTTTGCTGTAAGTTCTGTGGAGCTCTGCCAGGTGGGCATTGAGCGTAAGCACGAGGTGCTGGAGGAAGAACTCTACTAAGAGTTTGAAGGAGAAGTAGAATCGCTGAGGATTCTGGAAGGCTCTGCCAGGTGGGCATTGAGCGAGTGCGTAGGCACGTAGAGAGAAGGAAACCCTGCCAAGGAGGCATTGAGTCAGTGTGCCAAGGGGTACAGGAAAGCAGAGAACTCTTTGAGTTCTGTAAATCAAAGGAAGAGTCCATTTGAGGATCTTCACTGGGTTGTTGAACACCCAAAAAAGACTCAGCAATTTAGTCACTGGAATAGAGGAGAGTCAGGAAGGTATTTTATTCTCCATCTGTGGGAGAAGGAAAACAAAATCCCCCAAGGGGTCTGAGTGGTTGTGGAAGCTCAGAAGAAATAACACCTTCGTGTGCGTGAAGAGACTCTGCAAGGAGTGCAGGAGTCAAAATAATCCTTTGAGGATTCGAAGGAAGAAATCCCAGGAGGATTCAACGGTTTTTATACGTGCAGCGAAGCTTAGATTCAAGGAGTTCGCTGAGAAGAAAGCAACAAAGGCTGAGGCCTTGGAGAAATTGAAGATTCTTCCAAGTGTAGGAAGAAAGAGCGTGCAAGATTAGGAGGAGAAATATCGACCGTCGGATCAGCCGATAGATCTTGGACCGTCGGATTTCCCACGTCCAGGAAGGAGCAGGAGGAGAACACAAGAACAGACGATCGAAATTCTCCGAGGAGAATCCACGAGTTTTCGAGAGCCTTCAGATCTTGGAAAGGTGCAGGGAAGATACGGCGATGTATTCTCGAGAGGCTGAGAACTCGGTGTCAAGGGTCGCGAAGCACGAGGACACGAGAAGACCGGAGCCGTCCATGTAAGGAGGACAGGTGGCAGAGATTGAAAGATCTCGCGAACTCGGAAGTTCGCAGGGTGAGAGCCCAAGCATTAGGTACTCCAAGTCATGAAGACACGAGGAGCGAGGAAGAGGGATCATCGTTGGATCCAAGTCATGGGAGGACCGTCGGATTGGAACCCCATCATCTATCGTACATTCGGAGGTTCAGAGGTTGAGAGGAGTCACTTCCAACTTCAGAAGTCGCGAAGTGCCGAGAGCCGAGGTTCGTGTGGAAACGTGACATCGCATATCAAGGATTCGCAAGTTGAAGCTCCAAAGTTGTGCAACGAGACTTGCGATATCACGATCTGCGATATTCTGATAAGCTCAAAACCGTTCATTTTTTAGGACGCATGTCGAAAGATCCAAGAAAGTCGAGGATCGGAGAATCGGGGTTTTCGAAGACAGAGAACTCTTGTATGTTGGAATCGCGATACGCGATATTCCGACGGGTGAGTAAATAGTGTGGGCCACAGCTGGGTTGGCGAGTGGAGAACAGGTGGCATATATTATCGAGATCTCATAGTGAGAAGTATCGAAAATTGGACGTTAGGATTCACGATCTCGTGAAGTCCGAAGTCCCGACGGGGAGACGTGACCGTGGAAAAGTCAACTCGCGAGCCTACTGGAGTGTCGGCACATAGGGACTCGGGAGTTGTAGAACCAAGTGGTTGGTGTCACGAGTAGCGAAGTCACGACAGGAGAAGGGTGAGGTCAGCGTTGACTTATATCGGCATTCGGGGATTCGTAAGATTCGCACCCGACCGCTGGCCTTTTGGACTCGCGAAGTCACGAGTTATGATTCCCCGATAAATAAAGAAGGGGGGGGATCGCGTGAAGAAGAAGAAATCTGTGGGTGCAGGTTTCCCGATAGGGAGATAGAAGAACCTTGGAGTTCTTTGGGCCAGTAGGGAAGAGGATTTGAGAACGATCCTGTGAGCAGGAGGTCAAGTGAAGAGACCCTACGGGGTGATAGAAAGGACCCTGAAGGAGATCCTGTGAGAGCGGACGTGCCCTGGGTGGCGCACCCTGCATCAAGTGGTATCAGAGCAAGTTCTTGTCTATATATTTCAGGCAAGAGAGGCAGGAGGAGATAAAAGAGCACTCTGATACACACGTCAAGTGGTATTAGAGCAAGTTCTTGTCTGTATATTTCAGGCAAGAGAGGCAGGAGGAAGACAGAGTTACTGAGGACTCTATAAGGACTTGTTTGCAGGTAGGAAGCAGTCCGTAGACAGTCAGGGATACTATAAGAAGATGAAGCTGGAACACTCAGGGATGTAGAGTGACAACAGGTTTTCTAGGAGAGCAGACAGAAATAACACCATGGTTACTGAAGACCATAGGCATGCTGGGAGGAAGAAAAGAAAGGCAGAAAAGCTTGCGGAAATGGATAAATACCTCTATGAATTAAAGGTAGACATAGAGAAGCTCGAACTGAAGATGCGGCAGGATAGGAGGAGGAGACGAATGCATGAATTGCCCATGGAGAAGGCAAAAGCAAAGTGGCTAGTCAGAGAGTTGATGGTCATGAGACAACACAGGCTGTTGAGAAAGTGGTTGAGGTATGCTGAAAACCTCAAGGCCACAGAGGAAAAGGTAATTTATGACTGTAAGCCAGAGACTGGGAGAAGTCTCGATGATTTTGAATTTGAATTGGGATCAGCTGAAGATCTCAAACACTGCCAGGAAGGTAGAGAAGAATAAATTCCAGTTTGCCAGGAAGGCAAAGAAGAATAAATTCCAGTTTGCCAGGAGGGCAATGAGCTGAGGTCGCTGCGGGATCTCATGGACTATCAGGAGGACAGTCGAGGAATTTCAATTTTCTAGGAGGGAAATGATAAGAGATCGTTGAGGGATCTCGAAGACTACCAGGAGGGTAGCGGAAGCATCTCGGATTGCCAAGTGGGCAGAGATGAGAATGCGAGACCATCTGAGGGTCTCATGGACTCAGAGAAGAGTTCAATTCAGCAAGGAGTGTTGATGAAGATGGGATCAGTTGATCTCATAGTCTGCCAGGAAGGCAATGGAAGCATCCCATATTTCCAGATGGGTAGGGATGACCAGGTGAGTTTTGATCAACCTGAGGAGTTGACAGAATAGATGAGACTATCTGAGAGTCTCATAAGCCCAAAGATAAATTTGGACCAACAAGAACAGTCGATAGAGGAGGAAGATCAGGATGATATTATGATTCCTACCATTTGCCCAGGAGGAGGCAGAATTTTGTGTTGCAGATGCAGCAATAGCAGAGGAACAGTCACAGCTGACGATGACTGTCAAGGAGGAATTGGAGTAGATATCTGAGACCGCCCAAGCAGATGAAGAGGAGAATGAGCATTCTGAGGAATGGCTCAATGACTTCAGCCAAGAAGCTGAGGAATCTGTAGCGTTGAAGCTGATAGCCGAAGAAGAAGAAGGAGAAGATGATCATCCTGAGGAATGGCTCAATATTTTTAGCCAGGAAGCTTAAAAGACTACAACATGGGAGGTTGCAGAAGCAGAGGAAGAAGGAGTAGACGGCATTTTCTTTTTTGATCTGTGGCAGTAGATTGAAGCCATGGAAGAAAGGGTGAGAGTGTAGGGAAGGCACATCCAACAGGTGAGGTTGGAATATGAAGAAGGGGGCATGGGAGATCATGATGATCTACCCATGTGCCAGAAATTTTTGCAGCTGAGGAGACTTCATGAACAGAACCAGCCACTGGAGTAGCTGGACGAAGTGATCAATGAGATCATGGAGCTGATGTTGAGGTCAGCAGAGACTTCCAACAGGGAGAGGCTGAGCAGAAGAGCAGCAGCAGCGGCAGCAGCAGAGCAACAACAGCAACATCAACAGCAGGAAAATGGAGCAGATGGAAAGCTCCAAAGACTTGTTTGGGATCCAGGAGGATTCCAACAGCTCAGAAGGGAAGCGCATGAGTAGGAGATCATGATTTTGCAGCTGAGGAGTATGATGCAGGAGCATCCCTCCACGCAGCCAGCCAGCCACGTCAGCGTGCATGCATTCAAATGCTAAAAGGGAGGTGCAGCCTCATTTAAATTTGATATGAATGTAATTTAATGTGTTTAGGCTGGTGAGCCATAGAATCCATGCCTTTGAGCAGGCATTAGGTAGATCGGCTTTAATGCTAGATCAGTTGAGATCTAGATCCAGACACTAGACTAGACAACCATTGATTGTGATTTATTAGAGTAGGTGAATTATGGAGGGAAGCACTTGATTGAGCCCTCAGGTAAAAGAGATTTTTAGATCTCATTTTAAGTTAGTCAAGAGAGAGTAGATGAGAGAGCCAGAGAGAGCTCAGGAAAACACCTTTGTAAATAAACGCATTTTCCATTTTAATATAATCAGAAGCAGCTTTTCCTGCATATGTTCTGTCTTTTATGCATGTCTATGGGTGTTCATTATATGTTGTATTTGTGTTTTGTTATCATGCCATTACAAGGAGTTTGTTTGATTTCAGGGTTGAAGGTCTTTGAGGTTTCATTCCATGAGGGCGTGACAGAGTGTTGCGGACTCTAAATACCGATGCACAGAGGATGCACTTCTAAACTCTATGGAGTCAGGCAAAGATGTGCTGAGGCACAGGAACTGAGATCAACATCTCAGGAGGAGGAAGACCTCTGAGGTTATTGAACACCTCAGGAGGCAAGGCTGTCTCGCTGAAACACAGTTGCAGACAGAACTTTACTGTAAGTTTTGTGGAGCTCTGCCAGGTGGGCATTGATCATAAGCACGAGGTGCTAGAGGAAGAACTCTACTAAGAGTTTGAAGGAGAAGTAGAATCGTTGAGGATTCTGGAAGGCTCTGTCAGGTGGGAATTGAGCGGGTGTGTAGGCACGTAGAGAGAAGGAAACCCTACCAAGGAGGCATCGAGTCAGTGTGCCGGCAGGTATAGGAAAGAAGAGAACTCTTTGAGTTCTGTAAATCAAAGGAGTCCATTTGAGGATCTTCACTGGGTTGCTGAACACCCAGAAAGACTCAGCAATTTAGTCACTGGAATAGAGGAGAGCCAAGAAGGTATTTTATTCTCCATCTGTGGGAGAAGGAAGACAAAATCCCCCAAGGGGTCTGAGTGGTTGTGGAAGCTCAGAAGAAATAACACCTTTGTGTGCATGAAGAGACTCTGTAAGGAGTGTAGGAGTCAAAAGAATCCTTTGAGGATTCGAAGGAAGAAAGCCCAAGAGGATTCAGCGGTTTTTATACGCGTAGCGAAGCTTAGATTCGAGGAGTTCACTGAGAAGAAAGCAGCAAAGGCTGAGGCCTTGGAGAAATTGAAGATTCTTCCAAGTGTAGGAAGAAAGAGCGTGCAAGCTTAGGAGGAGAAATATCGGCCGTCAGATCAGTTGATAGATTTTGGACCATTGGATTTCCCATGTCCAGGAAGGAGCAGGAAGAGCGCACAAGAACGGACGATCGAAATTCTTCGAGGAGAATCCATGAGTTTCCGAGAGCCTTCATATCTTGGAAAGGTGCAGGGAAGATACAGTGACGTATTCCTGAGAGGCTGAGAACTCGATGTCAAGGGTCACAAAGCACGAGGACATGAGAAGACCGGAGCCGTCCATCTGAGGAGGACAGGTGGCAGAGATCGAAAGATCTCACGAACTCAGAAGTTTGCAGGGTGAGAGCCCAAGCATTAGGTACTCCAAGTCACGAAGACGTGAGGAGCGAGAAAGAGGGATCATCGTTGGATCCAGGTCACGGGAGGACCGTCGGATTGGAACCCCATCATCTATTATGCGTTCGGAGGTTCGGAGGTTGAGAGGAGTCACTTCCAACTTCAAAAGTCGCGAAGTGCCGAGAGTCGAGGTTCATGTGGACACGTGACATCGCATATCGGGGATTCGCAAGTCGAAGCTCCAAAGTTGTGCAACGAGACTTGTGATATCACGATCCGCGATATTCTGATAAGCTCAGAATCGTTCATTATTGAGGACGTGTGTCGGAAGATCCAAGGAAGTCGAGGATCGGAGAATCAGGGTTTTCGAAGACAGAGAACTCTTGTATGTTGGAATCGCGATATGCGATATTCCGATGGGTGAGTAAATAGTGTGGGCCACAGCTGGGTTGGCAAGTGGAGAATAGGTGGCATATCTTATCGGGATCTCGCAGCGAGAATTCTTGAAAATTGGATGTTAGGATTCGCGATCCCAGGAAGTCTGAAGTCCTGACGGGGAGACGTGACCGTGGAAAAGTCAACTCGTGAGCCTATTGGAGTGTCGGCACATCGGGACTCGAGAGTTGGAGAACCGAGTGGTTGGTGTCGTGAGTAGCGAAGTCGAGACAGGAGAAGGGTGAGGTCAGCGTTGACTTATATCGGCATTCGGGGATTCGTAAGATTTGTACCCAACCACTGGCCTTTTGGACTCACGAAGTCGCGAGTTCCAATTCTCCGATAAATAAAGAGGGGGGGGGATCTCGTGAAGAAGAAGAAATCTGTGGGTGCAGGTTTCCCGATAGGGAGATAGAATAACCTTGGATTTCTTCGGGCCAGTAGGGAAGAGGATTTGAGAACGATCCTATGAGAACGAGGTCAGGTGAAGAGACCCTGCGGGGTGATAGAAAGGACCTCTTTGCATCAAACTACAAAAATTGGTTAAACAATATGAACTAGGAAAGACAGACCACTTACTGAATAGAGTAGTACACCAAATTGGTAAGAAAATAAGAACAAATAAAGAATTACACCTGAATGCTCAGATAGGAGAGTATGATATAGACTATGTGGTCCTCGCCTTAGGGTCGGAGGTCAATGTCATGACAAAGAAAACCTGGGCACTAATGGGAAAACCGAAGTTGATCTATTCCCCTATCAGACTTCACATGGATAATCAGCAAGTTGTTAGCCCATTTGGACGATTGGAGCATGTCCCTGTGGACATCGACGGAGTTAGAACCTTTGCGGATTTTGAGGTAATTGAAATTGTGGATGACAACTACCCTTACCCTATATTGTTAGGAATTGATTGGGCCTTCGATAATTCTAATGTTTTCAATCTAAAGAAGAGGTGCATGATATTTGAAAGAGATGGCTTTAGGTTCATTGCACCTTTAGATCCAGATGAGGGTCCTCGATACACAGAGCCTGTCAGAGAAGAAGACCATGCATACGAACTGGGAAACATCTACCAACTAACAGCCAGACAGCAGGATTATATCAATCCTAGAGCTGATGGGAATCTGAGTTGGCGAAGTGACAGTGCATGTTCATCAGACTCAGAAGAAGTGTTGGAGAATTAGCAGAACCAAATGTATGAAGTTTCTACCAGAAGATGCGCTAGGCTAACTAGAGAGGTTCACTGGATTGTCACAACAGTAAGTTATCTACCTACATTTGATGGGATGAACCCTTTAGAGAAATTCTTATCAGAGTTTGAAATAAGTATACCAGCACAACAGAGGCTATTGGCAATGGATGAGGCCATGAAATCCACACTAGAAAGATGGTGGTGGATGCACAAAAGAAACATCACAGACTGGACACAATGTCGAACTTTGATGACAGTGCAGTTCTCAGCACAAGCAGTAAGATGTGAGGTGAGGTACACAGGTTGAGGTTGCCCAAAGGACCATGTGAGAAGCTGCGAAGAGGCCCAGAGTGACATCCCTCGAGAACAATGGGTACACCAATTCATTAACACACTGGACATGATTCCTATCAATTGGCACCTTCAAGTGGAGTTGCGCCTCGTCACTGCAGATTGGGAAGGTATGATTCAAAATTGTGTAACCACTTTTTTGTTTGAAAGTGAATTTCCTTCAGTAGACCATGCATAACAAATTGTGAGACAGAGGGTATTTGAAGAGGAATCTAGCCTCCCTATGGAATGAGAAGAGGATGAATGGACTGGGCCATTCCATAAATTGCAAGGAGTAGAGATACCATTTATTGGTCAACCGATCAAGATCAAAAAGGTCAACATTGGAACAAAGGAGACATCAAAGCTTGCCAATGTCAGAGATTACTGGGATGTTGCTACCATTGACAAGATTACAGAGTTGTTGCATGAATATCAGGACTTGTTCCCGACCAAGTTCATTGATATGAAGGGAATCAAAGGACCTATGGGAGAGATGAGAATACCTTTAAAACTAGGTGTGAAGCTAGTCAAACAAATACCATACATATTGAGCCCTAAATATAAGGAGAAAGTAAAGATTGAGCTCGACAGAATGTTAGAAGTAGGGATTATTGAACCTGTCGAAGAGTCAGAGTGGATTATCCCTATGGTGGTGAAATACAAGAAGACAGGTGAGATCAAGTTCTGCGTAGATCTCAGGAAGTTGAATGATGCTTGTCTGCATGATCCTTTCCCTACACCATTCACAGACAAAGTGTTGGATAATGTGGGGGGGAAAGAAGTATATTCTTTTACATATGGGTTTTCAGGATACCATCAGATCCATATTTCCAAGGAAGACCGCCACAAGACCACGTTTTCCACTGAAAGGGGATCCTACCAATATACAGTAATGCCATTTGGACTGAAGAACGCCCCAGCCATCTTTTCCAGGGTGGTGGTCAAAGCATTCAAAGAATGTATGCATAAGTTTTTAGAAGCATATTTCGATGACTGGACTGTGTTTAGTTTGTTGAAAAACCATATTGAATGTCTAAGGCTAATGTTGGATAAATACAAGCAGTGTCAAATTTCTTTAAATCTAAAGAAGTGCATCTTCTTCTCACCATTTGGAGTACTATTAATCCATATTGTATGCAAGCAAGGATTGTTGGTTGATCCATCAAAGATTGCAATTATAGTTGATTTTACACCACCTACTTCAGTCAAACAACTGCACACTGCGCTAGGACATACCAACTACTACAGGAAATTTATTAAGGGCTATGCCCAAATCACAACACTGATGGAGAAAATATTGAAGAAGGATTGTTAGTTTGGCTGAATAAATGAATGCCAGCAGAGCTTCGACACACTGAAACAAAAGATGGTCACTGTGCCCATTCTGGTTTTCCCAGATTGGAACAAGGAGTTTCATGTACATGTCGATGCATCCTCTATTTCATTAGGAGAAATACCGACACAACCTGGAGAAGGGGATATTGACCACCCGTTAGCATTTTCCAGCAGGAAGCTATCTACAGTTGAGATTAACTACACCACTACAGAGAGAGAAGGGTTAGCCATGGTGTATGCACTGCAAAAATTCCACCACTACTTGTTGGGAGGACACTTTAAAATGTTCACAGATCACTCCATGCAAAAGTACCTAGTCAACAAGCTAGTGTTGGGGGGGAGAATCTACAGATGGATTCTGTTGTTTCAAGAATATGAATTTGAAATCATAGTTAAACCAGGAAGAATGAACAAGGGCCTTGACCACTTGTCGAGGTTGTAACATGGCGAAGAACCCACCAACTTAGAGGACACACTACCAAATGCACAGTTTCTCTCCATTAGAAATATTGATGACCACTTCGAAGACATAGTCCAATTCCTTTCAACAGGAATGGCACCAAGTGAGTATACAATTCCTCACAAGAAACAGCTAGTGTTACGCGTTGTAGAATTTTCATTGATCATTGGCCATCTATACAAAATGGGACCTGATGAGATACTAAGAAGGTGTGTTATGGAGACAGAGTGACCATTGATCCTCGCAGAAGCTCATGAGGGCATTGCAGGAGGACACTATGTAGGGAAAGAAACTACGCAGAAGATTCTGTGAGCTGGCTTATGGTGGCCTACCTTACACAGAGATGCTAAAGAATATGCCAGAGCATGTGATGTATTCCAGAGAGTTGGAAAACCATCCCGAAGAGATGAAATGCCATTAGCACCGCAGATAACCCTACAAGCATTTTAAAAATAGGCCATTGACTTCGTGAGACCTATAAACCCACCAGGGAAGCGCACAGGAGCGAGGTGCATTATTACTATGACCGAATACTTAACCAGATGAGCCAAAGACATAGCATTAAAGGACTATAGTGCAACTACAGCTACACGTTTTATATTTGATGACATAATAACCAAATTTGGATGCCCCAAGATCCTTATGAGTGATCAAGGTACACACTTCATCAATAAGACAATTGAAGTCCTAACTAAATAATTTTCCCTCCACCATCAGAAGAGTAGACCTTACCATCCACAAGCAAATGGGACAGTAGAAGCGTTCAACAAGATCTTATAAACAACATTGATGAAGATTTGCAATGTGAACAGGGATGACTGGGATTTAAGAGTACCTGCAGTACTATGGGCCTATAGAACCACTTGCAAGAAATTAACAATGCAGACCCTTTTTAAGTTGGTTTATGGTCTTGAAGTTGTTGTCCTGATGGAATATTTGGTACCAAGCTTAAGGATTGTTGCATTCACAAACATGGATGATACTGGCGTGTCTCATGAGAGGCTTGCATAGTTGGTTGAACTGGAAGAGAACAAATTCATTGTTGGGTTTCATCAACAAGTTCAGAAGGAGAGAGAGAAGGCCTATCATGATAGGCACATCAAGAAGAAGGCATTCAAGAAAGGTGACTTAGTATTGATGTATGATAGTAAGTTTATCAAACACCCTGGAAAGTTCATAACACATTGGCTTAGACCATATGAGATTGCCTATGTCACAGAAGGAGGAGTTGCGTAGCTGAAGACATTGAAGGGAGAGTGGAAAGAAGGATTGGTGAATGGGAGTCGGCTGAAGTTGTACTATGACAACCAGCTACCTCACAACATTAAGCAAAAGTAAAGGGAAAAAGGGTCAAGGTACCAAGTGCAGTTGAAATTGGGTACCAGACACAGAAAAGACAGTCTGCACAAGGACAGAAAGGAGGCATAAAGCAGAAAGTAAAGGTTGCACTGCGCAGTCCAAGTCAAAGAAAAATAGAGGAACCAGATCTGAAGTGCCTCAGGACGAGTCACAAGTGATTTTTTGGGGCCTTTTGGCCCTTGGTTAGGGAAGGAATCAAAGCACAAGGGAGAAAAGGTAAAAAGTGAGCTTCGTGGGAGACACAGTGACTGTCACTGGGTCGAAGTGAGAAAAAGAGAAGAAAAGATGGAGTGAAGTGTGGAAAAGAAATTCGTTGGATGAGGAGATCAAGGAGGATAGATCAACAAGGGAGATGGATCGAGGATGACTCAGAAAAGTGGGAAAAGACATTGTTGGATGCTTTGGAGCACCACACAAGAAGGAAGGAAAGATAGGCTGGCAAAGCCCGAAAAAAGAGGATCAAGTTGACCTAGGGTTTTAGACACCTAGGGTTTTGGTAATTAGGGTTTTGGCACCTAGGTTTTGGCCTAAGGTTGTTGGTGAGGTATTGTAATGTATAAATAAAGGTCAAGAGGATCTCGGTTACATCGGTCATTGAGTATTGGTATGATATTGTTGTCGATCTAGCTCTATTATTGTGTGAGAGATTATTGTATTGAGAGAGAGAAGTGTTGAGAGAGAGAGCCTTCTGGTATTGTAATATATTCAACTATGTGTGAAGATCAAATCCTGCAGCTGGGTGCATAGGAAGGGGAGAGAAAGAGAGAGAAGAAAGAAGATCTGCTAGCTGAGAGCGCAGACAAAGAACTATATGCTTTTCCTTAATAAATCATAAGCACAGTTATGTGGATGTATCCCTAGAGAGAGGGTGAACCACATATACCTGGTGTTGTGGATGTGTGATTGATTCTTTGATCTCCGTTGTTGTTGTATTGTTATTTGCATTGATGTGTTAGATAAAATCTATAACTGCGTAGGATAGATCTAGCTTGATAAGTGATAAGCATATATTGTGTTGTTGTTCTACTAGATCCACTTGATATTCCCCTGGTTGTAGACATCTTTGTCCTACAACCCCCTCATAGTTTCTTTGGGTGAGACTGCATCTGCTTCGCAGGTGCTACCAAAAGGGCCAGTAGCTTGGTATTTTTTGTGCACTCTTGGAGTGAACCTTGGGTCTGCTCCTGTATCAACACCTGTAGTCAAAAATCATTGCCTATGTCCCCTCAGTTGTTGTAAAGGACATTGTTATTCAGCCTGATATAGATGGGAGAAGGAGTAAATGGATAGCCAATATCCTTGAGTTTGATTTGGAGATAAATCCCACCAAATTGATCAAAGATCAAGGTTTAGCCAAGTTGTTGGCTGAAGCAAATTGCAAGGATTTGGGGGCAAGTTTCATCAATGAATGCTCAAAAAGTCAGTAGGATCAGCTGTCTAATGCAGAACCCCCAATGGCATGATGTCCTTAGTACAAGGATGTCACATATTTTCTGCAAGAATTGTGGCCTCCTGATGGCCTACAAAGGAACAAGGCAAGATCTTTAAAGCTCAAAGCAGTCAAATATTGCCTTGTTGATCAAGTTTTATATTGGAAAGACCCCCTGGGGGTGCTTTTAAAATGTTTGAACCCACAAGAGGCCCAAAGGATCATTGTTGATTTTCATGATAGCCTATGTGGAGGGCACCATTTCTGGAAGACCACGGCCTACAAAATCCTCAGGGATGGGTACTACTAGCCCACCTTATTTACCAAGGTTTGTAGAAAAGTCAGGGCATGCATAAAATGTCAAAAATTCTCTAGAAAGCAGCAGCTCAAGCCTCTACCATTAAAGCCTGTGGTTGTTTCAAGACCCTTCCAACAATGGGGCTTGGATTTCATCAGGGAAATTCATCCTGCCTCCAGTGGATAGCAAAGATGGATCCTGATTGCCACAGATTTCTTCACCAAGTGGATAGAATATATCCCCACCAGGAATGCTTCCCATAATGTAATCATTGGTTTCATGAAGGACATCATCGCAATATTCGGCTGCCCAAGCAAGATTGTCACTAATAATGCAGCATCTTTCAAAGTTGAACCATTGGTCAAATTTTGTGAGCAGTTTGGGATCAAATTGACTCATTCTACCCCATATTATCCCAGGGCAATGGTTTGGAAGAGTCCTCTAACAAGAGCCTAACAAGGATCATCAAAAGACTATTAGAGGACCTCAAAAAGGCCTGGGATTCAAAGCTCAAATTTTCCTTATGGGTTGATCGAGTGACCACTAATACATCCATAGGCATCTCCCCTTTCCAACTTGTTTATGGGACAAAAGTTGTTTTTCCTTCTCAGCTGGTTGTGTCCATGGAAAAATTCTTTCAGGATTATCAAGAAGAGCCTGATGACATGATCAAAAGAATTCATCAGCTAGTAGAAGTTTAGCAGGCCAGAGAGCAGGTGGTGGACAAAACTAAGGACCTTCATAAAAATATCAAGTAGGTCTTTGACAAGAAGGTCAAGAAGGAAGATTTTCAGTTAGGTGAGTTGGTGTTGAAATGGGATGCTCCCAAGCAAGACAATGGAAAACATGGCAAGTTCAAATCCCTATGGATCAATCCCTTCAAAATCGTTGAAATATTTCAAATAATACCTACGGGTTACAAGATTTGGAGGGTGAGGAAGTGTTCAATGGCCCTGTGAATGGGCATTTTCTGAAGAAATGTTTCTTTTGAGCCATACATGGCTCCTCTGTATTTGTAAATATTGTTTTTATTTTTATCTTTAAGTTTTAATAATGACTCCATAGCCCAACAGCAAGGCACTAAAGTTGAAAAAGAGTTCTCGGCAGCCCACAGGGGGCGTGTTGGCCCCCATGGAGCCTAATGTTAGCACATAATCAAGTATGGGGTATTTTCCTGGAAGAAATGTCCCCTTTGGCAAGAAGAAGGTCAAGAGGTGGGCTAAAAACCCATTTATCCCAAAGTTTTCGAGGTGGGCGCATTATTCTAATGAACACATAGATCTGGACGGCCAATATTGGGGCGCCTAGATCTACGACGCACAAGTGATTTTGGACCCCCCTTTCCGTTCTACCTTTAAAGTTAGGGGGGGGTCTGGAATTGGGCGCACATGTTGATACTGAGAGGGGGGTGAATCAGTATCAGGTACAATTTAAAACCTTTTCCAACTTATACTTAAACCATTAAACTATATCCAATGAGCAATGAACAATAGTATACGAGTTACACCAATACACCATGCCCAATATATGAGAAATAATCAATAGTTATTGTTCAAGGGAAGTAATGACTTCCAAAGGTAGCTACAAATTCCAAATGTAAAGTGAGGGATAAACCTCCAAGAGGAAGATACAATCCTCCAATATCAAGAGAGAGTTGAACTCTCCATCCTTGTCCCTTCCTTCCACCCAAGAATATATGAGAGATAATAAAACTTTACATTAAATTGTCACCATCAACCAATCATTACATAGAAACTGATAATGCTTCCTGAGACTTCTTCAATTTCTGCAATTCTTAAATTATTGAAGTACTCTGATCCTATAGATAATATTACTCAATGTATTCTCTGAAACTCCTCCAATTTTCACTCCTTGAATCCTCCCCAAAAAGAGGTTATAGAAAGTATGGTAGACTTTATTCAATTTTGGTCTATTTAGGAGAGTGAACTTGCACAGAATGCCCCATGCTAAATAATTAACATCTGATTTTAAAACTTGCACAAAAGAAACTAAAGTCCATACTCTTTCCAATGAAATTTGTCTCACTTCATTTGGATTCTCGATCAAGAAGTTATGATGGTTTTACCCGGAACACATGTTTATTGACTAGCTTCAGGACTGGTCACAAACCCTATCTTCCACAAAGTGTATCTCCATACTTATAGAGAATCAAGAGATTAACTTTTTACCAGAGGTACCTTGATATTTATTCTCAATACCATAGTGATTTCACCATATGAATGGTTCTAGAAAACAAGTTGTAGCAAAAATAGATGACATGAAAATAACATACCTTAGAACACATCACCAAAAGACTTCATCCTCCCTTGAAATCCGGCCTTCTTTTCTTCTTATTTCCTATGAAATTCAACCTGTATCAAAATTAATGTCTAATGATGTTTATTTATACCATTTATGTCACTTCATTTTAACATTAGGGCCGACCTGACACTTTCTTATTTCGTAATTATTTTCTTTAATTATCTTCAGGTCCTACATGTACTTCCTTCTTCAATTCACTTTGTCATCTTCAAAAATTCATTTCTCCTCAACCGTGAGGATCCACATGACGTGCCACATACCACCAGAAACAAAATGATGTATACTATCCATTAATGGGTGTTGTATATGCATGTGCATTGTCCTTCATGTCCAAATACCTTTATCAATCTTACGGTCCAAAACCCATGACTAGGGTTGACATCAATGACAACAACCAATCTTCCAATAGCACATCTCTGGACGGCCAAGATTGGGGCACCTAGATCTACAGTGCACATGCGATTCTAGACCTCCTTTTCCCTTAGACCTTTAATNTATGGGCGCCTTTCCAGTGCGGGTCTCCCTGCTATCGTGGCACATCCTCCTTGCGACGACCCCCACCACTTCCAAACCACTTACCACCTACCTCTCCTCCTGCCATATGTCTTCTACTCACCCTTGTGGCATACCTCATTCCCTTTCACCCCCATTCATTCACCTCTTACTGTCTGATGCCTTAGTCCTCACGTCTGCCTCGACGTCTTGCCATGAAGCCATTTATAAGATCTAGGTGGCAACATGAAGACGCCTCCACATCCCAAAGGTACAGAGCTGACTGGGTCTGTTCCCGATCTCAAGAAAGCATTTACTAATGTTGTTTGTGGTGGTTAGACATCATCTCCACCATGAATGGAAGGTCTAACATTGGATTAAAGGCTTTTCGATTCATCCGTAGAGTTTCCAGGAGAATGATTGTGTCTGACATAAGTGCACCACTACCTAGAGATTACATGTGCAGTCTGCCAGTAGACATGCAGACGTAACATTTTCAATGCAGTGACTCGATCTTGCTGTTGTTGTTGGCTTTGAGTATATGTAGGTAGTTTTGCCATTTTTGTAAAGTTCGATGGTTGAGCTAGGCTCCCGATTGTAAAGTTTTGATGAAGCACTGGTTTCTTTGGTTATGTATTGACACTTGAGACTTCTTGTCTAATGAATGTCATCGTCTTTCCATCTCTCTGTTAACACTATGTTAGAACAGCTCAGAATTGGAGGATCCAGTCAAGTTGCACTGTTATAGGATGATGTATGTTTGATCGTTGTGATAGTTGCATCATTTCTAGTCATTTCTTGTATTTTTCTCAGTGTTGAATGACTTGGAATTGGAGGATCCAGTCAAGTCACCTTTCAGTTCCCTGAAATTCTGAACCAAGAGGATATTGTCTTCTAAGTTTTCCCTCATCAAGCTGTTGGAAGGTCTAATTCCTAGAGAATTCTTGTTCACTTCTCCTACTAAGTCTTCCATCTGCTCATTTTATATTCAACCTACTGACATAAGTTAGATCAAGACCTCACCTGTTCTTGCATGCCAGTCCCAGTTTTCTGAGTTAAAGCGATATCTTCATGGGTCTCTATCCATTAGACCACCCCCATTAAATTACTTGTGACATAAAATGGATGGGCATTGGGCTCTGCTCCTACCGCAATCCGGGAGTGACTTCTGATGCTAACAGAAGACATGGAATTTTTCCATTCTAACAACTTCTTTTCCATATGTTCCCTATTTTCTTCCATATTTTCCATCTTATTTTCCACCTCATCCATCTTCTTTCCACTTTTCCAATCTATTGAAAACTTTATTCTCTTTCTTCTTGAGTCATGGTTTAGCTCTCTGGAAGTTTATTTGGTGAAGTAAATTTTGGAGGAACCATTGGAGCCATGTGAAAAAATAATAATTATCCTCTTTTTCTTCTTTATCATAAATTTTGAATCACCACATATAAATCTTCCAATCAAAATTTATGCAATTGTAAGTTGTGTACCTTTCAAACCCTAATTTGGAGATCGTTTTGGATGGTTGACCTTTGTATTGATATATATATGAAATTTGAATCCTTATGAGTCTGAAATTTCAATCTATAGTAATATGATATGACTTCTTAAACTTCTAAAAAATTCATGGTCTGAACCTATCAATTTTCACATGCAACTATATGTGACTAATTTCATATCTGAAAATTGTTTCATAGTGATCTAACTATTATTGAACAACTTTACACTGAAATTATTCACTGAAAATATATGGAGTGGAAACAACAAGATTAGAGATAAATCATCAATACACAAGAGACACAATAAATTTTTTATGTAACTTTATCCAATCCTTCAAATATGAGGACAAAAACTAGTCCTCTCAACCAATACAATATCAACAAATATGAGGAAAACCTTGTCCTTCCAAAACAAAACAGAAAACCAAACCTCAACTATATTTTGGAAATCTCCACTACTCATAAATTTGTTGCATACTGCTTGTATGATCTGTTGAGATCACCTGATATCATCCTGTATTGTTAGGGACCTAACCTCCCTAACCCCTCACATAGGTAGAATAATATATTTCCATGTAATAAAGGTCAATATTAATAAGGCCTAGTAATAAGGAAGAATAAGTCAAATGTAAGAAGACCTAATAGAAGCTTCCACTTCTAGAAGGATATTCCTCTAGATTGTTCTTTTGGATTGATAGATTTAGTATAAATAGGAGTAGAGGGTATGAGAAGTTTTTCCTTGAGAATTATTGTAATAGAGGGTTTCTTTGTTGGAGGTTTCTCCCTCAAAGAAGCAAGTGAACATTGTTTCCTATCAAAAAAGGTATTATTTGATGTTGTGGTTTCAACTATTGTGTTGTTCTGCTATTATTCTCTACAATATTTATGTTTCATGCTATTATAATAGATCAGGTACCTTACAAGTGGTATCAGAGCACTTTCCTTGGTAGAAAATTGTGGTTTATTGTTTTTCAGGGTAGAGACATGTTCCGACGTCTTAAAGCAATAGAGATTTGTCGTTACACACATAAACCCGTGGTCGGGGAGCAATACATGCAGGAAATACAAGTGGTACTTAAGAGTACATCTATTGGCCACCCTTGTAACCCATGTTGGTACCCCTTCAAGTGGTAGTGCATTAGACAACACATGTATATGGATTGGCCTATATCTCCTGAATCCCTCCATAGATAAATTGATCAGCCACCTGAATTCTATAGTTCCACCGAGAACAACACTCGAGAAGATTCTCTCTAGTACCTGGGTAGTTGGTTAGTACATCTAAGGGTATGGTATAGCCTCATTTGTTGGTGCCCTGAGATATATCAAAGAGAGATATAGAACATGGAAAACCCTTGTCTGTAGACACCCTGCATAATGTACCCTTGGGACAGAAATAGAAATAGAACAGACAATATATATTGCAGTGCAACTATGCCTCCTACATTTGAGTTGTGAAATTACAACACATTTCTTCCTGTTAAGAATTTGGGCATTTCAACACTACAGTATTCTTCAGATCGGAGTATAACTCCATGGGAGTAAAAAAAAATGTATGAATCCTGTTGGAACCATTATTTGAGCCCTATCCTGATGGGTTCCTCTCTTCGCCCTTATTGCATTCATACCTATCATTTTTCTGAAAAAACAATCTCGTGGAATCGACACCCTTATTTGGGCCTTACCCCATTGGATTCCCCTTTCTTCCCTGATCATCGTGATACCCTTCACCCATAACACATTTTTTGTGTGGTCCTACCTATCCCTTTTCATTTTCCCTCTTCATCATGGCCCACACCCATAGCCAAGACTTGGAAGCCTGCTTCAATTCCTTGTCATCTACTTTCACAAAGACCCAATAGGAAGTGAGGTAGCTTAGTTCCAATATTGCCACCATCAATAAAAACATGCATTCCTCCATAGATGAAAAAATGGAAACCATCAAACAGGACCTTGCTACCCAAATTGCATCCTTCACTAACATGATTTGTGCCAAGTTGAATATCCCTGCAGATCGTCCCTCCTCTGACCCACCTTTTCACTCCAAAGGTGAAACTTCCTCTAATTCCTAGACTTTTCATCCCCATCACTTTCAGCGTGACCTACACCTTCCACATGTGGATGTGAACAAATTTGATGGCTCAGATCCCACTGGCTTGGTAACTCAAATGGAAAATTATTTCTCTTTGTATGACATTACAGATGAGCTGGCCAAACTCTGGTATTGTGTTCTCCATCTATATCAAGAATGTTGGCAATGGTGGAAATGAAGAAAAAATGCTCACCAAGGGTATGTGGCTTGGACACAATTTGTGGCAGAGATTTATGAACACGTTGACACTAACACCAACCATTTAAGTTGTTTGACAAAGTTGAAACAATCTGTCACAGTGGAAGACTTTATAGCTACTTTTGAGCGATTGGATTTTCATACAGAGGGCATGTTTGATGCTTTTTTTCTGAGAATGTTTTATCAGTGGCCTCAAGGATGATATTTGTTCCCATGTCCTCATGGTTCGGCCCTAAAATTGGGTGGAAGCTACTAAAATAGATAAGGAAGCACAATAGGTTGTCTCTTCTCAAACCAAAAAACCCTCCTTTATTCCTCGCCCTAAACCAGTCACTCCCACTCCTCCTTCTACTCCACTAAAGATACAAAAATTGACCAAGGAAGAAATGGTTGAATGCAAACTCAAAGGCCTTTGTTATAATTATGATGAAAAATATTTTCTTGGGAACAAGTGTAAGGAACAAAAGCTTTTTATGGCCATCTCTAAGGATGTTTTGGAAGACGATGTCGAGGCCCCCCTGTGGCCAAATCACTTGAACCCATTGACATGACCCCACCCTCCAACCCTCCCAAAGTTGAAATGGGCATTTCCCTGAATGTTGTCACTGGATTCTCTGCTCCCTAGACCCTCAAGCTAATTGATTACATTAAGCATCGAAAGGTCATCATCCTTGTTGATAGTGGAAGCACCCATAATTTTATTCATCACCGCATTGCCCAAGAAACTAATTGTTATATCTGTGCATTCAATAATTTTCAAATCATGATTTCCAATGGCAGGTCCATGAAATGTGGGGGGCGTTGTGAAAATGTGTGTCTCCAAATTGGTCAGTACCACATGAAATCTCATATGTTTGTTATCGACATGGGCATTTGTGATGTTGTGTTGGGTGACAAATGGTTAAGGACTCTAGGTCCTATTCTCATTTATTTTAAGGAATTGACCATGCAATTCAACCATGAGGGACAAAAATATAAGTTCCAAGGCATCACCGTTGATTCCCCAGAGATCATTAGTTCCCATCGCATGGAAAATCTCCTCAAGAAAGGTCATTCTGGAATTATTTCACAACTCCATGTCATTCATGCCACTGAGACACCCTCTATGTCATAGGATCTCCAATCCATCCTCTCCAAACATCAAGTTGTTTTTTCCACTCCCCAAGGACTTCCTCCTTCTCGTGGTGTTCATGATCATTCCATTCCCCTTGTCCCCGGAAGCCTTCCTCCCAATGTTCTTCCCTATCGTCATCCCTTTTCCCAGAAAAAATGAAATTAAGAAAATTGTTCAAGAATTGCTCATAGAAGGTGTTATATGTCCTAGTTTGAGCCCCTCTCTTCTCCTATGGTCATGGTCCCTACGAAAGAAGGCTCTTCTCACATGTGTCCTGACTTCTGTGCCCTCAAAAAACTCACCATCAAAGACAAATTTCCCATTCCTGTCATTGATGACCTCTTGGATGAATTGAGTGGTGCCCATTTCTTTACTAAACTTGATCTTCATTCTGGCTACCACCAGATATAGATGAATGAGGCAAACATTCCTAAGACTACATTTCAAACTCATGAGGGCCACTATGATATTTTGGTCATGCCATTTGGTTTGTGTAATTCTCCCTCCACTTTCCAAAGCCTCATGAATCATGTATTCCTTCATTTTCTCCGTCATTTTGTCTTAGTTTTCTTTGATGATATCCTCATCTATAGTAACACCTAGACAACTCATCTTGCTCATGTTGATCTAGTTCCACATCTACTCTCTCAGCACCAACTTTTCTTCAAACAATCTAAATGTGATTTTGGAGCCTCGGAAGTTGAGTACTTGGGTCATATTGTTGGCAAGGAAGGTTTTAGGGTGTAAGAATATTGAAGTTATGTAGGATTGGCCTCGCCCAAAGACTCTCAAAATATTGCGTGGATTTCTGGGTTTAACAGGCTATTATCGCAAGTTTGTTAAGAATTATAGAAATATTGCGACACCTCTCACTGCTCTCCTTAAAAATAATTCTTTCACTTGGACTCCCACGGTTGATCAGGACTTTCAAGACTTGAAGGTGGCCATGTGCACCACTCCAGTCCCGGCCCTTCTCAATTTCACAAATACCTTTGTCCTGGAATGTGATGATTTCAGAGCGACATTTGGACCAATCAATATATGAAAAGGAAATAGTGGCTATTCAACATGTAGTGGATCTCTAGTGCCCTTGTCTATTGGGGAAAGGATTCCAAATTAAGACAGATCATCAAATCCTCATGTATTTTTTGGAACAACGCTCTTCCTCCCTGGAGCAACAAAAATGGGTGACTAAACTCTTTGGATATGATTATGAGATCATTTACAAGAAAGGAAACGACAATATGGTTGTTGATGCACTTTCAAGAAAATATGAAGATGAAGGGTCATTTTTTTCCCTCTCCTTCATTTTACCAGATTGGCTCCAAGTTGTTCACCAGGAATGGCTACAAGATCCCAAAATTTCGCATATCATCCAACAATTGCAGGCCAATTCTCCAATTTGCCCAGGGTACTATTGGAACAATGATGAGCTTCGCTACAAAGTTCATTTTTATTTAAGTAAATAGTCACAACTTAAATCCACGGTACTTTATGAGCTTCATGCTACACCCACAGCTGGGCACTCAAGGTTTACCAAACCTATAACCGGGTCAAACATTCTTTTTTCTGGGATGGTATGAAACAAGATGTTCACAATTTTGTGGTAGAATGTGATGTTTTTCAATGCAACAAGGGTGAAACAGTCAAAGCTCTTGGCGCACTACAACCTCTTCCGATTCCACCTACTATTTGGAGGGATATCTCTATGGATTTTATTGTGGGCTTACCTAAATCAGGAAATAAGTCAGTCATCATGTTGGTCGTTGATCGTCTTTCCAAGTATGCTCATTTATGTGCTCTTCAACACCCATTTACCGCCTCCACTATGGTTCAATTTTTCATGGATCAGGTCTTCAAGCTTCATGGCTTGCCTCATTCTATTGTTTCTGATCAAGATCTCACTTTCACCAGCAATTTTTGGCAAGAATTGTTCAGGCTATAGGGCACTCAATTGCATCTCATCACAGCTTATCATCCCCAGACTGTTGGTCAAACTAAAGTTGTCAACAAGTGTTTGGAAACATATTTGAGGTATTTTGCATCTGAAAGGAAAAATTAGTGGGCTCAATGGTTACCACTAGTTGAATGGTGGTACAACACTTCTTACCATATAGCTACCCACATGACTCCTTTTGAAGCAGTATATGGACAAAATCCATCTTCAGTTCTCTCATACCTACCAGGTGTCTCGAAGGTCTAGGCGGTTGACCAAATGCTTATAGTTTGAGAGGCTATTCTTTGTACCCTCAAAGAGAATTTGGTCATGGCACAAAATCCCATGAAGCAACAGGCAGTTCAAGGTCGCTCAAAACATCAATTTGTTGACGAAGACTAGGTGTTTCTTCGACTGCAACCATATAAGAAAACTTCACTCAAGGCTGACCATTGTCAGAAACTGGCACCCAAATTTTATGGTCCTTATACCATTCTCAAGCATGTGGGATAGGTAGCCTATCAGTTAACGTTTCCCAGTCATTCTAAGCTCCATCCTATTTTTCATGTCTCCTGCTTAAAGAAGGTTATTGGAACTAAGTGTCAAACTCAAACCAGCCTTACTGAGTTGGATGAAGAAGGCCCCATCTGGTTGCAGCTACAATCAGTTTTGGACCAGCGTGAGTATTATTTTCATCAAAGCACCATCAAGGAAGTTCTAGTCTAGTTATTACACATTATTTTCATCACCCTACGACCATTAATGATTGAAACCTATCGTTTGTCGTTAGAAGAATCAATCATCTTAATCCTTGAAGAAGAATGAAGATACTTTTTCCAGAGAGATGAAATTATACTTTTCCTTTGTCAAAAACATTAGAAAAAGGGATTGTCACACCTTGCTTAGTGTTAAGGGTGTGACTATCTAGGATCATTGTAGATTGCACCACAGTGGCCTGCGACATCGTTGCAGTTTGCTCAGTGTTAAGGGTGAGACAATTTTCGTACGAAGGAAAAAGAGGAATTTCTCAAATGTTCTAGAATAGAAGCTTCGAGGGTGAGGTGCCCTCCGATTGGTTTGGATATGAGTCGCATCCGTGATCTCATGGGATCATCCTAACCTCCTCACTCTATCCTTTTCTTCTTATAAAAGGAGAAGATTTCTCATGGGAAATGTTAGTTGGCTAGAGCTTAGTTGGAAAGTTCTTGAGTTTTGTAGCTTGGAGTTTTTGGAGCTTGTATGTTGTCTTTGAAATTTTCTTTGTCAAGATAGATTGTTGATCTCAGAATCCGTGGAGCAAAAGTGTGTGGGAAGTAAGGAACTATTGGAAGGGACCTTACAACATCAAGGCATTGGTTGTATTCTCCTTTTTATATTTCTAATACAGTAATATATTTATTTCCCATAAAATTGGTCTTATTTTATTGTATGACTCCTTGATCACATACATAGGTTTTGTTGAGTATATGTTGTTGCTTTCACTTCATTGGCTTGTCTCTATTTACAGGTTCAGCATCCCATAAGCCTTTGAGTGGAGCGAGGATGACAATAGCAAGGACAAAGGACATTTGAAAGGTATGTCATTTATCCCTTGTTAGTTAGTATGCATGATAATTAAAACTTAGAGAAAGTTTTATATTATGTCTTGTTTTGCTCTAGTTTCGGGGTGAAACTAGAGAGATATGTTTGTGTCTGCACTTACTGATTTGTCTGATAACAAAATTGGCGACCATACTGGGGAATAGATTGTTTTCCTAGTTTGTCTTGCTTTCTTCCTTTGATTTCTTGGGTTATGTTTTCCGATTCATTGGGAGATCCAGATTGACTCTCTGACTTTTAATGTCACTGGAAAACCCTCATGCTTTTTATTTTTTCCATTTTTCCTTTGATCGTCGCACCCTACTTTGTGAGATAGTGCGACAATCTAGGATTGATGCACCCTTCCTTTAGACATAGTGTGACTTCATCGCACTGTACTTTTCTCTGGCCTACGACGATCTATGATCTTCGCACCATGTTGGTTGGTAGGCTGCAACGATTTTGTGAAAATTTTTAGTTTTTGATGGTTTTCCCTACCCAGATCTTAGATATGGTTTTCGGGTGAATTTTTGGGTTTGATTATGATCTGTTTACAGTCTATTTGACAGTATTTGAGTCTTCTTTTATCCTTCTTTTCTTTGTTTCTTTTTTTCTTTTGAAATATCTGATCTCTTGCTTTGAGTGTCTTTCAGTTACAAAGAATTGTTTTTCTTTAGAATTGTTTAGTGAAAGAACAATTCTTTTTCTGAATAGTTCATGTTAAAAGAGGAAATTTGTTTGGGTTGCTTTGCTTTATAGAGAATTTCTATTTCTTTTAGCTATCTTTGAAAACAAAAAGTTTTAAATTTATTTCTTTGCATTAGATTGGGGGCACACTTGCATTTGAAGTAGCGAAATTGCATGATTTTTTTGGCATCGTGTATTGGTGTATAGTCTCTTTGGTTCATTTCTTGAAGATCTTGATATTAATGAGTTTAATAAAATTTTGGTACATTGTGCATCTAGGAATGATAAACGTTTTCTCCTTCTCATAATATAGCTTTAATCGAAGTGAAATATTTGCATTCTCATTTCTTTGCATTGTTTAGAGTCGGTCAAAACATCATTTAGTCCATGCCATTTTCCTCTTGAGTAAACAACAGCCTTAAAATAAAGCACTTATAAAAATTCATTAGACATTTTTATATTTTCTGGTAGCAAACCTACATTATCTTAGGGTGTAGGGATTTGGACTAGGTGTGAAAGATAAATTTCCAAAGATGTAAACAAACATAGTATCTTGTGATAGGGAGAGTTTAAATCCACTTGCTACATTTTGTCCTAGGAATCCCTTCTAACACAAGGGTCAATCACGAGATCGCATTAGGGTCGGCAGAGCTCACCCTACTTTTTTGGTCTTAGTGTAGAGATTATGTGTATTATTGGGGGTCACTTGAGAAGAAAATCTTGTGCAGACCTTCTCGAGGCGATTTCAGGCTTAGATACCCTGCCCTTGCGCATGTATCAGATTGTCAATTGTTTCCCTAGGAATCATTGTTGTATTTGGTAACCTTAGTGTCCTTTCTATTTAGGGTAATACACGAGGTGACGGTGAAGGGGAAGTCTTCGTTGTACCTGGAATCGACGTTGGAAAAACTCACTCAAGCTCCTTATATATACTTATGCATTTCACACATTAGCCAAGGAATTTCTCTCTTCCAATACTTTATATTATCTTCATGGATTTGTTTCAATGACAACCATCTACAAATCATGACGCAAGAAAATAACATGTTTCAACAAAACATATAAATACATATTACAGTACAAGTAAAACACATATCATCAAGTACAATAAAAAATTGATTTTTTTTTGCATATATATTGCAGCTACTTACCTCATGTATTTTCCAAGATCATATATAACTTGTTTGATGTTGTTGTCAAAGTCATTTGGGAGAGATAGAGGTAGAACATACTGTAACAATAAAAACGAATCATTACTTGTTCAAAACTAGACAAAAAAATAAAAATCTCAAACAATGTATACAAACAATATATAAATATGAATACTAAAATGATTAATTACCTTAATGAAGGTATGCCAATCATGTGTTTTTACCCCACCAAATTCACCTTTCTTCATTAAGATATTCTTTATGTTTGAACAAAAACCTATGGGAAATTTAATTTTTTAAATGACCTCTTTTCACCATTGCTTTGTTGCTTTGTTAATAACCATGGAAGGTTATTTTTGTCTCCATCGTTATTTGATCAGATCACACTTTTCATTGCATGATTGGCTTCCCGAATGTCATTACAAATTTTGACAATTTTTTCTTTATCCCTCCTCCCATCTATGATTCGCCATAATGTTTTTGTCACATTCTTCCTGATATGCATTGTATCAAATAAATGAACTATTTTTAGGTCCTTATAGTAAGTAAACCTCATGAATTGAGTGGGATAACATTTAATTCCTCATGGAAACCCATTATTACTACCTTCACAACGATGACATTGATGAAGCATAAAAAAAATCAGAAAACTATTTATCAAATGCAGTAAAATAAAATGAATAATTAAAATAAAATTTCAAAACATGATTCCATTTACGATACATAAACAAAATGCGTACCTCAAGGATTAATTATGTCATATGCCAACTTCCATAGGCGATGTGTCATTCTTTGTGGTTTTAGTCCTGTTTCTTGTTTCCCATTGAAAAGATCGTTTTCAGTAGTATGATACTTATGGTTCTTAGAGAGGAAGTGTCTATACTCATCAAGCACCTCCTTTCCTAAAGTTTTTGACCAACGATATTTCATCTTAGGACCACAAACTGGACATGAAAATTTACACTTTGTTTGAATACCTGCAACAGATGGATTAATGTGAATTATTAATATATATAGGAAATGATTATTTAAACAACGTGCATGATATAATCAATTAATTATGTACTATTCAAGCGTGCAATATGGAATGTTACATACCACAAAAATGTCTTAGTCTTGGGGCATCATGACTTGTCCATAAAATTATTCCACGGTATTGAAATCTCTTCTGCCCAATTGGTTTACAGATGTCATACATAGTGATTCCCTCCCATAACTTTAGTAGCTCGTCAATAAGAGGCTCGATATACACGTTTATATATTTAACTTGGTACTTACCTAATTGTTTGAAATTACATGAAATTACTACCATGGTATGTATATATACGTAAATAAATAAATAAAAGATTGTATGCAAAAAAAGAGAAATATGAAAAATTTAAATTCGAAAAATTAATGTAAACATATACCTGGAATAATCATTGTCAACATTATGTGCTCCCTCTTTATTGACATCCAAGGAGGAATGTTATTGTTGATAACAAAAATAGGCCACACTAAGTAAACAGACCGAAGCTCTCCAAATGGATTAACACCATCAATTGCCAATGAAAGCCTAACATTACGAGGTTCATCTGTAAATTCTGGCCATTTTGCAGCAATTTCCTTAAATGCATAACCATCTGCAGGAATTCGAAGAATGTCATCTTCAATTCTCTTTCGTTCATGGTAATCCATAAACTTTGCTATGCTTTGGCACCTGAACAGTTGATGCAAACATGGAATTATGGGAATATGTCGAAGAACCTTTCGAGGGACCATTTTTGTTACTTGATCGGCTCTATATCTACTGATACCACATACCAGAAATTTTGTTTTCGACACATGTTGTCCATAATATATAATATGGTCATCAGGACATGCATCTATACTTTGATACTCCATTCAAATTTCTTTCATAATGGCATGTAAATCTCGATATGTGCAAGGTAAAATATTTGACAAGGGTAACAGAAATTCACTTAACAATCTAAAACATAAAAAATAAATAGTTAATGTAAAGAATAGTAATTGTAAATACTGCATTTTTATTTTACACATTAATTAACACTAAAAAAAATGGGGAAAATTCAACCTTTATGTAGATGTGAAGAAACATATTACATACCTTAGGATCTGTTTCATACAAGTGTTAGACAAATGATTCGTAACTTGCAAGTTCACCAACAATAATGTAGTGGAGAGAATATTTTCTCTTGACCATTTATAAAGTCATTTATTTTCTTTTTCAATCAGAGGTTCATCATAAATACCATCACTACTATCCCCATGATCCTCATCTGGATGACCGAATAAGTCTTGAATCATTTGATTTGTCCCATCATCTTGAAATATGTTATTATTGTCATCTACTTACATGGGATCATTAACTTGATCTTCATTATCTTCTTCAAGTTATTCATCTTGTACTACAACACCATTTTTGCTACTACTTGGTGCTTTGTGCATAAAGTTAGGGGGGGAATATAACTTTATAATTACAAACAATCATGAAAAATTAGTGCATGTATAAAACAATATAAAAGTTTGAGAATATAATAAATATTAAAACAGATAATGAATGTATATACCATGGGACGATATTCATTTTATCCCCCGTCCATGTGCCCATATTTTCTACAATGGTTTTTAGTTGTTTCTATTAAAACTCTTTCAGGACGTCTAGTACAACAATTTTTGCAAGGGAAATAACATTTATTGTCACCCTTTTCACCCTCTTTAATTATTTCCCAGCTGTAATTTTTTCTGAAATTCTTCCCCACAGACATATACTGAAAAAAACAACTTGTTTTTTGTTCGCCAAGAAGACCCACAAACCCTTTTTGAAGTGTCGTTATTATAGTAAACTTGTCACAACATCCATAAAATGAAACATAATTATAGATTTTATAATGTCGCAATTTTGACAATATTTGACCAAATCAAAGTTGACTTGGTCAAATACTAGGTGACCGTTGGAGGGGGAAAACCTAGTTTCCACAACGTCACAACTACGATGACTATTTTACAAACATGGAAAGAGCAACGACTATTTTACAAATGTGGCAAGAGAAACGATAATCCAATGGTGTCTTAATAGCGACGTCTTCGTCGCAATAGAAACATATGTTTGTATGACATCACACTTGCGACGTTATTGGGCAATATGGAAAAAAACAAATGTCCTATATTTTTCGACAGTATGGCCAATTTTGTCCATAACGTCGCAAATAGAACGTCGAAATTTTTACAATATGTACTAGTGCTTGGATGGTATACCCATGTTTATGTGTGGGAGCTTGAACCAAGGTGTAATTCCATTAAGTAGGTCATCAACGTAACTTTTCCACCCACTCTATCTCATCCCATTCTTACGTTGTTCCCACGATGTTGGATTTCATCACCAACTAGTGTGTTCATTGTGAGAAGGTTTTGTTTGTTTGCTTGCTTCCTGGATTTTTAGCATGTGTTGTTTTTTTTTCCTAGAAGACTCTAGGTTGGATCTGTGTTTAATGGAATTAGTTCCCAGAATGACCAATGAAGCAACCCCTGCTCTGGGGGAACCTCTTTTTTTTCCTTCTTACAAAAACATTGGTCCTCCTTACATCACTACTTTGAGCCTTCCAGGTCTCACAATTGGATTGTCGGTATGGTTGTTTTCCACTTAGTTGATCATGAATGCAGCAAGTGCTTCAGTTTTAAGCACTTCCCCCCAAGAACATCAACCTCATGTTGATCCTTCACCTTCTTCACTTGCAAGGTCTTCTTTTGTTTCATCTTCTTCGTTGAGTGAAAGTTCTGAAGATAGTAACCTGGTGGATAAGAAGAAGAAGAAAAGGAATATTAAGAAGAAGAACAATAAGCAAGGGTCTAAACTTCCAACCACTACCAAACATGTTGGAAAACCACCAGTTACTGATAATCATGTTGGGAGTGTTGATGATGCCAAGATCACCCAAACAACCCGTAAGACCAAGTACCCTTGCAGGATTTGTAAGGGTAGACATATTCTTAAGGATTGACCTGGTCTATCTAAGGTTATAGAAGCGTGGTCTACACATCTTTTCCAACCCATGTCGTCAGCCTCTAAGCAATGTGCTAGTGACCTCCCATCAACTAGTGAAGATATCGTTGGGAAGAATAAAAGTAGATTTCAGTTCCCATGTATGTTATGCGTAGGGAGTCGTCAAACTAACCTTTTCCATTGTATGGATGAAGCCTGAAAATTACTAGAAGACATGACTGTTTCCCAACCTCAACTTCTGGCTGCTTACTATAGGCCTTCTCTTAACCCACCTATAGTTGATGGAATGATAAATGTGTTCCCTTCCTTGGTTGATCCCACTCTCACGTTAGAGATTGAAATCCAAGCGCTCAATCTATTTCCATCTGTTGACCCCATTCTCCCCTTAGAGAATGAAACCCAAGTGGTCGATATAATCCCATCATCAATCGATCCTACTCTCCCTCTAGATATTAAACCTAATACTGCCCATGTTTTTCTCGTTGATATAGAATCTACCATGCTGGGGGGAATTCCTCCTTCTCCTGTGGAAACCCCTCCAAGTAATGAGGCCATCCTTTTTTATTAGGGTGAACTAACTAGACCTCGTCTTCCCTCTCACATTCCTTTCAAGATTACAGCATAGGTTTTTGGTTAGGACGTTCCTCAGACACTGATAGATGAAGGTGCATCCATTAGTATTTTTTCCTCTATTGCTTGGAAAGCTTTGGGTTGTCCTCAGCTTGCATCAGTTACCCAGAATCTGTTAGCTTTTAACAAAAGAACCAGTCACCCTTTAGGAGTCCTTCCTTAGTTTCCCATAACTTTGGGAGGGAAAATCATCTTTATTGATGTTATGGTAGTTTAGGACCCCTTGGATTTTAATTTACTCCTTGGGCGAGATTATGTCTATGCCATGAAAGCTATTGTGTCCACTCTTTTTTGTGTGATATCATTCCCTCACGATGGAATAATTGTGGCTATTGATCAACTTTCATTCATTGGTCCTGACTTGATTACCAACCCAATAACCTCTATAAATAGTTCCTATATGCAGTCGGTATCGTCCCTGCCACAAATCAATTATGTGGCATTGTCTCCCATGCCTTCAACTACCAATAAATATGAGTCTCTCATTGTAAGATCAATCTCTTATGATTTGGATCCGGTAGTTAACATGGCCATCTCTTCAGTAGGGCTATTGGAGCTTGATCTCCTTACCCCCATCATGGCCCTCAACATGTGTTCCTTCCAGTGTGTGTTTCTTCGAACGAGTGAAGATATCTTGGAGGCCATGACCAATTTTTTCCCCTTGACATGGTGTCCTTCTAGAGCATTGTCCTCTTGGAAGCCGTGATCAAGAAGAGAATCTTTGAGCATGGTTTTCTGATTTCAAGATCATTAAAAAATGAAACCATCTTTGAGCATGGTTTTCTGATTTCAAGCTCTTTAAAAAATGAAACTAGTTGTGAGGATATTTTTGTGTCTCTGTAGCAACCTCGTTAAAATGAAAAAAATCTTACGAGCATAGTTCTTGTTTCTGTGTCAAGCTCGTTAAAAAATGAAACAGAGTTCTAGGGATTGAACCTGGATTCTCGAGCATAGTTTTCTCTGGTTCAGGCTTGTGTAAAAATGAAACCAGGTCCAAGCATAGTTTTGGATAGTTTTAATCTTGTGTAAAAATAAAATCTATCCCAAGCATAATTTTGTTTTGTTTTAAGCTTAAGTAAAAATGAAAACAATCTCGAGCTTAGTCTTTGTTCTTTCTCATGCCTCGTAAATACCAGAGAATGTAACCGAGTAAAATTGTATCACTTTTTTCAAACTCGTAAAGGTTATACAAAAAACGAATCCCATGGAGTTCCCTTTAACCTCTTTTCAAACTCCCTAAACATGAAAAGATTGCCGAGCGATCTTGTTCTTTTCACGCTCGTTAAAGTATTTGAAGAAAACGTCTGTTGAGCGGTAGATTATATCTTTTTCGGTCTCATTGGACTACTTTATGAAAAAGGACATTTTGGAGTTTCCTTTAAGTATTTTTCAGACTCTCTAAATATGAAAAAACACTAAGTTTACTTTCTTTGGACTCATAAGAAAAACATCGAAAGGCCCATATGGGATCAAACCACTCCTTCCTAGGGTTCATTAAACATACTCTGAGGGACTCATCCAAAGGATGAGATTACAATTCAATCACATGTTATCCTCCTAAATCTTGTGTATAAATAAACAGGCACTCGCCAGAAATGGTGGGGGGAAATTGGGAAAAAAAATTTGTCTAAACCTGTATTATATGGAAGAGTCACTTTTGAACATGACACCATTTCACTCGCTTTGTGTCTAGGTTGGAAAATTCTCTTGTCCCTTGATCATACTTCTTTATAATATTACAAATTGGTATGTGATCCATGTTGTTGAGTCAGTGTTTCCAAGACAGTTGTCATGTCATCAATATGTTCAAAAGGAAGTTCAACTTGGAAATCATTCTATTGCGTCAGCCATTTCTGTAGTCCTTAAGCCTTCTATTGCATCAGCCCTCTCTGAGTCAGTCCTAAATCATTTTTTACTCTGATCTACTTCAAATCTTGTTACTTAATTCATGTCATTAGTGGGGGATACATTAAGGCCCTCCTGTGACGAGTCTTTTCCTGTCGAATTCAACTCATTATCCATGAATTATACTTAGAAACTAATTGGTACCTTGGAACTGTCATGCCTTAATGGCAGGTTTCCTCTCTTTCGACAGTGGGTTTTCATTATTGACCCCTAATCAAGAGATTCCACCAAGTGTTCAACTTCATCTCATTAATTCACATTCATTAGATTGTACTAGAGTACCTTGGAAATCATTGACATTAATGGTGATTTCCCTCGCACTTGTTAACGGTATACACTAATGACCGGTAATCAAGTGGTTTTCGTTGGATTACTAAGAGGGGGGGTGAATCAGTGATAGCATAATTATAATCCTTTTTCTTTATATTTTATATCAATGTAGAATTATCATCCAATACTGAGCAGTAAGAAATAAACAATCACACAGATACACAGTACACCAGTGTTTTACGTGGAAACCCAAATCGGGAGAAAACCACAGAATGCTTTTTATTATATGTCTTGAAGAATTACATTCATTGGAAGCACCAACTTCCTTTTTTTTCCAGCTGCAACTGGAAGGAGGCTCCAACCCCCTAGTTTCTCAGGATACAACCTGAGGGAAGCTCCAACTCCCCAATTATCTGGCTACAACTAGAAGGAGGCTACAACCCCCTATGTTCTTCGGCTACAACCAGAAGGAGGCTGCAACCCCCTATGTTCTCCGGCTACAACCGGAAGGTGGCTACAACCACCTTTCCTTGCCCCATCCAACCACCCTGAAGTAGAAGTAGAATGATGGAACCACTATCACACTATCACTGTGATATATACCACTGTAAACATGTACCAATAAATTTGAACCATGCATAAACCATGCATCAACCTGTACCTCAACCTGTAATCAACCTGTACAATAAACAAGTGCATCAACCATGCACCAACCTGTACCAAACAATTTGTAATCAACCTATACCATAAACAAGTGCATCCAACCATGTACCAAGTATGTACCAATCATGTTTCAACTA
>JZKD02S0773677.1:96791-116577 GCA_000966675.3 Picea glauca | reverse complement strand
CTTCAAGGAATTCTTTGTAGTGTTATGCTGTTGAGATTGCTAGAGACTCATTCTTTGGCAATAGACATAATCAACACCATTTCATAGGCTTTCCATCTCTCACTAGAGTGGAGAATCTTGGAGTTCTTTCACTCACACTTTCATCTTTCATTGTAAGGAGAGCAATTAGTTGAGGGCCTCAAGATCCTTCCATTGGAGAGGGAAGGGACCCAAGTCCTCTTTCTCCTTTGTGTATCTTTGGATTTCATCAATCAGACCAGCTTATATATTGGTGATATTGGTCCATTTTCATTTGTTTTTATTTTTGTTCCTATGCTCATGGTTTCATTTAGTTTTTGTTTAATTCTTGTTAATAGATTTGTTGTTTTCTTTCTAACCTTTTACCATATAGCTGCCATGCCTAGCAGAGCCCAAATAGGCATGTAAGCACTCACTTTTTGCTCACACAGCGACGAGAAGAGTGCAAACAATGTGTTCCAAGAAGAACTATAACTATGGAAGAACAAAAAGATAAGGATGGATATCATTAGATAATACACATGAAAGGATGAAATACAAATCATGTGGAAGATATTGCAAGATAAGCCGAATCAATCGTGAAGAGACTTAGAAGAAGCAAAGACAGAAAGAACTCAACAATCAAGAGGAAATTGGAGAAATACTTATGACGTTTTGTAGAATACAACAAGATGAAAGAATGGACTCTGTCAGACAGAGTGTTGTTGGGAAAATCACCCTACGGACTAGAAAATAGAGTTTAGACTTTGCATGCAGATATGACTGAAGAGAAATTACTTTCTACCTTCATCCCTAGATTTAAATCCCCTTTTCTTAGTAAATGCATGGAAAGATCAACCTACCTCGTTCCCGATGTTTGATGTTGATCCTTCGTTGTGCTTGATTACTTGTTCGCAATACTCTTTCCAAAGTTGACCTGCATCCAAGACAAGCAACAACTATGCATGCATACTACTTATATACTAACGGGTTAGAAATCCAAACATATATTGATCAAACTATAAACAGTTCATGAATTGGGACGGGAAAAGTTTTTTCTTTATTACTTAGAATGAGTCAACTTACAAAAATTGAGACCGGCCACTGCTCCTCGAACCTGATCCTGGGATCCTCTTCTTCGGTCCTCCAACTGCTTTTCTTTGAATCTCCTTTGACACAAGGAAAGGCTAAAGGGTTGGGACAATGGGAATATGTAAATGGGAAAAGTTTATTTGCTATATTTTTCCCTCTCCAAATGGGACCCCTACCCCTTCTTTTATAGGCTAGAAGGAGCTAGGTATTTGGACGAACCCTCGGCCATGCATGGCCTGGAGTTTCAGTTAACTCACCCATAGAGTTTGTGCTCTGTCGACAACTTTCCTTTTTCATGCTTTTGTCGGTCCACGTGGGTTGTTTTGGGTCAGCCAGCATGTACATGCATGCAGTAATGGATTAGGGCATGTGAGCCTTTATAAAAGAGGATTTTCAAAGAGTTGTTCAGCAGTGCTTTGGCAAAGAAGGGATATGATTTGGCCTAATGCCAGGTAAGCATTCAATTTAGGGTTATAACAGATGCCCCCTAATGTGTGAGGTTAGAATATCATTTGATGGCTGAAATACAATACTAATATTTATTGATGTGCCAAATGATTGAGCCCAAGGATTAGGAACCAGGAGGTGTCGTCTGCAAAATAACAAATGTCTCACTTATGCGGGCATACCCATGCTCGAGATAAAATAGAACCATGGCTACCAATCAAATACATTGTATATCCATGTCAAATAACTATAAAGAGTAGCCATGAACAATACACAGCGGAGCTACATCTCAAAATCATAAAGATATACATATAGAGTATACATCTTCCAGAAGTGGATTCGGCCTGGTGGCTAGAGATGAGATCTTCAGAGCTTGAGCAACAACTTCAAAATCTTCAAAACTCAGGTAGGATTGTAATATGAGTGTACAACTGCACTACACAGAGGTCTTTGACGGATCGTCGGTCGTGGACTTGATAATCTTGATGATCATACTGAAGGCTTCAGTGATTTCGAACAAGGACTTGATTGGATGTTCAGGATAGCCAGGTATGAGGACAAGAGACATATTGCAGAGGGGTTGACTCAGGCTTGGTGAAAAACTTCCCTTGGATAATAGCACGACAAATAATGAGACTCAGGCAGCATGGCATTAATCATAAGTCTACGAAGTAGGAGGCAACGCAAACTCTCCATATGTTTGGAAGGATAACCAAACGGTGGAGGACACAACTCTATATAGCGAGAAAAGCTTCCTAAGGTCATACTACATCCCATAGTTTGATGAACAAATAGACATATGTGCTTTATCGAAGGGTGACTCATTATGCTACCAATAAAGAAAATACTTTTCCCTTCCTCTTTTTGGGGTATATTTGATTTTTTTGTTCTTTTTCAATAATTTTGGAAAAAATAATAAAGGAATATTATGTTACAAAGGAGGAATGAGTGTTGCAAACATACAAGCTCAAGGCACAAGGACAAGACTGATGTTCTAGTAGCATGATACTAGGGAAAAAATCCTCCAGGGGCCAAAGGTGTTAAGACGCAGAAGCAAAATGTTACAAGGCTGGCGTATAAGGTATGCAAGCACGGTTAACAAAACACACAATGGTAACGTCCTTCGATGTAAGTTTAACGAGCCCAAAGAAGGTAAGCTTGGTGGTTTTTCATATTTAGAGAGTCTGAAAAAACATAAAATGAGACTCCATTGGGGTACCTTTTTCGAAGGTAGTCTAGTCAGTTCGAAAAAGGGGTAAACTAGCACCGACAAGATGTCTATTCAAAACCATTTTAATGAGTGTGATAAAGACAAAGTCACTCGGCCATTTTTTCATTTTTAAGGAGTCTGAAAAAAGCTTAACTGTGGACTCCGTCAGGAATATTCTTTTGGACCAATTTAACGAGTGTGAAAGAATAAGGTCACTCGGCAATCTTTTCAATTTTAGGGAGTTTGAAAAGAGCTTAACTATGGACTCAGTGGGGGTTCCTTCTTCGTAAGTTTAGTCCCTCAGGCCTGAAAAAGGGATAAAATTATACCTGAGAATACTCTTCTATAGAGCTAAAGTTCCATAGAGTATACCTTTGTTCATACAGTTGACTGTCCGGACCGAAAAAGGGGTAAACTACCATCGGACAGACGTGACTTCAAATCTCAGTTTAACGAGCATGAAAGGCCACAAGATCGCTCGGCAATCTTTTCATGTTTAGAGGGTCTGAAAAGGGCTTAAAAGGAGACCCGTTGTTTCTTGGGAGTTCTAAGGGTGAGATCAAGAGTGAAGAAGAATCATGTAAATGAGGCTCAAACTCATATTCAGGAAAGACTATAAGGACTCCTGAGCCTACAGTGTTTTAGAGACGGTATGGACACCATAATGCAACCAGGACCTACCTAGGGCATCCATGTTTTGGTAAGCTATACCGCCAAGTTGCGACACTTCTAAAGTAGATATGATGGTTCTGTGTCACAATATGATGGGATCGATCCTATGGCAGAGGACAATGAGACACAAAATTCAGGGTAATAACCTAACCTATATGCTCAAGTTGATTCTTGGAAAAAAATTCATGGAGCGTCAAAATTTCCTCAAAACTCAAAAAAAATGTTCCAATGCCCAATAAAATCCCTCCCATATAACTCCTGAATCACTCTAAATGGTTTTTGGTATAAAGAAACTGATAAGGGAGGCCAAAAAAGTGAGAAAAAGAGGCCAAAAAGTCTATAAATAGAAGTTGGTAGCTCATTATCACCATTGTTGATTTGCAAATTGACTCTGGAGCCAAAAGAACCCCTTTGATAAAAACGATGATTCTAGGAGCTACAATGGACGAAGCGAACTTCCACTTGGACCAAGTAAGTACAAACTCCCCTATATAGCTATTCAATTCTTTCTTTTTTCTTTTAATTTCATTTTTTGAGTGGGCGTCGACCTTTAAAAGTTTGGCCCTAGGTCCACGCGGGTTGTCTCTGGATAGGCCCCATGTACACTCGGGTAGAGTAAATCCTACCCACGTGTACACGTGACTGTCACCTAGACAGCACGTGTGGACCCCCTTTTATAGACAAAAAGAACTAAAGAGCAGTCATTGACCCTCCTAAATTTGGTTGTTTTGGTAGGATGTATGTCCACTGGAGGGAAAGGGAGCATGAAGCAATTAGTGAGTTGGTTGTGGGAGATCCGAATGTCATGGCCGCATTGATGCAATGTGGTTTTCTTAAGTTCTTCCTGTGTCTGTTTATGCAAGTACAACCAAGGCTATTGAATGCCTTGGTTGACTATTGGCACCCTGATGCAGAGGCCTTCATGCTAGAGGGGCAATCACTGGTGCCCACCACCGTGGATATCTATTTTTTCACTGGCCTCTCAAGGAGAGGGGAACCAGTCAATTTCAGGACGTTTCCATCGGGGCTGCATAACATAGAAGAACTGATAGCCCTACACTATGAGGCTGGGACAAACCATTTGAGCTCCCAGGTGCCCATAAGTAACATTACTAACCTATCACTGCAAGCGATATTATTGCTTATTGGGCAGATTACCGGTTCAGCGGCCTTGCATCAGGCGTCTCGTGCATAGATGAATTGTGCTATCCAATGCTTGAATGCATAGATTTTTTACTGGAGTACCACACTACTGGAGTGTATGAAGAGGCAATTGACAGATTGTTGGCAGCAGACACAGAGGAACTTCGGGTTCGAAAGGATTTTGTGTTCATTCTTTTTCGAGAGAGTTCCGAGCTTTAGTTCTCGGGAAGTGGTACGAGGACATCAGGTCTCTTTTCCTGCAGTATGTAGATGGGTAGTATTACTGCCATAGCAGGGTGGTGGAAGGTCCAATGAGTCCTTCGATGATGACTTTTTTGCATGGTTGTCACGGTAGATCCCTGTGATCGAGGATTACCCATATGCAGGGATAGACTTTTCTAGAGATCCTGAGATACCCGTGCCTCCTGGTGAGGAGTGAGGGGAGATGGGTATGTCTCCACCTTTGTAGTTTTTTTTTGTTGTATATGTAATTTTTATGTCGTTTTTGTTATATATATCATTTTTTTTATATGCCAGAGTATTTGAAGGATATGCATTTGTTGCATCCAGATGTGGGACCAGTACGACCTGTCGATTATGCATGAAACAGGCATCGTCCTCAGCCAGAAGCCGCAGTTGCTGCTGCCGGGGGACCAGCAGTAGCAGGAAACCTCCCAGTCGAGGAGGCTGAGAGAGTACTTAGACGAGTTGAGCTTAACTTTACTGCACTCACTTGCACAATCTCGATGGCAGAGATAGAGGACCTGCCACCATCCATGCAGCCTCATGTAGTGGGGGCACCTCAGACGTGGGTCCGATTGTTTAGGTGTTTAGCTCATGCTATGGACCAGTATAACAGGTCCCATAGGCCCTAAACCTATTTAGACTTTTGACTTGCCATGAGCACTACTTGTATATATTTTTTGAGGGCATAAGCCTTATGACTCATTATTGGTCCTATTTTTGAGGCGCTTGCGTCCATCTATGTACTCTGGTTACTTTATGATATTATATATGGTTTTTTGATCTTTTGTGTCTTATGGATTGCGTGTGCAAAAATGTATTTACATGTTTATGTAAATGTTCTTTCATATGTGTGCATGATGCCAATCTAAAATTTGATTAGCTAGAGTATCTATAATTTGGTTTAATCTCCTAGGAACATGAAAATATGTAATATAATCAAAGTTTCATTCTAAGAGACGTACCCTAAGGAATCGTCGGTGTAAGATTGGATCATGAACCCGGTATATTTTGTTTAACTGAGACACAACCAGTTGAGCGTCGAGATAGACCCAGAGATGAGAGATACCCAATAAGAAACTCAATAACTGCACTATACTCGACGACATTATTCGTGGTGTCACCTAAGCATATACCTCCGGAAGATAACAACTGGCCCTGAGGTGTAAAGATTACCCAAGATGCGAAGGAAAGCCTCTGAGTGTGCTGACTAGCACCGTTTGCATACCCAACGAACACTTTGGAATCACTTGACATCTGCCATATTGATGAAAGATAACATCAATGAAACATACATAATATTTAAAAGAAACTAAAAAGTAATAGTACAAAGACTATACATATGTTACAAAAAGTTACCCACAGTGACCTGCCTATGAGTAATACTTCTTGAGGTAGAGCCCATTTCTAGGCTCCGCCAAAGCATTCCCTTTGAAATCAACCAGACAATAGGTGCCCTTTTTTAATACCTCTTTTATGATGAAGGGTCTGAACCACATGGGTTTGAATTTTCCTGCCCCCAGGGAGTCCTTATTTTGGTCATAGACCAAGACAAGGTCGCCTTCAGAGAAAATCTGAGGACAACGGACTTATCATACTGACACTTGACCTTATGTTTGTGAGCCTCGTTGGCCAAGGCCACATCATGACGCTACTCATTGAGCTGCTCAAGTTGTACTAACCATTCTTCAAGTGGAGAAGTGTCTGGCAATAATTGTACTGCCAATTTTAGAGATGGGATCTGACATTCGATGGGCAAGACTGCCTCCAGCCAGTAAACAAGTTGAAAAGGTGAGAAACCGGTTGCAGTCTTAACAGATGTTAGGTAAGCCCATAATGCCGAGTATAACATCAAATGCCAATTTGACTTGGCTAAGTTGATAGTTCATTGTAGCATAGTCTTAAGAGTTTTGTTTACAGCTTCCACCTGCCCATTGGCTTGAGGGTAGTAGGGTGATGAATGTTCTTGCCGTAGCCCAAGATTTGATGTTAATTCAGTCATCATTTGGTTCTAAAAGTGACTACCATGGTCAGTAACAATATCTCTCGGGACGTTGAACCTTGCTATGATCTGGTTGAATAAAAAGAGAGTTGCAGTCTCTCCATCATCTTTAAACATTGGCATAGCTTCTACCCACTTAGTGAAGTAGTCTACAGCTACGATGATATAGCAGTGCCCCCTTGCCAAAGGGGGGTTGCAAGTAGTGTAATCAATCCCCCACTTGGTGAAGGGACCAACTGTGATGACAGGAAACATTGGAGAGGGATGTGCCCTCATCTTCTAAGAGAAGATTTGGCACGGATGGCACTTCTTGACCGATTCTATACAATATTTGATAAGTGTCGACTAGAAGTAACCTTCTCATAGAATCTTTTGGGTTGTTGCCAACCCAGAAAAATGACCACCACAAGCTCCAATATGGCAATCGTTGAGCATGATGACTGCCTCCTCATGTGTGAGACATCGACGTAAGATGCAGTCTACACCTCTCCGATACAATGTATCATTGAGTATGAGATAATTCTTAGCCTGATGGTGTATACGCCGACGCTCATCATGAGAAGCAGAAGTGGGGCAATTCAAAGTCTATAGATAGATAAGTATATCTCTGTACCAGGGATCTAAAGATGTGATCAAAAACATATCTCCCTGGATAGGTGATTCTTCAGGCACAACGTCACCTGACTCAACCAAAAGTTCTGAAATAAGCTCTGCGAAGACCAATGACTTTTTGGACTTTGTTGAAGCGAAGTCTAAGTCAAACTCCTGAAGGATGACTATCCATATACTGATTTTTCTGCCTATTATCCGTCGTTTCAACATGTATTGGAATGGATTCACGACAGTGATGACAGTGGTCTTGCGAAATAGAACATAATGACGGAACCGTTGAACAGCATGAACTGCTGCCAACGCAAGTTTTTCGATATGCGAATAATTGATTTCTGGTCCTACGAGGCCTCGACTCAGGTAATAGATCACGTATTCTGTGAATAAATAATATTCCTGAACTAAAACCATGCCAATGGTTGACTCTGCGGCAGCCAGATATAATAAGAAATCTTTGTTATAGTTAGGTGGTCGTAGCAGAGGGGTCATTGTGAGGGCATGTTTTAATGCATCGAAAGAGTGCTGAGCAGCATCGTCCCAGTAAAAAGGAACATCTTTCTTCAGTAAACGCATAAATCCCTTGGTGATTTTAGCATAGTTGGTGATGAAGCATCGTAAAAAGTTCACCTTGCCTTGTAGACTCTGAAGTTGAAGGATTGTGCGTGGGGGAGGTAACTGGATTATTTCCTCCACCTTGAGAGGATCGACCATGATCCCTGTTGTTGATACGATGAAACCTAACAAACGTCCTAACGTTACACAGAAGCTGGACTTGTTTGGATTCAAGAGAATCCTAAAGTAGCGACAACGTTCAAAGGTAAGTCTAAGGTGTGTGGGATGATCCATTCTCTTGCGAGATCGTGATGCTAAATCATCTAGATAGGCCTTGACTATATGCTTGAGATCATGAAAAATGAAAGACATGGCCCGCTGTAATGTGGCTCCAGCATTTTTAAGACCGAAAGGCATCTTACAATATGTGAATTATACCCCATGGACAAATGAATGTCATTTTGTGTTGGTCTTTGGGTTTGATTTGGATTTTATTATATCCCGAAAAACCATCCATGAAAGAAAAGGCTTCAAAACAAGCACATTCATCAATGATCTGGTTGATGAATGGTCTTGGAAAATTATCTTTGGGACATGCCTTGTTCAAATCACGGAATTCGGTACATACACGAATCGTGCCTTGTTTTTTATTGACCAGTACAGGATTTGAAACCCATTGGGTCAAATGGATAGGATAGATAAAACCTTCCTTTAGCAATTTCTCAATCTCAATCTTGATGGTTGTTGCTTTCTTAGGATTAACTAGATGAAGCTTCTGTCGAACAGGCTTGGCATCAGGATACATTGTGATTTCATGTTCAACTTTTTTTGGACCGATACTTGGCATGTCCTCATAAGACCAGGAAAAAATATCGCAGAATTCTTTGAAAAGATCCGTGTATATTTGAATCTCTTCGGGGGAGCAATCCGCTCCGACAAAGACGTTCTCCATGACGCTAGGATTTCGGGAGATGTTGATTGGTATAGTTTCAGCGATAGTCTCCATATTTCCCTTAGCATAAATTTCATGTGTATCTAAGAGGTTAATAGGACACGAATGATCTCCCATCATGGTCATGGTGAATTCTCCTGCTTCGATTCGGCTTAACTCTGGGAGAAAATATGATCTGCGATGAAGATCTTCCCAAGGTTTGTCTGGACTAGTCATTGCTTTGATTACTACTTCATCAGAAGGCAAGACTAAGTTTAACGAATCGATGTTAGTGAGAGAACCCTGAGCCCAAATAGGCTCTATAAGTGGATCTAACTCTTGTGAAGGAGTCGGATCAATGTTAGCTAAAGCTTGCTAGACTAAAGAGTATGCTACTTCAGCGGCAGACAAGGGAATGGACATGCCTGGGTGCCCTGTCTCATCCATCGTGGCTGATGGGGAAGGAAGAATCCATGGATCTTCGAAGTAAGTTGTGCAGAATGACGAAACTTGAAAAATCTCAACCTTATGGTGATTGGATATAAATTTGATATCACCGTGAGGAGGTGGGTAATCGAAGGTACCCATCAAGGATGGGTACAAACCAACTCCTACGTTAACGACACCTCGTTGAGGATTATCAATCATCGGGACTGTGGATGCCCCCAAAGCAGGGTCAGGTTTGGAGAAAGACAATTGATCGATGGTCATTATCTGGCCCTCGTGTGGAAACAACAAGACCTGAAAAACTGTAGCAACCACAGCTTGCATAGCATAAGTCCAACTCCTTCCTAACAAGAGGTTATAGTCGAGGCGAGCATCAACTACCTCTACTTTGACACACACAGTCTTCCCTCCTAACTGCATAGGGAAAGAAGGAATGATGCCATGTGGTCAGAATGAATGACCATCGAAAGCAGTGAGGAGAGTAGGTGATGGAGACAAAACGGGCTGGCCAATGGCCTTCCAACATGCCAACGACATAATGCATGTCGAGGTGCCCTCGTCGAACATCGTGCGGAAGATATTCCAAGTAAAAGTTTTTGTGGGGTAAGCCACTACTATCTGAAACTCTACGTTGTAAGGTAGACAAGGTTTTAAGTCGGTTGTATCTAACATGATGGTACCCAGATTACAAGTCTCAGTAGAGCCCAAAGCAGTTAACAAATATTTCCTCTGAGAAGGGCAGCTTTGCAGGACCTCCAAAGAAGACATCGCACAAGGGGTTTGTGATAAATATTCCACCACAGAGTAGTTCTGGGCGGCCCTTGCGTTTGGGTTATGAGAAGATTTGTTAAATGCACCTTTTGGAATCCGTGTCATTGTTTCTCCCAACATCTTCTCAATCTGTAGAGGAAGAGATGGGAGGTCAGCTTCTTTACCCTTCTCAGAAGTGCTTGGTTTACTATAGTCGTGCGCTCTAGTCGATATAAAATAATCACCCCTAACCATATATACGTTCACGGATGTGGGGTTGTTCGGAGGCAGGCAGGTTTCTTGGCTGCCCCCTTCTGTTATTGCAAAGGCTTGAGTTAGATTTTGCCCATGTTGAAATGGATTAGTCAACACTGCCTGTTGTTGTTGCGTGAAAAATTTTTGGGCCTCTGCAAGTCGAGGACATAGATGGGTCGGGTGGTCTTCTGCGCATAATTTACATGGATACCTCACCTTTCATTTTTCAGTGTTGTCCCCTCCAGCATTATCAGTGGGTTTTTTATCCCCCTTACCCTTCTTTCGTTGTTTCTTCTTCCCTTCAGGCTGTTGGGTGGCCTTTGGGTTAGTCGACTACACTGTGTGTACTTCCGACGTTTTTGTAGGGGGAGCAGCCAAAGCAGTAGTTTGGCTGGCCACTGTGTGTTGTATAGATAACTACTGCAACTACTTTGTCAATTGCTCAGCAGGATTTGTTTGTGCTGAACCAACAATACCATCGGCATGTGGTCCAACTCTCTGTCTAGTTTTATCCAATATTGAACGTGGCGCATCTGGCAAGATGTTGTATAATAAACCGGACTAAGAATAGATGAGCTCAAACTGTTGAGCCCTCATGATGGCGTCTTCTTCGGAGAAAAATCCAGACGTTGCGACATCTTTGGATAACTTTGGCACCAAAGACTTAAGGAACCACTCAAGCAGAAATGTTGGTGGCACTAGTACCTTGATTAGACTCTTCCGACGTCTCCATTCTCGGATGTGATCAGAGATATGGTCAGTTGTTGTCTGTTCGAAATTGGCAAGTAGCTCTGTGCCAGCATCGTATTTCATAGGTAACTGGAAATGGTTCAAGAAATCCATCGCCAGTTTGCCAAAAGAAGAGTATCTTGAGTGATCGATCTCAATGTACCATTTTGCGGCACTCCCAATGAGAGTACGTTGAAACAATCGCAACTGTACGGAGTCATTTTTCAATGAGTTAGATGAGCACCAAAGATGGAAGGTAGTTACATGATCTCCTGGATCTTCGTTAAGCTTGGCTTCGAACTTTGGAATGTTCGAAGGCAACTTCATCGGCATAGGATTCCAATGCGGATCGTGACAAATAGGGTCATTCAACAACCTTGTCAAATCTGGCAAGTGTAAATTCACCAGGAATGGTAGTTTGGGTTGTTGCTGATAACCTGGGAAAAAGGGGCCTGGAGTTTGACTGGCACTAGGTTGCCAGGAAAAGTTTGGTTGCTGGCCTGGATTCTAGTAGAAACCATGGCCCTGGCCAATGTAAGGATTTTTCATATGTGGAGACATCATCGGCTGGTTTCCCAAATAGGACATAGATGGTTGGGCATGCATTATATTCGAAAGACTTTTGGAAGGATTACCCCATGTCGGTCTCGTGGGGATAGGCATAGTAGTTTGTCCAGGGTTCCATTTATTGTAGAAAGAAGTACCCCAGATCGGCATTCCAGATGAGGGAACGGATCCCTGCCCTGAATTCCAAGGTCCTGCTAGGTGTGCCCCCTATGCAGGAATAGTACCCTGCACAGGAGTAGATTGTCCAAAAATGGGGTTGCCCCCAGTCGGGAAAGTGACTGATGAGAAGGTGTTGTTACCAAATTTTTTGTTCCAAGAAAATGGTGTTGAACCTACTGGAATACTATGTGAAGGTGTTCCTTGACTCCCCACTCCAAATAAACTATTGTGTGTAGGTTGCTCGGTGGATTGCTGATGCGAGCCACCGAGTGAAGGGGATGAAGGAGGGATATGACCTCCTCTGTAAGGGAAAGTGTTAAAAGGAGTAGGAGTTCCCCCCATGTGACCTTGCAGAGGAGCGCTAGAGCTCCCTGCCCCCAGACCCAAAGTTTGTAAAGTGGAGTAGGAAAGTACAGGACTGGTACCCAAACTAGGCATTCCGTATGAGAACGGAGGGCTTGTCGCACTTGGTGTGAAAGGGGTTGTGGCCGCCACCAAAGATGAGATCGGAAAACTGTGAGAAGTAGTTGCAGTCGAGACCATGGTGGCTCGGATCGACGATGGTGGGTTAGGAGATGAAAGCTCTCTTGTGGTGACAACCATGGTGGGAATTGAAGAATTCCCAGAAGGAATAACAACATTTGTTTCCATTGTTGTGTGCAACACTATCTGGCACTCATGAAATTGAATTGGTACAATAAAAGGTGCCAAGAAATCATTGGTTGGGGTTTCAACCGGGCCAAGAGCGGTTGCGTCAAGGTCCAAAATGGTCAATTCCTCTGGGGGTTGGTCAGGCACAATGGTTTGTAACCCGGTCACTTCAAAAGACCCTTGTTGGTCTAGCTTTCACCTTAATGGTGTCGGGGGTGGCTCCAGTGTAACTGACGATAGGCCAAGAAGCCTTCGTGACCGGCAAAGATCAGGATCCTCCACTGTGTGAGAAGATCCAAGACACTCTAAGGTAGTCTAAACATTCAAAAGTAACACACACTAAAAAAGAATCCCTAGAAGATAAGACAGGCAAACACTAAATTAATTGGAAGAACAATTACAACAACCAACACTAGAGCAACTTACCAGTGCAAGTGAAACTCGAACACGGAAGCACCCTCCAGGTATACTCTGCAAAGCATGGTCCAATGTCTATCCTAGGTACTACGATATACCCCCACAGTCACCTGTGTATGTCCCTAAAAAGATTGGCAACTAGGTTGCCAGCGCGCAAACAGTCACTAGGTGGGTACAATTGAAAGTCGGGTAGACCACAATGAGCAGGGTATCGAGCCCGAAACCTGTCAAGGGTATCAAGAGAAAATGGTCCAGAAGAAAACTGAGGACCTCAAATGGATTTGAGACCCATGAAGCCCCATGGAAAATGAAAATGACGGAATCCCAAAACAAGCCCTGTATATGTGTTATCCACTACGATTGGTCCAGCTTTGGAGGGGTTATCTCCGCTAACTTTTCGCACGCGACCTCATGTTTATCCCCTGTGTTAGAGGGGGGTCCCGGATAACTTTCACGACACTGGACTTAGACACTCCCTACTTCAGACTCCAATGTTTGTTTTTAAAATGGCCTTGAAGAGTTTCCTCTTCAACCTAATCCAAGGCCCTAATCTTGAACTAGTTGGTGAACCCTACAAACATAAAAGTCTAGTAGATTTTAAATTTAGCATTAATTTTATGGTTTTTTCTTATGTCAAGGGGTATGAAGGTGAAACTGATGATGTGAAAAATATGAAAGCAATGAATGAATAAAAAAGATGGAAACAAAACTTTTACTTAATGAAAAATTTCGACAACTTTTCAAAAAAAAAAAAAAAATTAACTTTTCTAAGATTTTGGACAGCAAACTCAAAGGAATTTCACTCGACTACGAGCTACTTATGATCTAAGTGAACTGCAAAAACTTATGAAATAAACGACTTTTCCCTGGCTAATAATGCAGAAACACACTCTTCAACCAAACAAGAAAATGAAAAGAGATTTTTTTTTTATTTTAAATGCTAGTAAAGCAAGAAAGGAAAAATACCAACAAGCAAAAACCAAGAAAAACAATTTTGGCCTAATCGCAGATCGCAAAGAATCAGATTAAAAAAATCACACACTAGCAATTTTTAAAAGAAAATGACTCTCACACTTGTCTAAAAACTGTGAAAATTATTTTATTTTTCTGACAACTTTTTAAATGAGAAAAAGCAAGCTAAGGGTAAGATTAATCCTAAGCTATTGACTGCTCAGACAGAGATTCAAACACCTGAGAGGAATAATTCTTGTCAAGGGAGAGGATGAATGCCTTACCCTCAACAACAAGTATCATGTACAAGCACGCGACTGTCACTTTAACAGCACGCGTCCGAATGCGCGCTGGATAGAGACAGAGTGCGTGTACACACGAGCTGACCTTGTACAGGCCACATGTATATCTAAACTTTGAGAAAAAAGAAAACAGAGAACCCAAAACCAGGAAGAGACCACTGATATTGATAACCAGGATCCCTTGAAGGCTTGAACTCTCTTTTTAATATAAAAACAAATAATGTAAGGAAAAAATGATAAGGCAAAAACAATTTGAGATAGGACTGCTAGCAACCAAGACTCGGATAGAATTCTAGAAAACCCCCTGAGAATGTGTGATTCTGACAGGGAAGAGGATGACTGCCTCTGAAGTTCTCTAAACTCTACACGCTACTGCTACTTCTATAGCTAGCATTCACACGTGGGCTGTAAGAGGGTAGGGCGCAGGTACACGTGTGTAGACCTTGTGTAGTCTGCATGTACCTCTGTGGGTCCCAAAAAACACAGTTGTTACCCATGATTTTGGTCATCATAATGGTGTATTGATGATGGTGTACTCAGGCTCCTCATAAGAACTTTCTCCTGAGAAAAGTTACATTCATCTCTTCCCAGAAAACTTACTTTTGAAGAGAGTTCACAGGTTGCTAATATCCTAGGGTGCGAGAATGACCCATTCTCGCAGGCTGCCTTAAGCTAGGGTGCGAACTTCTCACACTGTGCTACATAGCTAGGGTGTGAACTTGTTATAAGGCTTGGAAAAAGATGAATTCTCGATGGTTCTAGAAGGGAATCTTCTAGAAGAATGGGTTGGCATTCGAATGGTTATCCTTTTACTGGCTTCCCTGATATTGTGGGATCATTCTTATCCAAGTAACCAATCTCATTCTCTCCTATATATTGATGGAATTCTCATGTAAAAGGTTAAGCAAGATTCATTGGAGAATTGGTGAAAGAATTGTGTGAAGGACCTAGCTTGAACAGGAGCTTGAAGACTCTAACAAGTTTATCAAGAGGATTTGATCTTCTTCATACAAGGATTGAGCAAGTGTGTGTGTTGGAGCCAAGAACCACCGAAAGGAAGCTTGTGACATCAAGGCGATCAGGTTGTAATCTTCTACTTTCCATTAATATGATACAGTGGCATGTCCTTTTCCCATAAAGCTATTCTCACTTTATTGTGTAATTCCTTGATCATACACATAAGTTGGAAGTTGAATTTATTTTGCTATCTTCACTTTGGTTGGTTTGTGTTGTCCTGATCTTGACCTCACGAGAGCACCAGAGCGAAGCAGGAGCAACAAAGACCCTAGGAAGCGATACAAAGGTATGTTACTTGTTCCTCCCTACTAGTTAATTCAATGGTCAAAACTTAGGGAAAGAGTCATGTCCTATCCTATTTTGTTCTAGATCCAGGTGGATCTAGGGAGATCTGTTAGTGTCTGCACCTACCGATTAGTTCGATAACAACAGTCAAGCAAAAGATAGGGAAAGTTGGTATGGAAAACCAAACTCCCTGCTAGCTCAGACCTTATAGAAACTAAAAGAAAAAACAGGCAATAAAAACTAGACTGTAAAACTACCCAAAAACTAAAAATTCCATGAACCCTAGAGAGTCTCCCCAGTATGGTCGTCAATTCTATTGTTGGGAAAATCACCCTACGGACTAGTAAATAGAGTTCAGACTTTGCATGCAGATATGACCGAAGAGAAATTACTTTCTACCTTCATCCCTAGATTTAAATCCCTTTTTCTTAGTAAATGCATGGAAATATCAACCTACCTCGTTCCCAGCGTTTGATGTCGATCCTTCGTTGTGCTTGATTACTTGTTCACAATACTCCTTCCAAATATGACCTACATCCAAGACAAGCAAGAACTATGCATGCATACTACTTATATACTAACGGGTTAGAAATCCAAACATATATTGATCAAACTATAAACAGTTCATGAATTGGGACGGGAAAAGCATTTTCTTTATTACTTAGAATGAGTCAACTTACAAAAATTGAGACTGGCCACCGCTCCTCGAAATTGATCCTGGGCTCCTCTTCTTCTGTCCTCCAACTGATTTGCTTTGAATCTCCTTTGACACAAGGAAAGGCTAAAGGGTTGGGACAATGGGAATACGTAAATGGGTAGAGTTTCTTTGCTATATTTTTCCCTCTCCAAATGGGACCCATACCCCTTCTTTTATAGGCTAGAAGGAGCCAGGTATTTGGACAAACCGCCGGCCATGCATGGCCAGGAGTTTCAGTTAACTCACCCATAGCTTTTGTGCTCCGTCGGCAACTTTCCTTTTTTCGTGCTTTTGTCATTCCACGCGGGTTGTTTTGGGTCAGCCACATGTACACGCGTGCAGTAATGGATTAGGGCACGTGGGCCTTTATAAAAGAGGATTTTCAAAGAGTTGTTCAACAGTGCTTTGGCAAAGAAGGGATATGAGTTGGCCTGATGCCAGGTAAGCATGTGTGGTGCAATTTAGGGTTATAATGCAAAGAGAGACAATTATATACTACAGAAGATAATAAGGATGCAGATGGAAGCATGGAATCTGTTAGACGGAGGGAGCCGATTATATGCACTCATACATGAAGCAAGGATTAGGAGGGAGCTAATCCTATAATCCATTGAATATGATGAATTATATATCCATGGTAACATCCATGAAAGACAGTACGTGTTCAGAAGAGAAGCATGGTTGTCCATCCAGATTTGTGATCCTATGATGAAAGAAAGAAGTGGAATATTTAGTGCATGGAATCTATAAGAAACTCCATGGCCCCAATATTCAAAGAAAAACATAAGGAAGAACATGAAGATTCCAAGAAAGTAGAGAAGCCTAAACAACCAATCATTATATCGAGAATCACAAGATTACAAGCCTGATATGAAAGCAATCAAGAAGAACTGAAAGTTGTGATAAAGAATAGTGTATGGAAGACTTATGAATGAAAGCATTGCAAGATCCATAACTAGAGGTTCTCCCAGATGGAGGGAGAAGACTATGATGATTGCTCATTCTGGTAAACCAGGCATACCTCTACATGAGTCATTATATCATCTATGGTTTGGAGTTCTACATCAAGATGAATGCAAAGACTGTTCTCCAGATAAATTGAACAAAGAAGAAACCTCAAGATCTTGAGGCATACCAGAAAGAGATCCTTGTATACAGATGGAATAAAACTTGATAGAGAACCTCCAATGCACAGCAGAAGCATGGTGAAGAATCTCTACAACAGAGATATTGTATCAGAATGATTACTCAGAAGATCAGGATGATGGATTGCCAATTCATGACAAGATATCATAATGACAGAAGAAGTGACACATGGATATGTTCCAGTTTTCCAACAAAGATATACTCTATTAATCAGAGCTACAAATAAAAACCAGTGTTCTAGACTGAACTACATTTGAAATCAAGCATTACAGTATCCATGAATGAAGTCCAGAAAGGAGAAAGTGGTTCTCTAATACATATCCCCACAGATGAGAAGATAAGAACACATCTTGGTAAGAGTTTGCGTACTCAAGATGGATCTCATGGAGACTACTTCCTTATTGAAAAAGGAAGAGCTAACGCCCAGGTTGGGAGGGAGCACTGAAAATATTATTGAAGACGTTTATTTTCCGAGATTGAAAAATAGCCTAGTTGGGAAAATTCTTTCATGTTCGAAAAGTGGATTGAGATTTCTAATGGACAACAATTTCTGATTGTGGTTAGCATCGAAAATGGTCTAGATTGTTGATGTATCATAGACAGTGACTTCACATTGTGGTTAACATGAGGAGTGGTCTAGGGAAGTCTCTCTTCTTGAGGGTTACTCAAGAAGACTAGCCCGCCTTGCCGAACAACAAGTCCTCATTGTGGTTAACATGAGGAATAGTCTGTTTTGGAGGTTGATACAAGATAGTATTTTCCTCTTGTGGTTAACAAAGGAACTGCTCCGGACAATCATTCCTTAGGGTTTATACATTCTCTCTAGGGTGCACTTTGATTAGTGTAGGAGGAATGGTCCAGGCTCAACAATCAGGGACATGCATTCCTTAGGGTTTATACATTCTCTCCAGGGTGCACTTTGATTAGTGTAGGAAGAATGGCCCAGGGTGGGGAATGGTCCAGGTTTAGAAGATAGGATAGTCATTCTTCCTTGCTTGAGAAGAATAGTTCAGATATCTCATTGTTCTATTCTGAGGTAAGATATTCTTTCAGATCTCACAGATGTGAGTGAAATATTGGCCCGTATGATTCGGTTTATATCATAACATTGTTTCTCTGCAGGTTGATATCAGATGATTGTTATGAATATTGTATGATAGTAGATGTATACTATTGTGGTGGATGTGTTCCACTGTTCGTGACTATACGTTACTAATCAAGTACTTGTTTTCTACTTGGTGTGGTAGTGTACCACTGGATTGTAGTTATGTACTACTATGGATAGACACAATTGTGTTCTATTTTTATTCTGATTGCCTTGAAGACCATCAGCGGTTTTGGAAATGATTATTATCTAGATGGATGATTAAAGAACAGATATTTCCTAGACGGAAAATGGTTTAGAACATCTACTCTTCTAGGACACATGTCCAGACTAGAAGAATGGATCTTGTATCACTCTATGGTGCAAGTGACTTATCCAGCATCTTGTCTGACTACTCAGATGAAGTATGGTTTCGAGAGATGATGTAGCTGATGACATTGATGGTGATGGTGATGCTCATGATCTAGTCATGAGATAGTCTAAACGACTATGTTGATGCTACCGAGTGAATGGTATGCTTCTGTGCTCAATACCATTACCTGTAATACCTCCCTAGCTAGGAGGGAGTGTTGATATTATGGTAGCTATGGGAGGTATTTACCTCCACGTGTAAACCTAACAAGAATAGAAGACTCCGGGAAGCAAGAGAAACCTTAATGAGTTGGTTAATAACCCTAGAAGACTTGTCGGCTTAAGAAGATAATTTGTATTAGGTTATTAGCCTCCAAGAGAAGAAGTTGACAAGAAGAATTAATATATATTGAATAGACAGGTACCTAGAAGGAGAAGTCGACCCCAGTAAGTCTGCCAGAACCACTATAAATACAGTGTGCCAGTTTCTCATTTGACACATTTCAGCAGTTACAGAGAGCCAGTTCTGCGCAGTGCAGTTGCAGTCTTGTGCACAGGTTTGGAGGAGAGTTGTTGGTGCAGCTATTGCAGCTAGAAGTTACGTTTTGGCTTGGACTATCTCTTGGCTAGGGTTTGGACTATCTAATCAGCTATTGTTGGTGTGCTATCCTTGGAGGAAGATGTGCTACACCTTGTTTGGTTATCTAGACGAGGGTTTGCTTCCGGAGAAATTCTCAGTCAAGGTTAAGGTGCTCGGAGGGTGGCTTCGGCCTATGGTTGGGTGACAATAGTGATATTGTCAATGGTAAAATGAGCACAATATTCTATATTCTAATAGTTGGTACTCTCCATGATCTACCTTTCAGTGGTTAAACTGATTTCTGAAGGAACCTGCTCTAATACCAATTGTTGGATTACTGAGATGGGGGTGAATCAGTAATAGCGTAATTATAATCCTTTTTCTTCAAATGTTATATCAATGTAGAATTATCATCCAATAATGAGTAGTAAGAAATAAACAATCACACACATACACAGTACACCAGTGTTTTACATGGA
>JZKD02S0773677.1:77329-87732 GCA_000966675.3 Picea glauca | reverse complement strand
AAAGGGGTTGAGATTTTGGGTAGAAGGTTAAAAGTTAAATCTTAAGGGTCATTTTCTGTGTATAAGTTTAGAGCCCTAGCTTATTAGTCCGTAGGGTAGAATACCCAACAACAATAACTCATAGTATAGCCCCTCGAGATATATAGGTTTCCCTCCCTAACTCCAAGAACCACTCCAGATATGAAGCTATTCCATATGGCCACAAGCAGTACATATCCATATCGAAACAATACATGATATCCCTTCCTCTCAATCTCTGAGACTGATAGGACACTTATCCTGAGTTTTGGAACCCACAACACATTCGAAAACCTTTGTATCTCTCGTGACACCAATCAAAATAATATAGTATCGTATCATTATAATGAATTATTGGCTCCCATACCAAGATCCACACATAAGTTTGAGCTAGTCTCTGTGAGAGTGTCAAAAAAATATCTAACACTTGTGATATGTAAATATGCTCCTCTATCCACCAACCATCTCTCCCTACTAGAGAAAGTACCTGAAATGGTGGATACCAACAAGATATCCCTCTGGAACCTATTTCCAATCTCATCAACCTTTGTTGTTGATGCATGCTTCCTTCTTCCTCTTCCCTTCCGGTGTGGACATTGTGAATCATACTGCCCAAAATCATGACACTCAAAACATATGATCTTACTAAGATACTTCTTATGTCTTGGCTCTGGAGATGCTTCCCTCTAAGGAGAATCCCTTCTCCATGAAAAACCTCTTCTGTCTGGAGAACCCCTTCTACCATTCCTATTGTGAGATGAAAAGGCTTGGTTCTCATCACTTCTACTATTCACCACACGCTCCATATCATACTTGGATACCAACTGGGTCTCCTCCTGGATGTAATCTATCCATAGTCTGTCAAAGTCTAGAAACTTGTCTCTTGCACATATCCCCTGCACAAATGGCTCCAAAGACCTGGGAATATCATCATCCTGCACTGTCTCACCAATAACTATGAGTTGATCTCAAATCTGAGTAATATGAGTAAGATAACTGACAATTGTGTCTTCACTGGTCATCCTGACAATATGAAGTTGATGCTTCAAGTGTAGCATCATACCAGTATTCTTGTTTTGGTAAAGACCCACCAAAGCATCATACATATCCTTGGCAGTTGCTTTCTCAGAAATGTGAGGAATCAAGTGGTCCTTCAAGGACCTAGAAATACTCGCATTATATTCACTTCCCTCTTCTTGTGAAATGAAAAATCTACTGGATCATTTGGGCTATGAACCATATCCTCAACATACTCCTTGAGGTCATTCTATTCCAATAGAAAGAGAATCCTTGCCATCTAAGCCTAGAATTTGGTTTCCCCTTCCAACCTATCCTCAAGCTTCAATGTAATCACCATCTTGACCTACCTAGAACAAGAAAAAAAACAAGAACAAGTATAACACTCTTCCAGTGTTGTAGCCAACAGTGTCTCAATATGATCCCCTTCTCTTCAAATCCCAAGCTCTAATACCATGTCAATTTTCACATAAAACTCTATGTGACTAATTTCATATCTGAAAATTGCTTCCTAGTGATCTAACTATCACTGAACAACTTTACATTGAAAATTTTTACTGAAAACATATGCAACGGAAACAATAAGATCGAAGATAAATCATCAATACACAAGAGACGCAATAATTATGTTCTGTAACTTTATCCAATCCTTCAAATCTGAGGGGAAAAGCCATTCCTCTCAACCAATACAATATCACCAAATATGAGGACAACCTTGTCCTTCCAAAACAAGAGAATCTAAGGACAACCTTGTCCTTCCAATTCAAAACAGAAAACCAAACCTCGATTATATTCTAGAAATATTCTCTGCCCACAAATATATTGCAGACCACTTGTACGATCTATGGAGGTCACTTTAAATCATCTTGTATGGACCTACCCTTTCCCAGAAGACCTTGTACAGATGTACGTGATTGTTATGATAGAAACCCATGTGCGTACTGTTATAACCCTAAATTGCACCACACATGCTTACTTGGCATCAGGCCAACTCATATCCCTTCTTTGCCAAAACTCTGTTGAACAACTCTTTGAAAATCCTCTTGTGTCAAGGTCCACATGCCCTAACCCATTACTGCACATGTGTACACGCTGGCTGACTCACAACAGCCCGCGTGTACCTACAAAAGCACAAAAAAAGGAAATTTTTCGACGGAACAAAAAGCTATGGGTCAGTTAACTGAAAATCTCGGCTATGCATGGTCAAGGGTTCGTCCATAAAACAAGGGGTAGGGGTACCATTTGGAGAAGGAAAAAATATAGTGAAGAAACTCTGCCCATTTACATAATCCATTGTCCCAACCCTTTAGCCTTTCCTCATGCCAAAGGAGATTTAATGCAAAGAAGTTGAAGGACAGAAGAAGAGGAGCCCAGGATTAGGTTCAAGGAGTGGTGGCCAGTCTCAGATTTTGTAAGTTGATTCACTTTAAGTAATAAAAAGAATTATTTTCCCGTCCCAAATCATGAATTGTCTATTATTTGATTAATTTATGGTTGATTTCTAACCCTTGAGTATAGAAGTAGCATGCATGCATAGTTGTTGTTTGTCTTGAGTGCAGGTCATCTTTGGAAGGAGCATTGCGAGCAAGTAGTCAAGCACAATGGAGGATCGACATCGAATGTCGGTAATAAGGCAGGTGGTCCTTTTCCATGCATTTACTGAGGAAAAAGGGATTTAAATCTTGGGATGTAGGTAAAAAAGTAGTTTCTATTCGGTCAAATATGCATGCAAGTCTGACCCTAGTTTGCTAGTCCGTACGGTGTTTTTCCCAACAATAGAATTGGCAACCATACTGGGGAGAATACTCTTTAGGGTTCTTGGATTTATTTAAGTTTTTGGGTAGTTTAAGGACTAGGTTTTCTATTTTTTCTTTGCCTGTCTTTTTCTGTAAGGTCTGAGCTAGCAGGGAGTCTAGTTTTCCATACCAGCTTTCCCTGACTTTTGCTTGACTGTATTTTTTGGGACACACAGAGGTACATGTGGCCTGCATAAGACTTGCACGTGTGTACCCGTGCCCTATCCTCTTACAGCCCACGTGTGAACGCTAGATATAGAAATAGCAGTAGCATGTAGGAGTTTAGAGAACCTTAGAGGCAGTCCTCCTATTCCCTATCAGAATCACACATTCTCAGGGGGTTTTCTGGAATCCTATCTGAGTCTTGTTGGTTAACAGTCCTATCTCAGATTGCTTTTTTTTTGCCTTATTATTTTTCCTTGCATTATTTGTTTTTTCTATCAGGAAGAGTATCCAAGCCTTCAAGAGATCCTGGTTATCATACCAAAGGCCTCTTCCTGGTCTGGACTGCCTGTTTTCATATTTTTCCTTAGAATTTAGATATACATGCAGCATGTACAAGGTCAGCCCACGTGTACATGCTCTCTGTCTCTGTTCAGCATGTGTTTGCACGCGTGTTGTTTAAGTGACAGTCGCGTGCTTGTATAGGCTACTTTTTGTTCAGGGTGGGGCAGTCATCCCCTCCTTTGATAAGAAGTATTCCTCTCAGGTGTTTGAATCTATGTTTGAATAGTCAGTAGCTTAGGCTTCATCTTACCCTTAGCCTGCATTTTCTCGATTAAAAGTTGACAGAAAAATAAAAAATAAAAATAAAAAAAGAGAAAAATTTGTTTTATGGTTTTTAGACAAGCGTGAGAGTCATTGTTTTTTCAATTGCCTTTGTGTGGTTTTTTAATCTGATTCTTTGCGATCTGCGCTTTAAGCCAGAATTGTTTTTCTTGGCTTTTTGCTTGTCGGTATTTTCCCTTTCTTGCTTTACTAGCACTTAAATAAAAAAATAAAAATAAAAAATCTCTTTTCATTTTCTTCTTTGGTTGAAGAGTGTGTTTATGCATCATTAACTAGGGAAAAGTCTTTTATTTCGTAAGTTTTTTGCAGTTCACTTAGATCATAAGTAGCTTGTAGTCAAGCGAATTTCCTTTGAGTTTGCTGTATAAAATCTTAGAAAAATTAAAAATCTTTCTTTGTGAAAAGTTGTTGAAATTTTGCATTTCGTAAAAGTTTTTTGTTTCCAGCTTTTTCATTTATTTTTTCTTTCGTCTTTTACACATCATCAGTTTCACCCTCATACCCCTTGACGTAAGATAAAGTCATAAAAGCAATGCTAATTTTAAAATCTACTAGACTTTTATGTTTGTAGGGTTCACAAACTAGTTCAGGACTAGGGCCTTAGATTAGGTTGGAGAGGAAACTCTTCAAGGCCATTCAAAACCAAACATTAGAGTTTGTGATAGGGAGTGTCTAAGTCTAGTTTCATGGAATTTATCTGGGACCCCCCTCTAACACAGGGGATAAACACGAGGTCATGTTCAGAAAGGTAGCGGAGATAACCCCTCCAAAGCCGGACCAATCGTAGTGGAGAACACATATAGAGGGCTTGTTTTGGGATTCCGTCGTTTGCGTTTGCCACAGGGCTTCGTGGGTCTTGAATCCATTCGAGGTTGTCATTTGTCTTTCATACCATTTTCTCTCGATACCCTTGATAGGTTTCGGGCTCCATACCCTACTCATTGTGGTCTACCCGACTTTCGACTGTACCCGCCTGGTGACTGCTCGCGTGCTGGCAACCTAGTTGCCAATATTTTTAGGGACATACACAGGTGACTACGGGGGCATACCACGATACCTAGGACAAACATTGGGCCACACTTTGCAAATTATACCCGGAGGGTGCTTCCGTGTTCGAGTTGCACTTGCACCGGTAAGTTGCTCTAGTGTTGGTTGTTGTAATTGTTCTTCCAAATAGTTTAGTGATTGCTTGTCTTATTTATTAGGGGCTTATTTTTTAGTGTGTGTTACTTTTGAACATTTAGAATACCTTAGCGTGTCTTGGATATTCTCACATAGTGGAGGATCCCGAGCTCCGTTGGTCACGAAGGCTTCTTGGCCTGCCGCCGGTTACATTGGAGCCACCCCCACCACCATTAAGGTGGAAGCTAGACCAACAAGGGTCTTTTGAAGCGACTGGGTTACAAACCTTTATGCCCGAACAAATCCCAGAGGAATCAACCACCACTCTTGGCTTGGTTAAAACCCCAACCATTGATATCTTGGCACCGTTTATTGTACCAATCCAATTTCACGAACGTCGGACAGTGCCTCACACAGCAATGGAAACAAATGATGTTACTTCTTCTGGGAATTCTTCAATTCCCACCACAGTTGCTACCACAAGAGAGTCATTTCCTAACTTACCATCGTCGGTCCAAGCCACCATGGTCTCAGCCGCAACTACGTCACATAGTGGCCCGAACCTGTCTATGGCGGCGGCCACAGCCCCCTTCACACCTAGTGCGACAAGCCCTCCATTCTCATATGGTATGCCTAGTTCGGGTACAAGTCCTGTACTAACCTACTCCACTTTACAAACTTTGGGTCTGGGGGCAGGGAGCTCTAACGCTCCTCTACAAGGTCACCTTGGGGGCACTCCTGTCCCTTTTAATGTTTTTCCTTATGTAGGAGGTCATATCCCTCCTTTGTCCCCTTCGCTCGGTGGTCTGCATCAGCAGTCCGTCGGGCAGCCTGCACACACTAGTTTATTTGGAGCAGGGAGTCAAGGAACACCTTCTCACAGTATGTCGGTAGGTTCGACACCATTTTCTTGGAATGGTACATTTGGTAACAACACTTTCTCATCAGCCACTTTTTCGACTAGGGGAAACCCCATTTTTGGACAATCTATTTTTGCGCAGGGTACCATTCCTGCACAGGGGGCACACATAGTAGGACCTTGGAACTTAGGACAAGGATCCGTTCCCTCCTCCAGAATGTCGTTCTGGGGTAATTATTTCCACAGTCAATGGAACCTTGGACAGACTACTATGCCTCTCCCCACAGGACTGGCATGGGGTAATCCTTCCCAAAGTCCTTCAAATACAATGCATGCCCAACACTCTATGTCCTTTATGGGAAATTAGTCGATGATGTCTCCACAGATGCAAAATCCTTACGCTGGTCAGGGCCATGGTTTCTACCAGAATCCGGGCTAGCAACCAAACTTTTCCTGGCAACTTGGTGCCAATCAAACTCCAGGACCCTTTTTCCCAGGTTATCAGCAGTAACCCAAACTACCATTCCTGGCGACTTTACACTTTCCAGATTTGACAAGGTTGTTAAATGATCCTATTTTTCATGATCCACGTTGGCCTCCTATGCCAACAAAGTTTCCTTCAGACATTCCAAAGTTCGAGGCTAAGTCTAATGAAGATCCAGGTGATCATGTGACTACCTTTCATCTTTGGTGCTCATCTAACTCATTGAAAGATGACTTCGTACAGTTGCGATTATTTCAACGTACTCTTATTGGGAGTGTCGCGAAATGGTACATTGAGCTCAATCGCTCAAGATACTCTTCTTTTGGTGAACTGGCGATGGCCTTCCTTAACCATTTCCAGTTACCTGTGAGATACGATGCTAGTACAGAGCTGCTCGCCAATTTCGAACAGACAACAGCGGACCATATCTCTGATCATATCCAAGAGTGGAGATGCCAGAAGATTTTAATCAAAGTACCAGTCCCACCAGCATTCTTGCTTGAGTGGTTCCTTAAGTCTTTGGTCCCACAGTTATCCAAAGACGTCGTGACATCCAGAGTTTTCTCCAAGAAAGATGCCATCATGAGGGCTCAACAGTTTGAGCTCATCTATTCTCAGTCTGGTTTATTATACAACATCTTGCTAGATGCGCCACGTTTGATACTGGATAAAACTAGACAAAGAGATGGACCAAATGTCGATGGTATTGTTGGTTCAGAACAAGCCAAGCCCACTGATCAATTGACAAAATAGTTGCAACAGTTATCCATACAACACACAGCGGCCAGCCAAACTACTTCTTTGGCTGCTCCTCCTACCCAAACGTCGGAAGTACACTCTGTGCAGTTGACTAACCCAAAGGCCACCCAGTAGCCTGAAGGGAAGAAAAAACAACGAAAGAAGGGTAAGAGGGATAAAAAACCTACTGATAATGTTGGCGGGGACAACACGGAAAAACAGAAGGAGAGGTATCCATGCAACTTGTGCGTGGAAGACCACCCAACCCATATTTGTCCTCGACTTGGAGAGGCCCAAAAGTTCATCACACAGCAACAGCAAGCAGTGTTGACTAATCCCTTTCAACACGGGCAAAATCTAACTCAAGCCTCTACAAGCACAGAAAGGGGCAACCAAGAAACCTGCCCGCCTCCAAACAATCCCTCATCTGCGAACGTATATATGGTTAAGGGTGATTCTTTCATATCAACTAGAGCGCACGACTATAGTAAACCAAGCACTTTTGAGAAGGGTAAAGAAGCTGATCTCCCATCTCTTCCTCTACAGATTGAGAAGACGTTGGGAGAAACAATGACATGCATTCCAAAGGGTGCATTTAAAAAAGCTTCTCACAACCCAAACGCAAGGGCCACCCAGAATTACTCTGTGGTGGAAGATTTATCACAAACCCCTTGTGCGATGTCTTCTTTGGAGGTCCTCCAAAGCTGCCCTGCTCAGAGGAAAGACTTGTTAACCAATTTGGGCTCTACTGAGACTTGTAATCCAGGCACCATCATGTTAGATACAACCGACTTAAAACCTCGTCTTCCTTACCACGTATAATTTCAAATAGTAGTGGCTCATCCCATGAAAACTTTTACTCAGAATATCTTCCACACAGTGGTCGACGAGGGTGCCTTGACATGCGTTATGTCATTAGCATGCTGGAAGGCCATTGGCCATCCCGTTTTGTCTCCATCACCTACTCTCCTCACTGCTTTCGACAGTCGTTCGTTCCGACCACATGGCATCGTTCCTTCTTTCCCTATGCAGTTAGAAGGGAAAACTGTGTGTGTTGAAGTAGAGGTAGTCGATGCTCCCCTCGACTATAATCTCTTGTTAGGACGGCCTTGGACTTATGCTATGCAAGCTATGGTTGCTACAGTTTTCTGAGTCTTGTTGTTTCCACACGAGGGTCGGATAGTGACCATTGATCAACTATCTTTCTCCAAACCTGACCTAGCTTTAGGGGCATCCACAGTCCCGATGATTGATAATCCTCAACTAGGTGTCATTAACGTAGGAGTTGGTTTGTGCCCATCCTTGATGGGTACCTTCGATTACCCACCTCCTCACAATGATATCAAATTTATATCTAATCACCATAAGGTTGAGATTTTTCAATTTTTGTCGTTCCGCACGACTCACTTTGAGGATCCTTGGATTCTTCCTTCCCCATCAGCCACGATGGATGAGACAGGGCACCCAGGCATGTCCATGCCCTTGTCTGCCACTGAGGTAGTGTACTCTTTAGTCCAGCAAGCTTCAGCTAACCCTGATCTGACTCCTGCACAAGAGTTAGATCCACTTCTAGAGCCTATTTGGGCTCAGGGTTCTCTCGCTAACATCGATTCGTTAGACTTAGTCTTGCCTTCTGACGAAGCAATAATTGAAGCAGTGACTAGTCCGGACAAACCTTGGGAAGATCTTCATCACAGATCATATTTTCTCCCAGATTTAAGCCGAATCGAAGCAGGAGAATTCACTGTTACCATGACGGGAGATCAGCCATGTCCTATTAATCTCTTATCTACACAGGAAATTTATGCTGAGGGCAATATGGCGACTATCGCTGAAACTATACCCATCAACATCTTCTAAAACCCTGGCATCATGGAGAATGTCTTTGTCGAAGCGGATTGCTCCCCCGAAGAAATTCAAATTTACATAGATCTTTTCAAAGAATTCCGCGACATTTTTGCCTGGTCTTATGAGGAAATGCCAGGTATCGATCTAAAAATAGTTGAACATGAAATCACAACGTATCTTGATGCCAAGCCTGTTCGACAAAAAATTCATCCAGTTAATCCCAAGAAAGTAGCAGCCATCAAGATTGAGGTTGAGAAATTGCTAAAGGCAGGTTTTATTTATCCTATCCATTTGACTCAATGGGTGTCAAATTCTGTACCGGTCAATAAAAAACAAGGCACGGTTCGAGTATGTACCGATTTCTGTGATTTGAACAAGGCATGTCCCAAAGATAATTTTCCAACACCATTCATTGACCAGATCATTGATGAATGTGCTTGTTGTGAAGCCTTTTCTTTCATGGATGGTTTTTTGGAATATAATCAAATCCAAATCAAACCTGAAGACCAACACAAAATGGAATTCATTTGTCTGCGGGGTACATTCGCATATCGTAAGATGCCTTTTGGCCTTAAAAATGCTGGAGCCACTTTCCAGCGGGCCATGTCTTTTGCGTTTCATGACCTCAAGCATATAGTCAAGGCCTATCTAGATGATTTAGCATCACGCTCTCACAAGCAAATGGATCATCCCACACACATTAGACTAATCTTCGAATGTTTTCGCTACTTTAGGATTCACTTGAATCCAAACAAGTGTAGCCTCTGCGTAACGTCAGGACGTTTGTTAGGTTTCATCGTATCAACAATAGGGATCATGGTCAATCATCTTAAGGTGGAGGCAATAATCCAGTTTCCCCCCCCCCATGCACAATCCTACAACTTCAAAGTCTACAAGGCAAGGCAAACTTCTTACGATGCTTCATCACCAACTATGCCAAAATCACCAAGGGCTTTATGCGTTTACTAAAGAAAGACGTTCCTTTTTTCTAGGACAAAGCCGCTCAACATTCTTTTGACGCATTAAAACACGCCCTCACAACCGCACCTTTGCTATGGCCAACTAACTATAACAAAGATTTCTTATTATATCTCGCTACCGCAGAGTCAACCATTGGCATGGTTTTAGTTTAGGAAGACGGTTCGTTCTCAGAATACGTGATCTATTACCTGAGCCGAGGCCTCGTAGGACCGGAACTCAATTATTCTCATATCGAAAAACTTGCATTGGCAGCAGTTCATGCTGTTCAATGGTTCCATCACTATGTTCTATTTCGCAAGACCACCGTCATTGTTGTCATGAATCCATTCCAGTACATGTTGACACGATGAGTTATAGGCGGAAAAATCAGTAGATGGATAGTCATCCTCCAAGAATTTGACTTAGACTTCGTTTCAGCAAAGTCCAAGAAGTCATTGGTCTTCGCAGAGCTTATTTCGGAACTTCCGGTTGAGTCAAGTGACGTTGTGCTTGAGGAATCACCTATCTGGGGAGATATGTTTTTTATTGCATCTTCATATCCCTGGTACGGAGATATACTTATCTATCTCCAAACTTTGAAATGCCCCACCTCCTCGTGACGAGCGTCGGCGGATACACCATCAGGCTAAGAATTATCTCATACTCGATGATACGTTGTATCGGAGAGGTGTATACTACATCTTATGTTGATGTCTCACTCATGAGGAGGCCATCATCATGCTCAATTATTTCCATATTGGAGCTTGTGGCG
>JZKD02S0773677.1:35186-45878 GCA_000966675.3 Picea glauca | reverse complement strand
CTTTTATTTCTTTTATTTATTTCTTCTAGGACATTTAGATTGGCTAACGAAGCCATTAAACCTGTCGGAACAAGTCATACCAAATGTCTTGGGTTATTTAGACAACCTCATACCGGACTCGCTCTTCCAATTAACGGATGGTCATTTTCGCTCGTTAACAAATGGTGCTAGAAGGAGGGCCTGAATACAATTGATGGCATGTGGAAGTTGTAAGACTCATCCCCCACACACTCTCTCCCCTATAGTAACAAGAAGTCATTCTGACAATAACATTACTTCTCAAACAACAACTATCTTGAACAAAGATCCCCAGATTCCCATTAAGCCGGTAACACCAAATCCTCGAGGACCTGACGTACAAGAAATTGTTCATCGGTCACTCATAAATAAACATAGTGCCTTAGCCCATATCAGACAACCTGGTAGGCCTCTTAACCAACCTTTAGATTTTTCTGATATTAGATAACGACTTGAGGGAACTGGTCTGCATTTAAATCCTTCAGAAGATACTACTATCGAGCCTACTAAGACACCTATTCTTGGAACCGAAGGATCTAGTATTCCACCTTTCCCACCTCACTCATCTCCATCCTCTTCATGAGGAGAATCCTCTAATGAAGGCAGTTCATCATCTAAACCTTCTCAGCCTTCGACACCACCTACACCTATGGCGAACCAAAACAATCCCTCCAGACCATGGCTCGATCAAGATGTCATTGTACCCAGAGCCCAACACCCATTACCAAAACACCCGGAGAAATGGTTACCTAAATTTGACCCAGATTCTAAGCAATCTGTCGAAGACCACATAAATAAGTTTATGTTAGCTATTAGACTCCAAAGTGTAGAACATGAAGATGTAATATGTAGACTCTTTCCCTATACATTCAAGGGCAATGCCTCTACTTGGTATTTCACCCAACAACTACAAACCATTGTCTCTTGGGAAAAATTCAAAACCTGTTTCTTAGAGAAATTTGGAGATGATAAATCTCTTGAAGTATTGGTTATGGAATTGTCAAGCCTAAAAATGAACCCTAAGGATAAAGTAAAAGACTTTAATCAAAGGTTCCTTACGTTAAAAAATCGAATCCCCACAGATTCAATGCCAGCTGAAAGTTTAGTTGTTGCATATTACACTAAAGGTCTGCATAATAATATAGCTATTTGGGTTAAAAGGTCCAAAAAATCTTTGTTATTGGAAGCCTTCGAGGAGGCGAGCCAAATAGAGAAGGATATATTAAGTCTAAAAGACAATAGAGAATTTGAAATAGCTACACCTGCTAAAAATAAAATAGAAATCCTTACTAGGCTTCCTCAAGCCAAAAACCAACCAGACGATTTAGATTTAGAAAGCTTGCAAAAGGTTGTCCAAAAATTATCAAATCAAGTCGTAGACTTGAAGAGATCGATCGAGGAGGCATATTCAAGCAAAGGAAGTTTTAAACCTCCTTTCAGAAAACCTTTCCCTCCCAATCGGCCAAATCCAACCACTAAAGGTCTTAATTTAGAAAGCTTGCAATACGCTCTACAAACTATCCTTGAAGCACATGATAACTTAGTCCCCCTGAGAATTATAAAGTTGTGGTTCAAGAAGAAACGGTCGAAGAAGAGGAATCATCTCCCAATATCTTCGGGCATTTTTCCGACAGTATTTTTCAAACCAATTTTGAAATTGTCCATCCTTACAATACTAGAAGTAAAACTCAGAGTAAACCCTCTTCTGAAATAAGTACTAATGTGCCTCTGAAACAATTTAAACAGACTGAAACAAAACAGAATTTAGCAGCTCTAAATTTAGAATATGATTTGATCGAAGACCCAAGTAAACTTAGAGCTAATATTTATGTTTACGAACTTTTGAAGTTTCCTTTTCTTCTGCAAAAAATGCTTCAGAACATTGCAGAAAACAGTAAAAATAGCAATTTGAATAGCAAGAAAATTGCAGAAATCAATCCTAAAACAACTCAAAAGGTTCCCGCTAAAACAACGCATGAACCCTCAGATAAAAGGGACCTCACTGAAAAAACTGTATCAAATGTAGATAAAGTAATTTCAGGGATAGCAGCTAAAAATCAGCAGAATTCTGTTGTTAATACTCGCAAAAATGTCCCACCTTTTTTATTAACTTTTGAAATTTTCAATAGAAATGTACATAATTGCATGGTAGATTCTGGCGCATCATCAAATGTGATGCCTTTGTCTATTTTCCAAAAAATCAATGTTGAAGTTCAACCGTCTAGTCTTAAAATCATTCAGCTCCATCGGTCGAATGTTAAGGTAATTGGTGAACTAAAGAATGTACTCGTTAGGATTTCTTCTAATCCTAAAGTTTAACAAATCATTGATATCATTTTTGTTGACATACCTAAAGTATATGGTTTGTTCTTAAGCAAGGATTGGTCTGAACAACTACATGGATACTTTGCAACAAATTGGTCTCATTTGTGGCTGCCAGAAAATGGACAGCCAAATAGAATTAGGATTAATCGTGAACGTTATCTCAAACACAACATTATAGATCTAAATGATCCAAACGAGCCTTTTACTGCATCTTCTAATTCACTTGAAATGAAGGGAATGAACACCTTCTTCAGTAATTTTGTCACTGAAATTTACCCTATCACCGATCGTGGTCAAGGATCGGAACTCATTACTTGTACACAGTCACCATCTTTGTCGAGTGTGTCAAATGTTGTTGACGAAGATCAGATATGGTCACTATACTTCGACGGATCCAAATCCAAAGAAGGTGCTGGTGCAGGTTGTGTGCTCATCGACCCCACAGGTAATAAGACTTTCATCGCCTGTCGATTAGAGTTCGAGTGCACTAATAACACTGTCGAATATGAAGCACTCCTGCAAGGGCTTAAACAAGCTTTGGATATGGACATCATAAAATTAATAGTTTTCGGTGATTAGGAAATCATGGTCAGGCAGATAAGAAATTTTGTTCATTGCATGTCCCCACATCTGAAAAGTTACCAAACCAAGGTATGGAGTCTGATGCGAAAATTTTCATCATTTAACATCAATTCCATTCCTAGATTAAGTAATTCAGAGGCTGATTTGTTGGCTAATGTCACTTCTAAACTTTTGTCCGCAGAAGGCCTTTCTCCAAATGCATTTTCGATTGAATTATTATTCAGGTCGTCGATATCGGACAACATCACCAATTGGAGAGTGTTCAACGATAATCAGTAGATCATCAACTTCTTGCACATGGAAGACACTTTCCAAGGTTCGATTATCGATGAAGTCACTCATGATGAAAACCTCCACAACTTCACAGTAATATCATATCCTAGATCTCCTGAATCGACATCCGATCTGGTAAATTCTATCCCTAGAGTTGTTGTAAGACTATAAAAATTTTATGATCTGCATGATAAATTTAGAGGGTCTGTAAATTGTAAAATGAACAATTCTTCTTTGACTTATGAAACAATCAATCTAGGGACCAAAGAAAATCCGCAGAACATTAATTTGGGAATGGGGTGCTCCGAGCAAGAACGGTCTACCTTTATAAAATTGTTTAAAGAATTTAAATACGTCTTTGCTTGGTCATATGATGATTTAAAAACATTTGATCCTAATATCATACAACATGTCATTCCCATGAAACCCCAGACCCAACCTTTTCAACAAAAACTAAGGAAGATGCACCCTAAGTTGGAACCCACTGTCAAGAAAGAACTAAATAAATTATTGAATGCAAAGATGATTTTCCCAGTGAGACACACACAAGGGGTATCTAATCTTGTACCTATAAGGAAGAAAAGTGGCGAAATCTGACTCTATTTCAAATTTTGTAATCTAAACCGAGCATCAGACAAAGATAATTATCACATTCCTCCAATGGAACAGATACTTCAACAAGTTTCCGGTTCCAAAAGACTATCACTACTAGATGATTTTTCGGGATACAACCAAGTCCTCATGTCTCCCCTGGATCAACTCAAAACCACTTTTCATACCCCATGGGATACTTATGCCTACAGAAATATGCCTTTTGGGCTTATAAATGTTGGGGCCACTTTTCAAAGAGCAATGGACATTGCTTTTCATGGTCTCCTAAATCAATCCATAGTGGTCTATCTTGATGACGTAACCGTTTTTTCAAAAAACAAGAAAGATCATTTGTCTCACCTTAGGGTCGTCCTAGAACAATGCTGCAAATATGGCATATCCCTTAACCCTAAGATATTTCTAAACTTTCCCCTCCCACTTCCAAAAACTACATGCAGTCATTTTTAGGTAAGATTAACTTTGTTAGAAAATTTGTCCCAAGTTTCTCAGAAATGGTAAGGCCTTTGCAGAATTTAATTAAAAATGACGTTCAATATCGTTGGGGACCACAAGAAAACCAAGCCTTTGATTCCATCAAAAAATCCATAGTGGAGGCCCCTTCTTTGATGAGTCCTGATTTCTCGCAAGATTTCACTCTTTACACTTTCACTTCCGACCGATCGTATGTGGTTGTCTTAACCCAAAAGAATGTTGAAAATAATTAAATACCCATTGCTTTCATGAGCTCAGCATTCAAAGGGGCATAGCTTAATTACCCATTTGTAGATCAACACGCTTATGCAGTTTTCAAAGCAGTGAAGCATTTCTGATCGTATTTGTTGAAATCCAAAACTAAAGTCATTGTACCTTATCCTGTTGTTAGAAACTTATTAGTGCAAAAGGAATTGGGTGAAAAAAGGGAAAACTGGATGAAATCATTAAAAGAGTATGACCTCGAAATTACCCCCGCACAAATCGGCATAGGTCAAGGTCTATGCAAACTAGTGGCCGATTCGGTTGAAGAATAGCAGAGTCAAACTAATATCCCAACTGTCAATCAGCATAATGAAAATCAGATCTGTTGTACACAAGTTGTTGCTAATTCTTGGTTTGATGATATTAAGTTTTATCTAACACACGGTTCTACCCCTCACCATCTCAATCCAAAAAAGAGAAGATAATTAAGATTAAAATCTGCATCTTTCCAGTTGGTGAATGACGTATTATTCTATAAGAATTTTGATAGTGTTCTCATGCGTTGTTTGGAAAGAGATGAAGTAGAGAAAGTATTATCTAAACTACATGCAGGTGAAGCTGGTGGGCATTTCAGTGGAGACACCACTTCTCATAAGGTATTAAGCATTGGGTACTATTGGCCCACGTTGTTCAAAGATGCCCATGCATTATGTCGCAAATGCATAATCTGCCAAAAGGCTGTTGGATGAGTAAAAAAGGCAGCATTCCCGTTGCAGCCTGTTTTGGTAGATTCACCTTTTCAGCAGTGGGGTCTCGACATTATAGGGCCAATTAACCCCACTTCTTCACAATAGCATAAATACATCATTACAACAATGGATTATTTTACCAGATGGTCCGAGGTTGCACCACTAAAAGTGGTAAACACTAGTCAGGTAATATTTTTCCTTAATTCAAACATGATTACTCGATTCGGTATTCCTGAGTGTTTGGTCTTTGATAATGATTCCTACTTTTTGTCCCTTGATATGAGTGCTTTTGATTTAGAAAAAGGGATAAAACTGAAATTTTCTACCAGCTATTACCCCCAAGGCAACGGCCTAGAAGAATCAACAAACTAAAACCTGATCAAAATCATCAAGAGGACAGTTTCCAAAAACCAAAAAACCTGGCACAACACGCTTTTTAATGCACTCTAGGCTGATAGGGTGACTCCAAAAACCGTTGTTGGTAATTCTTCTTTTTTTCTCATCTACGGAAGAGAAGCAATTATTCCCCCTCATGTTCTACTCCCTTCTCTACAATTATCACAGAAACTTCAGGAGGAGGAATTTCCTCGTCTTGAAAGTCAGATTAATGCTTTGTTGAAATTAGAGGAAGTAAGAGCACAAGCAAAAGAAATACTGGATCAACATCAACATATTGTTAAAAGCTGGTTTGATTCAAACTCTGCCTTGAATAGGAACTTCGAGGTAGGGGATTTGGTTCTCAAATGGGATAAACCTCACGAGGGAAAAGGGGAACACACCAAGTTCCAGAACCTGTGGTTGGGGCCCTTCATAATCGCTGAAAAACTAGGTCCCAGCTCCTTCCGCCTGCAGAACTTAGAGGGACGGCCAGATACCTTCCTGGTGAATGGCCAAGCTCTCAAAAGGTATTTTTCTTGATTTTTCCAAATCCACCTTTGTACATAATTTTTCGATTTTGATTTGTTTTGTTTTCTGGTTTTGGTTCTTTTTTCGTTTTGTTTGTTTTTTGTTGCTTTCTGGTTAAAACATGCCTGTATCACATTTTAGTTCAAGGAAGGAAACTAGAATGCCTCATCTTAAAAAAACAGTCAAGGTCTGTTAGAGCATCAATTGTTGTGATTTCCTGAAACGTAGACTAGTTAAAGAAGTTTTTTTGTTCATAATAGATTTCTTGGTTTCACTTTATAATTATGAGCAGACACGACTATCATTAAAAACTTTGTACGATGTCCTTGCTTTTAAAGAAAGCAACTCAATGATGCCTTCATGTCCTCAAAAAAATAGTTTCATCGGTAAACTATTTTCATATCATAATGAAGGTAATCAAGCAGAAAATTAAAGGTTGGAAAATAACAAGTGTTCTAAAAACTGGATTTTTCAGCATCACCTCGCTCTTCTGAATATCTTTTAAGTTATACCATATTTGTAAACAATCTCTCAAGAGTTTTGGGAAGTGTTTGTAAACCCGTCAGGATGCTGAATAGGTCTACTTGCAATAGGTAAATGCATGGATGATGCCAAGACAACTTCATCGGGGTACTGAACAGGCTTGCTGGCAGCGAAGCAATGTCGGGTTCAAGAAAATTATCGGGTATAAAATTTTGATATTGGTAATAAGTGCCTTTTATTCTTAATTGAAATTCTTGGACAAGGTAGAGGCGTCGGAGTGGGTTAATTGACATCCCTTTCAAGGCTATGGATGCCTGCTGGCAGCAGTGGTCCTGTCAATAGTATCGGAGCCATTAAATTGAACATTGTTGCTCTCATTTTTAAAATTTGTCAATGAATTTCATTTAAACAGGAAGATATTTGAAGCTTGATTGTGTAACGATTGTTGGGATGCTTGATGTCCTTCAGCTATTTTTTTATCTGTAATCATTCTAAGCATTCCTAACATGAACTCGTCTGTAATGCAGAGATAACTGCTTCTCCCAGTAAGTCGCCATTGTTGGCATCCCTACATATTTTCACCTTTTAAAGTGACAAATAATGATTTATGTAGCTACCTACGCTTTGTCATATAGATATTGCTATTTGAAAGTGACTTTTCGGTTGTAAGAGGTTGTTTCGATTGTTCCTATTTTATTTTTTTTCATGCTTCATTCATGACTAAAAGCATGAATGAAGCATTGAAACTTATAATTGTATTGCAATTGTATCTAAGGCTTATGAAGGGTAAATGTTTTTCCAAATCTTTTAAGGAAGGTTGTTTTTCTTTGAGGCTTAGCTTATATCAATAAAAAAGTTGTTATTTGCTCATTTATTATGAGATATATCTTGAGTTTTGAATGATACACCAAGAATCGATTGCCAATTAGACTATGGTTTTGTTACATTTATAATTCTTGGTAAAAAACAAAATATTGCAAATGGTCGTTATGATTTGGTTTGTAAAGCACCTCCTCTCCTAACCTTTAGAAAATCAACACCACCCTTTACACAATGATGAGATTCAGACACATCCGGTCCTGTTCTGTACTCTGTTTGAGGTGGCAGTTTGAATCGACAGGTCCATCATTCCAAGTTAAAGTCTTGGGTTTCATTCTGTACTCCTAGCATTCATTGCAAAAAACACCTAATTTTCGTATGAAACCCCTTATGCTCCTATTTTTGGTCGTGCTAGGGTAATGGTGAGTTTTATTTCTTTTGTTTTTTACCCTGGTTTCCTCTATTGTTGAAACCCTTCATACTCACAGTGAATTCAGTTTGGCTTTGTGATTGCTTGTCTGAATCCTTATGGCCCCAGTCGTCCGTGTCGAACCAAATGGCCCCCAAACCTTGCTTTTTTATGACGATGCAAGTGAAGACCTTAAAAGTCAAGGTTGGGTTGAGTTTCTCAAGAAATTCCAGGGTTACAACTTGCAAGCAGCCCAGGATTTCGCCCTCTCTTTTGATGGGTGCCGAGCTAAAGTGGGTGATGTTCAATTAGAAATCACCGAGGAATTTTTGAGCCAAGCTACAGGTCTTCCCCTTATTGGGAAAAAATGGTTTAAGAATTCCAAGTTAGAGAAGGTGCCATGGAGTCTATTCATTACCTCTCAAAAAATCCAGTGTTGTGACAAAGGTATGCCAATTTCTCTCTTGAAAGATAGATGGCATGGATTATTGGTTGTTTTGAGGCAATTTGTTACTTGTGAAGGATGCTACAGGCTTGTTTTCCTTTACCATATAAGACTGCTAATGCACTTCATTGGTTTTCAATTGAATATGCCATTCTATTTATTGAGGAGTTTATATAAAATGGCTAAGAGATATAAAAGGCAGAGTTTGAATTCTAGTTTATTCCACCATGGGTTAATTAGGTTGTTATTAGTCCATCATTTGAAACTACAGGGCGATGATTGGGATACTTTCCTAACTCGCAACGGATTCTCCACATTTAATCATGTAGAGATGCATGTGATTGATAAGCCTATGTTGGAAAATCCCCCTATTCTTTCCAGTGATAGACCAGTTTATATATGCCAAGAACCTTGTGATAAGGCTACATTCAATGAGCCTATATCTGAGAAACAAGATGCTGATGCAAGAGTCATTAAATTTCCTGAGCGCGAGAAGTATGTCTGCCTTAACACCTTTGCAAAGACCGTAAATAGGCACTCATGTAAACTGTCAAAGAATGACTCAGACATAGGTTTTAATAACAAAAGGGAAGGGAGATTAATATCAAGGAGCCTACAAAACAAATCAAAATGTCATGTGAGCTCAATCAAAGCGATCGAGGTCCATGAGAGATCTGATTCTAAGATCAAAAAATTCTTGGTAGGGGAAGACCCAAGTTACCATAAACCGGATCTCAATCAAACCTACAATTTCGTAGACAATATACCACCATGCTTGAAACATAGCAAAGTTTTTCCAGGGATCAAACTCGGTAAAGAACCTACATTTGATAGTGGTAGCGTTTTGACGCACAGCCATGGGTTTCCTCAACCAACTGTTCCAGATCAGTAGTGTGAAGTGTGTTTACATTAGGTAAGCAAATATTACACAGATATCCCTTTCCTTCAAGAGAAGATCAAGACCCTCACAGCTCAGATTGACTCATTGACAAGTGAAAACAACGAACTTAAAGTCAGTGCACAAAGGCAAGGGAAACAATTGAAAAGGACTATAAATGTCATTATAAAAAATGTTGAGTGTGTCAATGCAGTGATCAATTCTGAAATTGTATGAGTCAAATTTAGTATTCAGTTGAAAGATAAAGATTTATTTTTATTTTAGTTGTACTTTTATTGATTAATTTGGATTGAATTAGTTTTTTTGTTGTTTAAAATAAGACTAGCTACAGCAGATTCTGTAGCCAGTCAATTCTCATGAAAAATTTGGGAAAATATTAGTTGAATAAATGTCTAATTTCTCCTTTTCATTTTCTTTTAGGATATTATATATCTTGTGGTGATCTCAAGAGATGGAGTATTTTTGGGCTTAGTTAATTAGCCATTCCTTTTGGCTCATTTTGTGAAACAGAAACAAATGTTTTGTAATTTTGGGAAATACAGTTTGATATGGATTGGTTTTATTACCCTCTATTTTTGTAACTAGTAAATCAATTTGGGATTTGATCCTATCCCAGAAAATAAGATGATTAGTTTTCCTAAACTCTTTAAATACACAGTATTTTGTAATATAAATCATCCTAGCCTAGGACAAAAGATGGATGATTAATTCACGGACTTGAATGGAACAGCAATACACATTTCAGCTTTAGCTTCTTGTGGATGGTGTTTTCATTTAAGTTTTGTTTATCCTGATATGATAATAGGTTTTGATAGCTTTAGTCTTCATGATTTATTATTTTTTGGGATAATTCCTTTATAAATGTTGTCCATATATGATGCTTTAGATATTAACAGTGTGATCATCTATTCAACTTAAATGACAGGATTTCTCTTTAATTTTTGTTGAAAGGTTAAATGCAATGTTGTTGCTATCAAATTTTTCTCAATGTAATTGCTTGCAATCATAAGATCACAGTAACTATTTGTATCACTCTTTCTCTTATTAAAACTCAACTGCCAACACAATCATTCTGCATTTATTCATAACAGATTTAAGGTGCATTGGTTTCCCTCTTGGACAAGGTGGTTGGATGTTCTCCAATTGTATATATGTTTGGATGCATATCATTAGCTCGCTAACAGATTAGCTCATTTGTTTTTTTCTATCGTTTATTTATTACTGAAACGCAAATATATGTTTGGCCTTTGACTATCCACATATTTCTGTTTCATAGTAATTTTTCTTATTAGTTTAGATTTATTAAGAGAAAACACAAAAAATATTTTATGTGTTTTCTTTATCTGCTTCTTCAAAGCAGTCATTTTTCACATTGATTTTCCTGAGTTTAGATTAAAAATTGCAACGTGTATATCATGTACATAAATAATATAAGTAAATCTGTTGTTTAAATGCTATCTACAATAGTTATATATACGTATGTACATATATATATATA
>JZKD02S0773677.1:15550-35136 GCA_000966675.3 Picea glauca | reverse complement strand
ATATATATAAGTGGTTAGTTAATAGTTAGTTCTTTTATTTCTTTTATTTATTTCTTCTAGGACTTTTAGATTGGCTAACGGAGCCATTAAACCCGTCGAAACGAGTCATACCAAATGGCTTGGGTTATTTAGACAACCCTGGACCGGAATTGCTCTTCCAGTTGACGGATGGTCATTTTCGCCTGTCAACACCACTACAACCTACATACATGTATGAAAACCTGTATAAACACTTTGTACAGCTCGCTCCACTCGTACAACTTCTTCCTTTTATGGTTTCCTCTCTCTTCCACACGTGCATTGTGTTTTTCTTGGAAGAATATAGAGAGTCCTCAATCCTAGGCCAGATTTTCCACCCTGGAAAAATTTCCCTTCGCTAAAATCACCAAGCCTCCTAGCACAAGTGCAGACTCACTTTTGCTAACTCCATTCTTCCACTATGATTCTCAACTATCTCCTTTATATAAAATCCTTGGGGGTCACCATAGAATCCCCTCCACAATTAAACTTCAAATTAGGCTTTCCTTGTGGGTCTGAAGCCCCAACACAAGCCCAAAAATCCCATCGCCAAAACCATGAAGCCCCCAACCCAATCCAAGGGGGTTTTCACCAAACTAAAAGGTTAATATGGTTCCAATGAATATTCACTCATCCCTGACACCTTGGCCTCTTATGGGAATACCTCCCAAAGCTACAAAATCAACAGAACCTTCACTGATAAAAAAGTTATAGCAAAAATACAAAAATGTCTTGTTTGAGACTAATTTCAAGATTAGTAAACAACTCCAACTTCAACAAGATATATATCACAAACTATAATGGTTCAAAACATGAAAATTTGTCCACATGTAATTCATTGTGTCTCCTCATGATTCTAAAAAATTCAAAGTCTAAAACTTCATCAAAATTTGTTTATAGTGAAAATAATAAGATGACTTGTTTGAGACTAATTTCAGGACTAGTCACAAACCCCAACTTCCACAAAAGATATCGATGAAAATATACTAAAACAAAACCTAAAATTGGGACCAGATATACTTTGTTTTGTTTTATCATTGTCCACAAAATTTCACAGTCTAAAATTTCATAGAAAAAAAAAGTTATAGAGAAAATACCAAGATAACTACTTTAAAATTGATTTCAGGATGAGTCAAAAACACTATCTTTCATAGGCTACAGAAATTATAACAAACCAAAAATTGAAATTTTTACTATACATAATTGGATATGTCTCTTGAGTAACATCCAAATTTCGTTGTCAGAAGCATCTCAGGAAAAAAAAAAAATTTGTAGCAAAAATTCCAAGATGACTCTCTTGAAGCAGCAAAACCCTACGATCGATGTTCTAATACCAAATGTTATGATTGAATGCCTTAAAAATGATAAAAATTCAATGAATATAGTCCACTTTAAGGGGTAAAACTATTTTTACAATACATTCAATTCAAAATACAATATGAGATTATATAATATGATCCTAAGGCTAGGTCTCCTTTGTATATATATAGGAGACAAAGGGTACAATTATAATGAAAGGTTGCAATCAAGGGTTCTAGCCTTCATACAAATATAACATGATAAATATAATAATTCAATATATAGGGCTTAATAAGGGTTTTTATACATAACATGGGGATTTTTCTAGGGCTTAACATATAGCTCTAAATCTAAGAGGACAAGGCCAATAATGGATTTTTCCTTATCATCTATGCTCTGTCATTCTATCAACTTGTTCATATATGTAGGTGCTTCCTTGGTTCCTTTGACATATCCCCAAAGATTTTCATTCATTAATTACATATAGATATTCTCTTTCCACATATGGAAATTGAAACCCTATTACTTCTATAATTTCATATCCATCATTGATCAGATATGATATTTTTCACTGCTAAAAAATAATTACCCTTGCTACCTACTCAAATTGTGGCACTTCATGGCTCTCAAACTATTGAAATCGCAAGAGTGGAAACCTTGTTTTTCAAATACCCGAGACTCTTGATACGAATTTATGCTCTAATAACATATCACAAAATGAGCTAGATCACTAAATGAGGAAACCCTAGATAGAGTTGAGTCACATAACGAATCTCAAAGAAAGATACTCACAATAACACAATATGATACTATCAATGAATAACTGGTGCATCTATTACAAATGAGTTTACCTCCTTATATATCAATGCTCATTAAGAAAATCATTTCCACTTATGAATCTGCGATAGATTGTTTTACAAAAAACGTGAAGATTGACATAGTCTAAAGTCATAAAGTGACTTTATTACACAATAAGCCTTATATCCCTAATAATATATCGTATCGATGTATTATGTGTTTCAATTAAAACAACAAGTATGTCCACACCTCCGCGTCATTCACCATAAATTGGGTTTATTTCCTATTTATTACTCCACTACCTTATTGTAGTGTATCTAGAGAGGTAATGGGGGGGTCGAAGGGCCCATAGTGATAATAGTGGAGGCCATTCAATGTAAGGTGGACTAGTTCCACTATATTATTAAATAAGGCCCACTATGATAGTTAAATATATTACAAATTTATTCATCTCAACTATGGGAAGATGGGGGTCACAATGAAGGGAGTTGGAATGAAAGGTCATATTATGGGAAGAGTCCTCACCTTCATAGTGTGAAGGTTTTTCAGAGGAGGAAGATCCATGGGACTATTTTAACCATTGGTTGAGAGCGGTGACGAGGGAGGCCAATTCACCCTTAACTTCTGGAAATTTTCTCGTAAATTTTTCCTCGAAGGTTGTCCATTTGGAATTGGTGGAAGCAATCTCATAAGTCACTCTTTGTATGTTCTCCGAGTGTTGTTTGGATTCAGCTTGTAGGTGGAAGAGGTCTTGGTTGCGGGTGGTGTCCATTTGAGAATGAAGGGTGTTGTAGAGGGGAAGTGGTTCCATGGAAACAAATACATAGAAATGATACATATGACAGTGATCAAGATGAAAAGAGGCACGCAATGGGATAGGTTTCAAATAAGGGTGTCGAGAAGGGGTCAAGTCCATGGGAAAAAAAGGCTTAAAAATGATAGGTATCATTGCGATCAAGGAAAAGAGAGGAATTCAAAGGGATAGGTCTCAAATAAGAGTGTGGGCAAGACCCAGGCATTTTTTTTTTTACTTCTGCAGAGTTTTACTCCAATCTGAATAATATTGCAGTGTCGAAATGCCCAAATTCTTAAAAATAAAAAATGTGTAGTAAATTCACAAAGGCAAGTTTGGGTGGCCAAAATATCATGTTTGTTCCTCGTCTGGTGTGTTCCCCTTAGTTAGGTTTTTTAGGGTAGATATATAATATATGTGCAAGGTTGAATAGTAGTACTCGACCAAATATCTAAGGGCACCAACTAAGGAGGCTCAATCGTACCCTTAGTCATACTACCCAATTACCTAGGTACTAGAGAGTATCTTCTCAAGTGTTGTTCTCGATGTCACTATAGTAGTCAGGAGGACGATCAACTGATCTAGGTCTGGTTTCAAGAGACCTAGGGGACTCCTGATATACCTGACAGTACATGGGAGTGATGTCCATGTGCATATTATGTATGATGAGGTATTATTCGAAGGGTACCAACATGTGATACAGAGGTTTCCAATAAGGTGAAACTTTGGTTTCTAAACAACCCTGTGAAACCGTATGTATTTCCTGTGTGTAGACTTCTCCACCGCAGTTTTACCCACTAAACAACATATCTTTGTGCTTTAAAGATGCCATCATTACACTCTCTACCCTGAAAAAAATTCCCACGGTATCCGCCAAGGAAAGCGCTCTGATACCACTTGTTAGGTACCAAATATATTATATTAAGTAGAAAACATAAATACTACAGAAAATGTCAATAGAACGGAAAAATGTAGAGAACCACAACACCAAAATGATACCTTTATTGATAGAAAGCAATGTTAACCTGTCTTTTCGAGGGGGAAACCTCCAACAGAGCAAGCGCTCTATCAAAATAATTCTCAAGACAAATATTTCTCAGGCCTCCTACTCTTATTTATACTAATTATATCTTATAAAGAAAATTCTAGAGGAAGATATTTCTAGAAGCAGAAGCTTCTATTAGGTCTTCTTAAATTGACTTCTTCACATTTATTAAATAGTCCTTATTAACTAATGTCATCCTTTATTACATGGAAAATATATTATTTTACCTAAATGAGGGATTAGGGAGGTTAGGTCCCTAACACTTATATACGTCACATGTCATTACCACCTCCAGGTATCAATACTCCACTTGTGTCGATTGGTTATTGATTTGATGGACATGTCGATGGTATAGTTAATTTAGTAGTTTCAGTTGTGAGCCACCAACATTACCATATCAGCACTACAATTGCACATGTGAATTCCACAGCAGTTATCATCCATTCAGTTTCAAGAAAATAAAATGACAAAAAACTTTGCATACAATATGCCTTTCCTGTGAAGTGCATTCTCCTATGGAAAGCAATCTTTGCAGCACATTGCTCTGTTGGATTGCTAGCTTAATTTGAAGTAAAATGGTTCAGTAGGTTAGAAGAGTGTGAATTAGACATCATCCTACTGTAACTTTCCAGTAGGAATTCTCTACAACATGGGTGGAAATCTATACAAGTAGGAGCCCATCACATTGGAAATCATTCTCAACAATTTGTGGGTGGCCAACATTTTCAGACAATATGGATGGTTGCAATTCTTTGAACAGATACAGAACAATAGTGTTGGTTTTTTATATTCTTTGCAGTGAAAGTCAAAGGTCAAGGTGGATCATCGACTGGGAAAGTTCAAAGTCAAAGTAATCGACAGCAAGTTGAAGAGGTCAATAGGTGGTCGTATGGAAATTGAATAAAGACCGAATGAAGGTTGAATGGTAATCTGACTTGGTAGTCAATTGTAACAAAATTATGATATTCACGAGATTTGTAGCCAATGATATGTGTGGATCTGTAACCCTTTTTGGGAGCCTTTGTTTAGTATTTTTCCTACTGTAAATCTTATAAATAAGGTGTGTTGTAATGATGTAAAAGAAAATTGTAGAATAGCTAATCTTTAGATAAAAAATTTAGAGGTTTTTGGTCATGTATATGTAATTTGAATTGAATATAGGATTTTTATTGTGTAAAGAAAGAATGATGCAGACCCCCTATCCCTCCTCAGGGTTGCACGACCTCCCGGTCAGGATCTTCTGGTTTGGGAGCCGAAACAGCTTTGCTAGTCCCGAACTGGAACCCTTCGAATGAACACACACACACACACACACACACACACACACACAGGTCCCTCCACAAATGCTCAATTGAACTTTCCAAGCACTGAGCGTGAGCTTCTACAGTACACGACCAAGAGTCGTGATCGTGCCCTTATCCTTCCTGCCTTTCGTTATTTCGTAGTTCGGGGTATTGAAGCACCAAGAACTCTACCCTCTAGCCTGCGATGACCAAGTTCGCGAAATGACATGACCTCATTATTTCGTGATCTCACGACTCGGGGTCTTGGAGCACCAAGAACACTGCCTCCTAGCTCGTGATGGTCGAGTTCATGAAATGGATAGCCCTCACTATCTTGCGATCTCACGACCTGGGATTTTGAAGCACCATGAACACTGTCTCCCAGCTCGCGATGTCCAAGTTCATGAAATGGAAAGTCCTCGCTATCTCGCGACTCGGAGGTTTGAAAAACATGGAACTCTACTTCCTGGTTCGTGATATCCGAGTTCACGATGTGGACCAATGGTCCAAATCTACCTATGATCGACAGTTCAGATCAAATCACAGTCTCAAAACTCAGAGGTTTGAAAAACAAGGGACTCCACTTTTCGGTTCACAATATCCGAGTCCGCGAAATGGGTCGACTCCACTATTTCGTGATCTCGTGACTCGGGGTTTTGGAAGACAAGAACTCTATCCCTCTGGTTGGTGATACCTGATTTCATGAACTGAACCAATGGTCCAGATCTATCTGAGATCGATGGTCATTTTTCCTCCTAATATTTTGCACGTCAATTAGCCATCACCGCTAATCTCCTTGCAAATCCACCTTATCCAACGGTTTGCAGGGTTTCGGTGTTCCTCCTCGAGGACTATCCACCATCTGTTTAGATCTTTGAACTCCCCTCGCCGGGATCTACGCGGCGTTAAATTTTGTGCTCCTCCTTCCAATCGGACGATCCGCAGGAATCCCCACAGCGATCCAACGCTCAAGGGCATTCTTCCTCCTGAGATTTTACTCAATTCCAACTTAGAAGATTTTCTAAGTCTGTGAATACTCAATCTTCACTCCTTTTAGGGAATAAGTTCCTGGTCTCAACAACACCTTTTGAAGTGTTATCCCTCCTGAGCTTTATCTGGTTCAGACTTCGATCCCATGCACTCCTTGCATCGGAGGGATTTCAATAGCTTAGATTCACGGCGTTTTATCTTTGGCTCAATGCACACCTTGCAGATCTCCCAGTGAAGAGAAAAACAACTCCACAACGTTTCTCCCTAACTCGATGCACACCTTGCAGAGCTCCAAATGAAGAGAAACAATTGAAACTGCCAAAATCTCACAGTTCCATTCACTTGTTTATAAAACAGAAAACAACAGAAAAATACACACAGTCCAAGCACAACACATTTGGATAAATTTTCCATTATGTTCTATTCATAAGTGCCCACTGGCTACATAATACATACAAACTACAGTAGCTCCAAAAGCTGAGATTTTCTGCTCACTCGCAGTTCTCTCACAGATCAATTTCTCTCCTTCCTCTACCTACTGCTAATTGGGCTTACAAACCTTTTCATAACTCAAAATGTTCTTAGGGTTTTCCCTGCTACTTGCCTACTCTAAACCTTATCCTACGCTATCTTAGTCTAGTCGTATTCCAAAGCTGAAGTGGAAACTTCTGCTCTATTTACAATTTCAAAAACTTGCTTCAAAGGGAAAAACCCGGCACCAGTTCAAGTGTGCCTCCGAAGGTGAATTTCAGCATTGTGTGGAGGTGGATCCTAAAATCATTTGTGACTGCTCACATTGAAGTTCCGAAGGAACTCTCACATGTTGGGTGGTCCCACCTCTGCGCGCTTGCCAACGATGCTCCTGCATCATACTCCCCTTGACAAAAATTCATGGACTCCTGTCCATGAGCTCCTCTACTGACTTTCCCTACTTTTGGATAGAAACTTCATTTTCCCAACTGGTGTCTTCTATTGGGCATCCCTTCCATTTGACCAGATACTCAAAATAAGTCTTCCTCCTGGTGATCCAGAATCTTCTCCATCTGTAGCTTCTCTACCACAGGCATTTGCTTCTCCCACTAAATCTTTCCTTGATCTTTTGATCCTTTTGTGTCATCTTTCCTGTAAGGGTACAGGTCTGAGACGTTGAATATGGGTGAAATGCCCACACCATATGGCAGCTCGATCTCATAGGCATTTGCATCAACTTCCTCAAGATCTTATAGGGTCCTATATTCTTCATCTTCAATTTGTTATATGTTCCCCTAGGGAACCTTTCCTTCCTAAGATTTGCTAAAACCTGATCTCCCACTTCAAATTGAATTTCCCTGCGATGTTGATCAGCTCTATGTTTGTATTTCTGATTAGAACTCTGTAATTGTTCTTTGATCCGACTATGGAGTCTCTGCATTTCAAAAACAAAATCCTCTGCTCCAGCGTTTCTGATCTCTCCCTGTTCTAAGTCCCTTAACTTAGACACTCCCCTAGGTTGCATTCCATATAGTATTTGGAATGGGCTCCTCCTAGTTCTTCTGTTTGGTGAGTCATTGTATGCAAATTCTTCTTGTGGCAGAATCTGATCCCACTGGTTATGATGTTCAGTAACCAAACTTCTCAATAAGTTCCCCAGACTTCTATTTACCACCTCAATCTACCCATCTGTCTGAGGGTGATAGGCTGAGTTGAAGGACAAATCTGACCCCATATTCTTCCACAACGTCCTCCAAAAGTGACCAACAAATTGTGTGTCTCTGTCTGAGACAATGCTTCTAGGTAGACCGTGAAGTCTCACAACTTCTCTGAAAAATAGATTTGCAACATGTGTTGCATCACTGGTCTTCTGGCATGGGATGAAATGTGCCATCTTTGAAAATTTATCCACCACCACAAATATGGAATCAAATCCTCTTTGTGTTCTTGGCAATCCCAAAACAAAATCCATGCTTATTGCATCCCAAGGCCTCTCTGGTATTGGCAATGGTTGATACAATCCAGTGTTCTATCTTTTCACCTTTGCATGTTGGCAGATTCTACATCTATTCACCAACTTTATCACATCTGTTCTCATACCTGGACAATAATATGAACTTCTCAATTGTGAAAACATTTTATCGTGGCCAAAATTTCCAGCCAATCCTCCACTATGCTTATCCTTCAGAATATTGTCCCTCATTGAGCATCTTGGTATGCACAATTGATTTCCTTTGAACAACAATCCTTTCTGAACCATATACTCTTTCCACTAACTTCTATCTCTCAGTACAGGGCTTGTACATACTTCATAGGCCTCCTTGAAATCTATATCATCACAATACATATCCTTAAGGTGTTCAAACCCCAAGGTCTTCACCTAGAATTCTTGTAGAATTAAACATCTCCTGCTTAATGCATCAGCAACCTTGTTAGCATTCCCAGCAATATGTTTTATGACAAAAGTAAAAATTTTCATAAATTCAACCCATTTTTCATGTCTCTGATTCAATTTTTCTTGTCAGGTTATGAATTGTAAAGCTTGGTTATTATTGTACAAGACAAACTCTTTCGGGACAAGATAATGCCTCCATTTATTCAATGCTTGAATGATGGCATAGAATTCCTTGTCATATGTGGAGTATTTCCTCTTAGTCTCATTCATCTTCTCGCTGAAATAGGTAACAAGCCTGTTATCCTGACTCAGAACAACTCCTATTGCAACTTCACTTGTGTCACATCTCACCTGAAATGTCTTCCCAAAATTTGGCAAGATCAGAATTGGTCGTTATATTATCTTCTCCTTTAGTATATTGAAGCTCCTTTCAGACTCCTCTATCCATTTAAAGGACTTGTGCCACTTCTTTACTGTATCCATCATTGGCGCACAAATTCCATTGAAGTCTCTAATGAACTTTCTATAGAAACTTGCTAAACCATGAAAGCTCCTTACCTCGAACATGCTCCTTGGTGACGGCCATTCTCTGATTGCTTTCACCTTCTATAGATCCATCTTCAATTCATTCAAAGATATCAAAAAACCCAAGTAAATGAGCTATGTCTTCATAAAAGAGGACTTCTTCAGATTGATCAGCAACTTCTCCTATTGTAGCCTCCTCATTACTAGTGTTAGGTGCCTCAAATGCTCCTCTTTTGTCCTGCTAAAGACTAGTATATCATCTAGATATACAACCATGAAATTGCCAATGAAATCTTTTATAATTTCATTCATCACCCTCATAAAAGTGCTCGGGGCATTTGTTAAGCCAAATGGAATAACTAGCCATTCATACAAGCCTCCATTCGTCTTAAAGGTTGTTTTCCATTCATCACCCTCTCTCATCCTGATCTGGTGATATCCACTTTTCAGATCTATCTTAGAAAAGAAATTGTCTCCACTTAAGAAATCCATTAAGTCATCCATTCTCAGTAAAGGAAATCTATACCTAATGGTGATCTTGTTGATGGATCTCGAGTCTGTGCACATTCTCCATCCTCCATCTTTCTTTGGGTTTAACACAGTTGGTACTACGCATGGGCTCAAACTTTCCCTGACCAAACCCTTATTCAGAAATTCTTGGACTTGGCTCTTCACCTCCTCATTTTATCGAGGTGTTAATCTTTACGTTGCCTTGTTTGGAAGGCTTTCTCCTGGTATCAAGTCGATATGATGACTGATACTCCTAATGGGTGGCAATGAGTTTGGAAACTCATCCACCACTATATCAGAAAAATTATCCAGTAGCTCCTAAACTTCTTCAGGAAAATCATCCATTGATGTACTCGTAAGGATGACTCTGGGCTTCCTCACCATAGTGAACTGCATCTCCTGTTCTTCCTTGGCTTCCTTCAGGAGTTCCTTCCCGCTAATGCGAAGTATGATTGTGTTGGCTTCCTCTTTCACTCTCTTCTCCTCCATTGGCAGTAACATATGAGTCCTACCATTCTTCTCCAATGTGTATGTATTCTTCCTTCCATCGTGAATGAAATTTTTGTCATACTGCCATGGTCTTCCCAAAAAAATGTGGCATACGTCCATGGGAATTACATCACATGTGATTTCATATTTATATCCTCCTATTTTAATTTCAACCAAGCATTGTTTAGTAATCATTACCTGGTGTCCTTTTTGCATCCATGAGACTTTGTATGGCCTTGGATGTGCAGTTGTCTTGAGCTCCAATTTCTCCACCATCTCTGTGGATACTAGATTGTCAATGCTCCCACTGTCAATAATCACCTTGCATACTTTATCCTTAGTCTTGCAAGTTGTCCTGAAGAGATTGTTCCTCTGCACTGGATTTTCAATTTCTGCCTCTAGTTTTAAGAGAACTTTTCTCAACATCCGGGATGCTCCATCCTCTGCTCCTTCTGCCTCAACATATCTTCGGTGTGCTTCTGAAATGTGGGCTTCTCCTCCTTCCTTCTTCTTCTCGGGACATTCCCAAGACATGTGCCCTATCTTTCCACAGTTATAGCACCTTACTCCTCCTCTACCTCTTCCCCTAGAAGAGTTTCTTCCACCATTTTGTCTTCCTCGTGAACTTTCTCCTCATTTCGAGTGATTGTGTGGTTTCTCAGCCTCATCCTTAGACTGATGTGCTCTGTCACGGTTAAATCCCTTACTTTTGCTTGGGATTGAGCCTTTACCTCTTCCTCGTTGATTTTTTTTTCTGGCCAGCTTCTCCTCTGCCTTCAGCGCAAATTGATAAGCATCTTCCACAGTCCTCACTGACATCATGCTCATATCATTCTAGACTTCATATCTCAATCCATTTACATATCTGCTGAATTTTTCTTCATCTCTCTCCCTTTGTCCATTTTTGATGTTCAGCCTGTAGAACTCCTCGGTGTACTCCTTGACTGTCATTCCTTTCTGTCTCAGGTTTTGTAGCTTCCTAAACAGATTGATCTGGTAGTCCTTGGGTATGAACTTAGCCTTCAACTTGGCTACCATAATGTCCGAACTCTTTATCCTTTGTTTGCCTTTACCTCTCCTCTTAGCCTGCAGTTCGTCCCACCACAGTATTGCATGCCCTTTTAGCCTGGTGACTGCCTGCTTCACCTTCGACATCTTCATAGTCGAATTGTTTGTCCATGGACCTTGTCCAATCCAACAGTTCTTCATCATCTAGATTTCCCTCATACATGGGGACCTCTATCTTAGCTCTGCCTCCCAACCTAGAAACTGCTCTCAACAAATGTTCTTCTGCAGTATCCTCTCCTGCAGCTTCTTCAACCTTAACCTCTTCACTTTATGCATCACTGACATCCCCAACATCGGGTGCTATTCTCTGTGCTGCTTCCATTGCCTCCATTCGGGCACAAAAATCTCGCATCTCCCTTTATACAACACGGTTGGCTAAAGTCAGATCTCGTCTTCTTGGCGGCATTGTGTTGACTATCTGTCACACACAGAGTACAACTCTAAGGTTTCTATCTCCTTATTTTTCCTCCTTTGCCTGAAATCTACAGAAAAAAAATGCGCTCTGATACCACCTGATGTAGAACCCCTATCCCTCCTCAGGGTTGCGTGACCTCCTGGTCAAGATCTTCTGTTTCGGGAGCCGAAATGGCTTTGTTGGTCCCGAACTAGAACCCTTCGAACGAACACACACACACACACATAGGTCCCTCCACAAACGCTCAATTGAAATTTCCAAGTTCCGAGCATGAGCTCCTACAGTACACGACCAAGAGTCATGACCGCGCCCTTATCCTTCCCGCTTTTCACTATTTCGCGGTTCGAGGTATTGAAGCGCCAAGAACTACGCCCTCTAGCCCGCGATGCCCGAGTTCACGAAATGATCTGACCTTGTTATTTTGTGATCTTGCGACTCGGGGTCTTGGAGCACCAAGAACACTGTCTCCTAGCTCATGATGGTTGAGTTCGCGAAATGGGCATCCCTCACTATCTCGCGATCTCGTGACTCGAGATTTTGAAGCACCATGAACGATGCCTTCCAGCTTGTGATGTCTGAGTTCACGAAATGGACATTCCTCGCCATCTCACAACTCGGAGGTTTAAAAAACAAGGAACTCCGCTTCCTGGTTCGTGATATCTGATTTCATGATGTGGAGCAATGGTCCAAATACACCTGTGATCAATGGTTTAGATCAAATCTCATTCTTGCGACTTAGAGATCTGAAAAACAAGGGACTCTGCTTTCCAGTTCACGATATCTAAGTTCACGAAATGGGTCGACTCCGCTATTTCGTGATCTCACGACTTGGGGTTTTGGAAGATGATACCTCTATCCCTCTGGTTGGTGATACCCGAGTTCACGAACTGAACCAACGGTCTAGATATATCTGAGATCGATGGTCGTTGTTCCTCTTGAGCTTTTGGACGTCAAGTAGCCCTCCCAACTAATCTCCTTGCAACTCCACCTTATCCAATGGTTTTCGGGGTTTCGATGTTCCTCCTCAAGGACTCTCCACCATCCGTTCATATCTTTGAACTCCCCACGTCGGGATCTGCGCAGTGTTAAAGTCTATGCTCCTCCTTCCAATCAGACGATCTGCGGGAATCCCCACAGTGATCCAATGCTCAAGGGCATTCTTCCTCCTGAGCTTTTACTCGACTCCGACTTAGAATATTTTATAAGTCTGTGAAGACTCAATATTCTCACCTTCCAGGGAATAAGTTCCTGGTCTCAACAACACCTTACAAAGTGTTATCCCTCCTAAGCTTTGTCTAGTTCATACTTCGATCTCCTGCGCACTCCTTGCATCAAAGGGATTTCGATAGCTCAGATTCACAGCGTTTTCTCTCTGGCTCAATGCACACCTTGTAGAGCTCCCAGTGAAGAGAAAAACAACTCCACAACATTCCTCCCTGGCTTGATGCACACCTTGCAAAGCTCCAAATGAAGAGAAACAATTGAAACTGCCAAAATCTCACAGTTCCATTCACTTGTTTATAAAACAGGAAAATACACAGAGTCTAAGCACAACACATTTGGATCAATTTTCCATTCGGTTCTATTCATAAGTGCCCACTGGCTACATAATACATACAACCTACAGTAGCTCCAAAAGCTGATATTTTCTGCTCACTCGCAGTTCTCTCACAGATCAATTTCTCTCCTTCCTCTACCTGTCGCTAACTGGGCTTACAAAATTTTTCATAACTCAAAATGTTCCTAGGGTTTTCCCTGCTACTTTCCTACTCTAAACCTTATTCTACGCTATCTTAGTCTAATCGTATTCCAAAGCTGAAGTGGAAACTTCTGCTCTGTTTACAATTTCAAAAACTTGCTTCAAAGGGAAAAACCCGGCACCGGTTCAAGCGTGCCTCCGAAGGTGAATTTTGGCGTTGTGTGGAGGAGGATCCCGAAATCATTTGTGACTGCTCACATTGAAGTTCTGAAGGAACTCTCACGTGTTGGGTGGTCCCACCTCTACGCACTTGCCAACGATGCTTCTGCATCAAAGAAGGTATGATGTTGATTGTGTCTTAGGTGTAGACCAAAGTTAGGCATGTAACATATTATTTTGAATGAATAAGACAACAAGAGAGAAAGACTCTCAAGGAATGTTGGTTTTCTTATTTGGGTTTCCAGGGTAAAATCTTTGTGTACTATGTTTTCTTTGTCATATATTTTATAGCTTAAATCTTTCTTCCTCTCTCATGTTAGGTTTAGCATGGAAGTGTTCCATTTCCTTACATGTAGTATCAAAGCTTGGTTTAACAACCTCAGATCTGAGCTAAACCTTAGTTCCTGTAAGAGTCGTAAGTCAAAAATATTTAAGGTTGTGCTTAAAAAATGGCAAGTAGCTTGAGAATAGAGATCAAAAAATTTGATGGCCAGAATTTTGAGATTTGGAAGCTTAAAATTGAAGATCTCCTTGTAGATTGAGAACAATGGGAAACAGTCTATCCAGGTACCATTCTGGTAGTTATGTTGAGGGAAGAACTTGAGAGAAGAGAAAGGAGTATGATTCGAATTTGTCTTTCAGATTCGGTGTTGTTGAATGTATCAGGTGAAGATTTGGCCAAGAAACTGTGGGACAAGTTGGGAAGCTTGTACCAGTCGAAATCCCTAGTAAACAAGTTGTTCTTTAGAAATAAATTGTATATTCTGAGGATGAGTGAGGATAGTTCAGTAACTGAGAATTTAAATGTGTTTAATAACATAATAAGCCAATTATATTATGTCGATATCAAAATCACTGAGGAGGAGAAATGAATTATCCTATTATGTTCTTTTCCAGAATCCTAGGATAGTTTAGTCGTGGCTATATGGAGTAATTAAACAACATTAGTGCTAGAAGACATGGTTGTGTCTCTACTATCAAAATAAATGAGAAGGAATAACATGGAAGGATCGACCAAAGATGCATTTGTTAGGGACCTAACCTCTCACGTAGGTAGAATAATAAATTTCCATGTAATAAAGTTCAATATTAATAAGGCCTAGCAATAAGGAAGAATAAGTCCAATGTAAGAATACCTAATAGAAGCTTCCTCTTCTAGAAGGATCTTCCTCTAGATTGTTCTTTTGATAGACATATTTAGTATAAATAGGATTCGAGGGTATGAGAAGTTTTGTCTTGGATATTATTGTAATAGAGCTCTGCTTTGTTGGAGGTTTCCCCCTCGAAGAGGCAAGTGAACATTGCTCTCAGTAATCAAAGTGCTCTTTTTGGTGTTATTTCGTTATCCTTTTGGTATTATCGTGGTGTTGTTCTAGTTATATTGTTATTCATCTGCCATTTCTAGATATTTATTTCTATTATGCATATTTTTTATATATGGAATATTACAAGTGGTATCAGAGCACCTTCCTTGGCAGAAAATTGTGGGTTAAATTTTTTTCAAGGTAGAGACGTATTCTGACATATTTAAGCTATAGAGACCTATCATTACGCGCATAAACTCGTGATCGGGGATTCATACACGCAGAAAATACAAGTGGTATTTAAGCACACATCTGTTGGCCACCCTTGTAACCCTTGTTGGTACCCCTTCGAGTGGTAGCGCATCAAACAGCACTTGTATATGGATCGGCCTAGATCTCCTAAAGCCCTCCATAGATAAACCGATTGGTCGCCTGACCGATATAGTGCCACCGAGAAAAGAACTTGGGAAGATACTCTCTAGTACTTGGGTAGTACGGTCTAGCCTCCTTAGTTGGTGCCCTGAGATATTGGGTCGAGTACTATTGTTGGACCCTGCACGTATATCAGAGAGCTATAGCACAAGGAAAACCCTTGTATGTATAACCCTTGAATACCCTAACCCTTGGGAAGGAAATATAAATAGAACCAACAAGATCTATTGTTGTGCTACATTGTCTTCTGCATTCTAGATGCAAAATTACTACACATTTCTTCCTGTTAAGCATTTGGGAATTTCGTCACTATAGTATTCTTCATGCTAGAGTATAACTCCGCAGTAGTAAAAAAAAAAGCATAGTGGTCTTGTCGGCACACTTATTTGGGACCTATTCCATTGGCTTCCCCTTTTCTCCCTGATCACAGTCATACCCTTCATTTTTAATCCTTTTTGTTTCAGTGGACCCGACCCCTTCCCAGTTTCCCTATTTTTTTGCCTATCCCATTATATTTCCCTTCAAGCACTAATTGTCGTGGTACCTATCACTTTCAAGTCCTTTCTTTTGTGGTCCCACCCACCCATTTTTTTCCTTAACTGCACTTCCCCTCTCCAAATGGCCACCACTCGCAACCAAGATCTCCAAACTTCCATCAATCAAGCCCATGTCTCCATCGAGCATCTCAAATCTCATATGGATTCCACCAATTCCCACATTAACACCTTGGAAGCCAACCTCACAACCCAATTGACCCTCCAAACTGTTGTCAATCAATTTTTGAACCTCCCTACAAGTCCTTCTTCATCAGCACAAACCGAAGCTATTGATTCCTCTCAGTCTTCGCATTTTCACTACAACTCATTTCATTGTGAACTCTATCTTCCTGCATAGAGGTCAATAAATTTGATGGCTATGATCCTACAGGTTGGGTCACTCAAATGGAGAATTATTTTTCTCTCCATGGTATTACGAACGAATTGGAAAAACTTTGTTATGATGTTCTCTATCTAGATCCTGAACGTTGGTAATGGTTGCAATGGCGAAAAAATTCACGTCAGGGGAATATTCCCGGACCCAGTTTGTTGCTGATCTATATGCCTGCTTTGATACTGATACCCACTATCTAGGTCGTTTGACCAAGTTGAAACAGTCAGGCACATTGGAAGACTTAATCACTTCTTTTGAGAATTTTCCCTTTCGAACAGAGGGCATGTCAGATGCATTCTTCCGTGAATTCTTTATCAGTGGTCTCAAGGATGAAATCTGATCCCAATTTCTCATGACCCTCCCTCCCACTTGGTTGGAAGATGATCAACGTGCTAAAGAGTCCCAACAAGTTTTTTTTCCAGAACAAAAAACCCCCTTTTGTTCCTCACCCTCGACCCACCAATCCTAACCCCCCTATTACTCCCCTCAAGGTCCAGAAACTAACTAGGGCAGAAATGGTTGAACGCCAACTGAAGGGTCTTTGTTATAATTATGATGAAAAATATTTTCCAGGGCACAAGTGTAAGGAACAAAAACTATTTATGGCCATCTCAGAAGATGTTCCTGAAGAGGATGTGACAGTTCCCCTTGTTGAAGAACCCTCCCTTCCCGATGCCACCCAAGAGCCTGGTAACCCACTTGAAGTTGACCCACTTATATCCTTGCATGCCCTCACTGGCTTCTTGACCCCCAAATGCTCAAACTCATTGGCTACATTAAGCATAGGAAGTTCATCATCCTTATTGACAGTGGTAGCACCCACAATTTTATTCATCGTCGCATTTCCTAGGAAACCAATTTCTATATTCGTGTTGTCAATAATTTTCAAATCATGATAGCCAATGGTGGGTCCATGAAATGTGGTAGGCAGTGTGAAAATGTCCATCTTCAAATTGGACATTACCAACTGAAATCTCATATGTTTTCCATTGACATGGGAGGTTGTGACATTGTTCTAGGTATTGAATGGTTGCGCACTTTGGGTCCCATTCTTATGGATTTTAAGGAATTAGCCATGCAATTCCAACAAGAAGGACAAAAGTATAAATTCCAAGGTCTCACTGCTAGTTCTCCTAAGATCATTATTTCCCATCATATGGAAAATCTCCTCAATAAAGGACACTCTGGTATAATTGCTCAACTCCATTCTATTCAAGTCGTTGAGACATCCTCTGTGCATCCTGACCTCCAAGATATTATTTCCAAACATCAAGTTGTTTTTTCCACCCCTCAGGGCCTTCCTCCTTCTCGTGGTTTTCATGATCATTCCATTCCCCTTGTTCCTGGTAGTCTTCCTCCCAATGTTCGCCCTTATCGCCACCCCTTTGCCCAAAAGAATGAAATTGAGAAAATAGTGCAGGAATTGCTCACAGCGGGTGTTATCCGCCCCAGTACCAGCCCTCATTCTTCCCCTGTGGTCATGGTACTTAACAAAGAAGGTACTTGGCGCATGTGTCCTAACTTTCCCCATTCTTGTCATTGATGATCTCTTGGATGAGCTGAGTGGTGCTCGGTACTTCACTAAATTTGATCTACGTTTTGGATACCATCAAATACATATGCAAGAAGTTGACATACCCAAGACTGCCTTTCAAACTCATAAGGGTCACTATGAGTTTTTGGTCATGCCCTCTGGCCTGTGTAATGTGTTAGAAAAACAGAACCATGGAGCAATAAAATAAAACAAATGTGGAAACAAAACATAGAAGATACACAATACAACAGAGACATAGATTTACGTGGTTCACCCAATGTGGGCTACCTCCACCAAAGAAATTTCCAGGTCCTTCCTTTATTATTATCCAGCATATGAAGGGATACAACCTATAGAAAAACCCGTTGTAACTTCCTCTTCTTTATCTCACAGTCTCCTATCTCAGAATACAATATTCGCCATCAACCATAGCTGCAATACATTTCCCTCATAAAAGAGGGTTACCTTCTAGGGAAAAAAACCTTAACATAATCTCTATCGTTAGATCTGTGACCTTATAATGAATGGTCTAGATTTACAATGAAATTACAATATACATTTACAAGGAAATTTTTTCCTTTGGGGGCTTCACCCCCGAACCCCCGCTGGGGGCCCGCTTGCCTCCAGACCCCCCAGCCGGGGGGATAGCCCCCCCGGACCCCGCAGAGGGGGTACCCCCCCTCTACACTCCCCCTCATGGAAGAGTGTACATAATTCTGGGGTGTAAATACTTTATGGGTTATAAACACAACTGAAAGTAAAAGACCTCTGAATCAGGAAGATAATCAGGCTCCACAACCAACAATCTCCCACTTGGAGACTGATCTCAACAGCTCCACCGCTGCTTTATATGTTGGAATCTGAACCTTCTTGGACCTGGCAAATTCCTCATCTTCATCTTCATTCTTGAAGACCAACTGAAACTGAGCAAGAACTCAGTTTCTCCCTGGTTACTCCCTTTGTTAACATGTCTACAGGATTCTGGCTAGTGTGTATCTTTTCCAACCTCAAATGTCCATCTTCCAAGGTGGATCGTATGAAGTGGTACCTCAAATGTATATGCTTAGTCTTCGAATGGAAGGTTGAGTTCTTTTCAAGATGACTAGCACTCTCACTGTCACAGTACAACCTGCTATTCTCTTGCTTCTTTCCCAATTCCTCCATAAACCTTTGTAACCAAATCATCTCTTTACTAGCCTCTATAGCAGCAACATAATTTGCCTTTGTTGTTGAAAGTGCAACAATCTTTTGTAGTTTTGAAATCCAACTTATTGTTGCTCCACCTATAGTCATTAGACTTCATGGTGGAAGACAAGTAGGTTAGGGATAAGGAAACTGGGGTTGCAGGCTGCAGGGTCGACTCTTATTTTCCTACTGATACTTCCTTTGAACCCAAGAAGGGCATCCCCACCAATAATTCACAAAAGGGGTAAAAATCGAACAAATCCCAGATCATCACAGAAGGACAACAGTCAAAAGCTGTCAAGTGTTCTAGGGAAAGGACTGGTGTTGAGAGGTTTGTCTTCGATGAGGATGTTTCCATGGATAGGGTCTTAGACTTCACAGAAAGAGAAGTGGTTGGAAGGGTCAGGGGAAAAAAATTGGGTATGTCTTTCCTCAAAAACTGGGTTACCAATTTCAGTAAACACATACCCTGTGGTACTTCTCCTGCTATCTTTATCACCTTTGATATCTTAATCAACATATCCTTGTAGAACAGTTTATGAACCTCAAAAGCATAATGCATGATTAGCGGTACCTCTCAAGTATCTGAGAATCCACTTTACTGCCTCCCAATGTTCTTTACCTGGATTGTTCATATATCTTCTCACAACTCCCACTGCATGTGCAATATCTGGTCTTGTGCAAA
>JZKD02S0773633.1:0-11282 GCA_000966675.3 Picea glauca | reverse complement strand
ATCCTCACCAAAGAAACATTAGAGGGTCCTCAAGATAACAGGGTATCATTATAACATTGTCTATAAGAAGGGTAGAGACAATGTGGAAACTGATACCTTATCTCAAAAAATTGAGAATGGATCCCTCTTTACCTTATATTTACCTATTCCAAGTTGGGTTCAGGAATCCTATCAAGAATGGTTGTCAAATGACACTATCATTCAACTCATCCATATGATTTACGAAGATCCCAACCCTCCTAAGGGGTATAGATGGAAGCTAGATATATTGGGATATAAAGGATGCATTCTTATAGTAGAGAACTCTTCCTTAAAAAAAAAATCTTAGAGGAATTTCATTCATCACCTATAGTACATCACTTTGGATTTCATAAAACATATGAATAATCTAGAAGCACCTATATTTTTTATGGGAAATAAAATTTACATCTAGGACATTGTGGAAACTTGTGATGCATATTAAAGGAACAGGGGGGAGATATTAAATATACCAATGGCATTAAAACCACTATCAATCCAAGAACATATATGGTTTGACATTACTGCCAATTTATAGCGGGAATTGTAAGGAAGGGAAAAAAGACAATGATCGTAGTGCTAGTTCAACATCTCTCCAAATATGGTCATTTTTGTGTCTTACCACATCCATTTACATACTCAAATTTACAAGTCTTCCTTGATTAGATTTTAAAGTTATATGGCATGCCCATTTCCATTGTCTTGCATTGAGACCCTACATTCATTAGTAAATTTGTGCAAGAGTTGTTTAAACTACAGTGAACTGAGCTAAAAATGAACATTGCATATCACCCTAAATAGATGGTCGAACTGAAGTGGTCAACAAGTGCCTATAAACCTGTTTGAGACACTTTTTCTTTGAAAAAATAGACTAATGGGCATACTGGTTTCCCCTCATAGAATGGTGGTACAATACCTCTAGTCATGGAACTATGACAATGAACCCATATGAAACTATTTATGGCCAAAAACTATTGTCATTCACTTCATATTTACTAGGCACTACCAAGGTTTAGACAATGGATCACACACTCCAAAGTAGTGAAGCCATTTTGTACATGTACTAAAGCACAATTTGGTTATGGCTCCAAATAAAATGAAGCAACAAGACGACTAACATAAATATGAATGCTATTTTGTAACAAGGGATTAGGCTTTTCTTCATCTTCAACCATGTAAACAAACATCAGTCAAGCACAACAAACACCATAAAATAACACCCAAGTGCTATGGACCCTATCAGATCATCTATCAGATTGGAAAAGTGGCCTACAAATTGGCTCATCCATCCCACTCTAAGATCCGTCCACTGTTCATGTTTCTTGTCTAATCAACGTCATGTGATTGAAGTGCAAGGTGAAAAATAACTTACTAAAAGTTGATAAAGAAGGCTCCATTTAGCTTCAGTTGGAAGCAATATTGAATACTAGACATCATCAATTGCACCAATGCATGATCAATCATGTACTGATCCAATGGAAATATATTCCACACAGATATGCCATTGGGAACCAACCACGATCCTTCAACAATTTCCTCATCCTCATCCTTGAAGATAATGCTTGTTTTGAAAGAGGAGGACATGTTAGGGAATCACATTAACCTCCTTACTTTAGACTACCAAGGAGTTAGTTAATTTTTTTATGTGCACATCCTCTTTGAATAAGGCCCATTGGATAGCAATGGATAGTTAATTAATGTNGGAATCCTATCAAGAATGGTTGTCAAATGACACTATCATTCAACTCATCCATATGATTTACCAAGATCCCAACCCTCCTAAGGGGTTATAGATGGAAACTAGATATATTGGGATAGAAAGGATGCATTCTTATAGTAAAGAACTCTTCCTTAAAAAAAAAAATCTTAGAGGAATTTCCTTCATCACCTATAGTACATCACTTTCGATTTCATAAAACATATGAATAATCTAGAAGCACTTGTTTTTTTGATGGGAAATAAAATTTACATCTAGGACATTGTGGAAACTTGTGATGCATATTAAAGGAACAGGGCGGAGATATTAAATATACCAATGCAATTACAACCACTATCAATCCAAGAACATATATGGTTTGACATTACTGCCAATTTTATAGTGCCGATTCTAAGGAAGGGGAAAAAAACAATGATCGTGGTGCTAGTTCAACATCTCTCCAAATATGATCATTTTTGTGTCTTACCACATCCATTTACATACTCCTCAAATTTACAAATCTTCCTTGATTAGATTTTAAAGTTAAATGGCATGCCCATTTCCATTGTCTTGCATTGAGACCCTACATTCATTAGTAAATTTTTCCAAGAGTTGTTTAAACTACAACGCACTGAGCTAAAAATGAGCATTGCATATCACCCTAAATAGATGGTCAAACTGAAGTGGTCAACAAGTGTGTATAAACCTATTTGAGACACATTTCCTTTGAAAAAACACACTAATGGGCATACTGGTTTCCCCTCATAGAATGGTGGTACAATACCTCTAGTCATGGAGCTACGACAAGGAACCCATATGAAACTATTTATGGCCAAAAACTATTGTCATTCACTTCATATTTACTAGGAACTACCAAGGTTTAGACAATGGATCACACACTCCAAAGTAGTGAAGTCATTTTGTACATGAACTAAAGGACAATTTGGTTATGGCTCCAAATAAAATGAAGCAACAAGACGACTAACATAAATATGAATKCWCTTTTGTARCAAGGGATTAGGTGTTTCTTCAACTTCAACCATGTAAACAAACATCWKTCAAACACAACAAACACCATAAAATAACACCCAAGTGCTATGGACCCTATCAGATCATCTATCACATTGGAAAAGTGGCCTACAAATTGGCTCGTCCATCCCACTCTAAGATTCATCCGCTGTTCATGTTTCTTTTCTAAGCAACGTCATGTGATTGAAGTGCAAGGTGAAAAATAACTTACTAAAAGTTGATAAAGAAGGCTCCATTTAGCTTCATTTGGAGGCAGTATTGAATACTAGAGATCATCAATTGCACCAATGTGTGATCAATTATGTATTGGTCCAATGGAAATATATTCCACACATATATGCCATTGGGAACCAACCACGATCCCACAACAATTTCCTCATCTTCATCCTTGAAGATAATGCTTCTTTTAAAAGAGGAGGACATGGTAGGGAATCACATTAACCTCCTTAANACTGCCAATTTTATAGTAGGGATTCTAAGGAAGGGAAAAAAAAAATGATCGTGGTGCTAGTTCAAAATCTCTCCAAATATGGTCATTTTTGTGTCTTACCACATCCATTTACATACTCCTCAAATTTACAAGTCTTCCTTGATTAGATTTTAAAGTTATATGGCATGCCCATTTCCATTGTCTTGCATTGAGACCCTACATTCATTAGTAAATATTTGCAAGAGGTGTTTAAACTACAACGTACTGAGCTAAAAATGAGCATTGCATATCATCCTAAATAGATGGTCAAACTGAATTGGTCAACATGTGCTTATAAACCTATTTGAGACACTTTTCCTTTGAAAAAACACACTAATGGGCATACTGGTTTCCCCTCATACAATGGTGGTACAATACCTCTAGTCATGGAACTACGACAAGGAACCCATATGAAACTATTTATGGCCAAAAAATATTGTCATTCACTTCATATTTACTAGGCACTACTAAGGTTTAGACAATGGATCACACACTCAAAAGTAGTGAAGTCATTTTGTACATGTACTAAAGGACAATTTGGTTATGGCTCCAAATAAAATGAATCAACAAGACGACTAACATAAATATGAATGCCCTTTTGTAACAAGGGATTAGGTGTTTCTTCAACTTCAACCATGTAAACAAACATCAGTCAAGCACAACAAACACCATAAAATAACACCCAAGTTGCATGGACCCTATCAGATCATCTATCACATTGGAAAAGTGGCCTACAAATTGGCTCGTCCATCCCACTCTAAGATTCGTCCACTGTTCATATCTCTTGTTTAAGCAACGTCATGTGATTGAAGTGCAAGGTGAAAATAACTTACTAAAAGTTGATAAAGAAGGCTCCATTTAGCTTCAGTTGGAAGCAATATTGAATACTAGAGATCATCAATTGCACCAGTGCGTGATCAATCATGTATTGATCCAATGGGAATATATTCCACACAGATATGCCATTGGGAACCAACCACGATCCTACAACAATTTCCTCATCTTCATCCTTGAAGATAATGCTTTTTTTGAAAGAGGAGGAGATGTTAGGGAATCACATTAACCGCCTTACTTTAGACTACCAAGGAGTTAGTTAATTTTTTTATGTGCACATCCTCTTTGAATAAGGCCCATTGGATAGCAATGGATAGTTAATTAATGTAAAATGATCCACTTTATAGCGTCCACTATGTAGTCAGGTCATTTTCTATAGAAAATCTATTTAAAGAGATAGGAGAGTATCGAATGTTTGTCTTGTTTGTTTTATTTAGAACATCCTAATGAAAGGTCACCTAACTTAAGAGGCAAGTGAACATTGTTTTCTTCTTCGGATTATATTAATACAAATGTATCTCACACCATTCATATTATTGTCTCTTGTATATGGTTAGTGATTCTCTATATACTTGGATGTGTTTGAATTTTAAGGGTTAAGGAACATTATATATGATGATGATGTTTAACATCTACTAAAACCAAATTTGGTCTAATGAACCTTCAAAAAGTAAAGAATTATNCATTTTTGTGTCTTACCACATCCATTTACATACTCCTCAAATTTACAAGTCTTCCTTGATTAGATTTTAAAGTTACATGGCATGCCCATTTCCATTGTCTTGCATTGAGACCCTAAATTCATTAGTAAATTTTTGCAAGAGGTGTTTAAACTACAATGTACTGAGCTAAAAATGAGCATTGCATATCACCCTAAATAGATGGTCAAACTGAAGTGGTCAACAAGTTCCTATAAACCTATTTGAGACACTTTTCCTTTGATTAAACACACTAATGGGCATACTAGTTTGGCCTCATAGAATGGTGGTACAATACCTCTAGTCATGGAACTACGACAAGGAACCCATATGAAACTATTTATGGGCAAAAACTATTGTCATTCATTTCATATTTACTAGGCACTACTAAGGTTTAGACAATGGATCACACACTCCAAAGTAGTGAAGTCATTTTGTACATGTACTAAAGGACAATTTGGTTATGGCTCCAAATAAAATTAAGCAACAAGACGACTTACATAAATATGAATGCTCTTTCGTAACAAGGTATTAGGTGTTTCTTCAACTCCAACCATGTAAACAAACATCAGTCAAACAAAACCAACACCATAAAATAACACTCAAGTTCTATGGATCCTATCAGATCATCTATCACATTGGAAAAGTGGCCTACAAATTGGCTCGTCCATCCCACTCTAAGATTCGTCCACTTTTCATGTCTCTTCTCCAATCAACGTCATGTGATTGAAGTGCAAGGTGAAAAATAACTTACTAAAAGTTGATAAAGAAGGCTCCATTTAGCTTCAGTTGGAAGCAATATTGAATACTAGAGATCATCAATTGCACCAATGCGTGATCAATCATGTATTGATCCAATGGGAATATATTCCACACAGATATGCMATTRGGWACCAACCACRATCCTACAACAATTTCCTCATCTTCATCCTTGAAGATAWTGCTTHTTTTGAAAGAGGAGGASATGTTAGGGAATCACATTAACCGCCTTACTTTAKACWACCAAGGAGTTAGTTAATTTTTTTATGTGCACATCCTCTTTGAATAAGGCCCATTGGATAGCAATGGATAGTTAATTAATGTAAAATGATCCACTTTATAGCGCCCACTATGTAGTCAGGTCCTTTTCTATAGAAAATCTATTTAAAGAGATAGGAGAGTATCGAATGTTTGTCTTGTTTGTTTTATTTAGAGCTTCTTAATGAAAGGTCACCTAACTTAAGAGACAAGTGAACATTTTTTTCTTCTTCGGATTATCTTAATACAAATGTATCTCACACCATTCATATTAGTGTCTCTTGTATATGGTTAGTGATTCTCTGTATACTTGGATGTGTAATTTTAAGGGTTAAGGAACATTATATATGATGATGATGTTTAACATCTACTAAAACCAAATTTGGTCTAATGAACCTTCAAAAAGTAAAGAATTATTTCATCTTCTTTAAATTTNTCCTCAAATTTACAAGTCTTCCTTGATTAGATTTTAAAGTTATATGGCATGCCCATTTCCATTGTCTTGCATTGAGACCCTACATTCATTAGTAAATATTTGCAAGAGGTGTTTAAACTACAACGTACTGAGCTAAAAATGAGCATTGCATATCATCCTAAATAGATGGTCAAACTGAATTGGTCAACATGTGCTTATAAACCTATTTGAGACACTTTTCCTTTGAAAAAACACACTAATGGGCATACTGGTTTCCCCTCATACAATGGTGGTACAATACCTCTAGTCATGGAACTACGACAAGGAACCCATATGAAACTATTTATGGCCAAAAAATATTGTCATTCACTTCATATTTACTAGGCACTACTAAGGTTTAGACAATGGATCACACACTTGAAAGTAGTGAAGTCATTTTGTACATGTACTAAAGGACAATTTGGTTATGGCTCCAAATAAAACGAATCAACAAGACGACTAACATAAATATGAATGCCCTTTTGTAACAAGGGATTAGGTGTTTCTTCAACTTCAACCATGTAAAGAAACATGAGTCAAGCACAACAAACACCATAAAATAACACCCAAGTGCCATGGACCCTATCAGATCATCGATCACATTGGAAAAGTGGCCTACAAATTGGCTCGTCCATCCCACTCTAAGATTCGTCCACTGTTCATATCTCTTGTTTAAGCAACGTCATGTGATTGAAGTGCAAGGTGAAAAATAACTTACTAAAAGTTGATAAAGAAGGCTCCATTTAGCTTCAGTTGGAAGCAATATTGAATACTAGAGATCATCAATTGTACCAGTGCGTGATCAATCATGTATTGATCCAATGGGAATATATTCCACACAGATATGCCATTGGGAACCAACCATGATCCTACAACAATTTCCTCATCTTCATCCTTGAAGATAATGCTTTTTTTGAAAGAGGAGAAGATGTTAGGGAATCACATTAACCGCCTTACTTTAGACTACCAAGGATTTAGTTAATTTTTTTATGTGCACATCCTCTTTGAATAAGGCCCATTGTATATTAATGGATAGTTAATTAATGTAAAATGATCCACTTTATAGCGTCCACTATGTAGTCACGTCATTTTCTATAGAAAATCTATTTAAAGAGATAGGAGAGTATCGAATGTTTGTCTTGTTTGTTTTATTTAGAACTTCCTAATGAAAGGTCACCTAACTTAAGAGGCAAGTGAACATTGTTTTCTTCTTCGGATTATCTTAATACAAATGTATCTCACACCATTCATATTATTGTCTCTTGTATATGGTTAGTGATTCTCTATACACTTGGATGTGTTTGAATTTTAAGGGTTAAGGAACATTATATATGATGATGATGTTTAACATCTACTAAAACCAAATTTGGTCTAATGAACCTTCAAAAAGTAAAGAATTATTTCATCTTCTTTAAATTTTTATTTATGTGCTCGAAATATTTAAGGGAAACTATTTTAAATAACCATAGTTTTGACGAGTTAAAATGTTACGAAGGTTGGTATTGTAACAAATATTTTGAAATTGTGATCTAATATCACTTTAGGCAAGGCATTCAAAGAAAAATTGTTTTTCATCTCCAACCCTCTTAGTGTAGTAAAGATGATAAATTCACATTTTGGAAGTTTTCCAATACCATGTTTCACTATGGATCTTGTGACAGCTTGCTCTTATTTTATCAATGTCAAATTTTTTCTTTGAGACACTCAAAATAGAGAGATGCTTTTCCCTCCTTAAATTTAGATATAATAATATTTTTAATATTTTTGGTTCTTTTTGCATMGTGACCTTTTCCTTAATTCACAAATAMWTTAGTTAAGATTTGRCATCTTATCTTTCTTATTATTTTTCTTATTCTTTTAGATGTCATAATCATTCTTTCAATAGAAAAGAGACTCACTTTCATAAGAAAATTAAAATATATAACCTTTAATTTTAAAATTAGAAAAGAAAAAAAAAAAAAACATATTTTTCTTAAAAACTCACCTTTAATAATACCGTTATGAAAAAAAGTTATTTAATATCAATAATATATATTCCATTTCAGCAAATGGCAACAATACCGTTATGGAAAAAAGTTATTTAATATCAATAATATATATTCCATTTCCGTAAATGACAACAAAGTAATTTTAGAGAGACCGACTGCCTTGCAGACGCTTGTTATTAACTTAAAAATAGATCAGCAATCCACATTTTACCACCTTACCTCGTTTGATAGCCGAGAATGATTATTTATAGTTATGTTTTATTTAGATCCTATTACATTAATATACAAGCACAAAACAAAATACGAGAAAGATCAAAACATATACTAGTGAGAGAAGGTTCTGGGTTTTCGAACGGAATTAAATCATCAAATCTGCCGTGTCCAAATGGAATGTTAGTAACGGTAATGTGCCGATGCATGCTTTCCAGCATTAATGGAGGCCTCATAATTCCTCATTAACTCTGACTCGTCATTCACCTTCAGCTGCTGCTGCTCCCTCTTTGTTGGTCGACTGGGTGGACATGTCGGAACATTTGGGTTGCAAGCAGGTGCGGGAGGTTCGTCTGTTGCCACCTCTTCAAAGNTTTGAATTTTAAGGGTTAAGGAACATTATAGATGATCATGATGTTTAACATCTACTAAAACCAAATTTGGTCTAATGAACCTTCAAAAAGTAAAGAATTATTTCATCTTCTTTAATTTGGTATTTATGTGCTGGAAATATTTAAGAGAAACTATTTTAAATAGCCATAGTTTTGACGAGTTAAAATGTTACGAAGGTTGGTATTGTAACAAATATTTTGAAATTGTGATCTAATGTCACTTTAGCCAAGTCATTTAAAGAAAAAGTGTTTTTCATCTCCAACCCTCTTAGTGTAGTAAAGATAATAAATTCACATTTTGGAAGTTTTCCAATACCATGTTTCACTATGGATCTTGTGACAGCTTGCTTTTATTTTATCAATGTCAAATTTTTTCTTTGAGACACTCAAAATAGAGAGATGCTTTCCCCTCCTTAAATTTAAATATAATAATATTTCTAATATTTTTGGTTCTTTTGCATAGTGACCTTTTCCTTAATTCCCAAATAATTTAGTTAAGACATGACATCTTATCTTTCATATTGTTTTTCCTGTTCTTTTAGATGTCATAACCATGCTTTCAATAAAAAAAAAAGGGACTCACTTTCATAAGAAAATTAAAATATATAACCTTTAATTTTAAAATCAGAAAAAAAAAAAAAACATATTTTTCCTAAAAACTCACCTTTAATAATACCGTTATGGAAAAAAGTTTTTTAATATCAATAATATATATTGCATTTCAGGAAATGGCAACAATACCCTTATGGAAAAAAGTTATTTAATATCAATAATATATATATTCCATTTCAGTAAATGGCAACAAAGTAATTTTAGAGAGACCGATTGCCTCGGAGACGCTGGTTATGAAATATGCACTGTATTAACTAAAAATAGATCAGCAATCCACATTTTACCACCTTACCTCGTTTGATAGCCGAGAATGATTATTTATATTTATGTTTTATTTAGATCCTATTACATTAATATACGAGCACGAAACAAAATACGAGAAAGATCAAAACATATACTAGTGAGAGAAGGTTCTGGGTTTTCGAACGGAATTAAATCATCAAATCTGCCGTGTCCAAATAGAATGTTAGTAACGGTAATGTGCCGATGCATGCTTTCCAGCATTAATGGAGGTCTCATAATTCCTCATTAACTCGGACTTGCCATTCACTTTCAGCCGCTGCTGCTGCTGCTGCTCCCTCTTTGTTGGTCGACTGGGTGGACATGTCGGAACATTTGGGTTGCAATGAGGTCCGGGAGGTCCTTTTGTTGCCGCCTCCTCAANTTATGTGCTCGAAATATTGAAGAGAAACTATTTTAAATAACAATAGTTTTGACGAGTTAAAATGTTTCGAAGGCTGGTATTGTAACAAATATTTTGAAATTGTGATCTAATATCAATTTAGACAAGTCATTCAAAGAAAAAGTGTTTTTCATCTCCAACCCTCTTAGTGTAGTAAAGATGATAAATTCACATTTTGGAAGTTTTCCAATACCATGTTTCACTATGGATCTTGTGATAGCTTGCTCTTATTTTATCAATGTCAAATTTTTTCTTTGAGACACTCAAAATAGAATGTTGTTTTTCCCTCCTTAAATTTAGATATAATAATATTTTTAATATTTTTGGTTCTTTTACACAGTGACCTTGTCCTTCATTCACAAATAATTTAGTTAAGACTTGGCATCTTATCTTTCATATTGTTTTTCTAGTTCTTTTAGATGTCATAACAATGCTTGCAATAGAAAAGAGACACACTTTCATAAGAAAATTAAAATATATAACTTATAATTTTAAAAATAGAATATATATATATATATATATATATATATATATATATATTTCTTAAAAACTCACCTTTAATAATACCGTTATGGAAAAAAATTATTTAATATCAATAATATATATTCCATTTCAGGAAATGCCAACAATACAGTTATGGAAAAAAATTATTTAATATAAATAATATATATTCCATTTGAGTAAATGGCAACAAAGTAATTTTAGAGAGACCGACTGCCTTGCAGACGCTTGTTATTAACTAAAAATAGATCAGCAATCCACATTTTACCACCTTACCTCGTTTGATAGCCSAGAATGATTATTTATATTTATGTTTTATTTAGATCCTATTACATTAATATACAAGCACAAAACAAAATACGAGAAAGATCAAAACATATACTAGTGAGAGAAGGTTCTGGGTTTTCGAACGGAATTAAATCATCAAATCTGCAGTGTCCGAATGGAATGTTAGTAACGGTAATGTGCCGATGCATGCTTTCCAGCATTAATGGAGGCCTCGTAATTCCTCATTAACTCTGACTTGCCATTCACCTTCAGCTGCTGCTGCTCCCTCTTTGTTGGTCCACTGGGTGGACATGTCGGAACATTTGGGTTGCAAGCAGGTGCGGGAGGTTCGTCTGTTGCCACCTCTTCAAAGGAGTAATGAACATTCCTGCTTTTATGTTCAGGTGGCGGTTGT
>JZKD02S0773622.1:0-14721 GCA_000966675.3 Picea glauca | reverse complement strand
TCCTTTGGCATATTGGGACACATGGCAGTGAGGTGGACCTATCATATTGGGACATGTGGTAGTGAGGTGGACCTATTGCATTGGGACATGTGGCAGTGAGGTGGACCTACCCCCGCGTGACACTTAGATGGTATGGGTTGGACAAAGATGACTCAACAATGACTTGGCATGATGACTGGGTGACGACGTGGCAACCAAAAGTTACATTGTGCACAAGTTACAAAGGGTTACATGACTCTCTCTACTAAACACACAAATAATATGGGATTCCATTTTGCTTATAAACATGATATGAGAACTATTCCCCAATGCATGTGGGATAAATGGGGCGAATTAACAAATCAAGGGCTCAGAATTCACGCGGGTAGATCAACGACTGCTTAGTGCCTATCTTCCGGAGGCCTTAACTTTTGATCCTAATGTTCAAATTGAGCAAACGGGAGCTCGTTGGAAAACTAGAGACACTAAGAACATTTTGGAATTGGTTTCCATGGCTTGAATCATAACTATCATGCCCTGAAAATTAAATTATAGTCGAGACTATTTTCTAGCTTGATAGCTAATTATTTTTGGAAAATTGTTTATTAAAATAAATTTTTGAGCTTTTAAAAGTGGGTCCTAGTAAATGGCACAGATATCTAAGTTCACATCTACACATGGGAAAATAAAACCCTATTTGAAAGGTAGTTCTAGGAAGACGAAGAGAAGATTATAAAAGAAGAAAATAAGCATATTCAAAGGTGGGGCAATCAAGAGTTTTTGCATCGACGGAGAGTTTGGAAGAGGCAAGTTGTTTCTTTCCAAGATTTTGTGAATTAGCTTGCTTAACTTTATTCCCCATCTTTCTTTTTTCTTTATTTTTTCCATGAGGTTTTCTATGTATGTTTGGAAACAGGGAGATCTGAGTCTGATCAACTCTTTCTCTAGATTCTTCTAGTCATTTCTCATGATATTTCAAGTCTAGAGGAGAAAAATCCCTGGTTGTAAAATGACAACTACAATTTAATTTAGTTTATCTAATTGTCATTTAGATCTTGTTGATGTTGTTTCAACCCTCTTGTTTCAGACATTGTTAAACTTGTTACATTTGCGATATTATTATTAATTTCTCCCCCAAAGAACTATTCAAGTGTCATGTTATTTTTATGAATCTATGCGATGATGTATCAATGGATTCTTGAGGAGATGACACTTTACAAACTCATTTTATATTAACGCATAAGTCCTGTAGAGTTTTTTGATGACCCGTCCATTTTACTTTTATTCGTCTTGCAAAGTCATAGCTAATTCTGGATTTCCATTATTTTTAAAGGAAGACAGACTATCTGTTAAAAGAAGACCCCAAACCTTGTAGATACAAATCTCTACAAACATATTTATTTCTTCTCAAATGATATGATGTGATTGATAAGTGTATCTGTATATAAGAGTTTGTACATCCGTATATAAGAGCTTGTACATTTGTATATAGGAGTTCTATGTAAGATTTGTCGGGGTTTTCTATTGCATGCATTTAAAATCATAACAAAAATCTTCGATATATCGAGAAAGAGGAGTACCACCTCTATAAAAACACAAAAGGATTTATCCTTGTGATGTTGTCTTAAAGAGCTTAAAACAGTCTTTTAGATTTACATTTTTGGTGACCATACTGGGGAGCGATTCATTTTCAAGAAATCTGATACTTTTTTAGGATCATATGTTATTGGAGAACTAGAAGCTATCTGGTTCAAGTTTTGAAAAAGATTTGGTAGATTGATTTAAGATGAACTGGATTCTTGAAAACCTTGTTCAAAGAACATCGGGTGGCCTTGAAGATATGTTATTGGAGTTCCAAACACAAATCAGTTATGCCAACTTCTATAAAACTGAAGAACCATCCAAGATTTGGGAGGATAAGCTCTCTGGCGACTCCATCATTTAAACTCCATATTTTGAAGAAAGATTCCATTTCGTTTCCACTAAAAAGATTCCAAAATTACAAGATCTATATGGTGACTCCACCAAAGAGTTCCTTGCATGATGTGATGATATTTTTCCTTCCCCACCAAGTCCAACAAAAGTTGTTCAAGTTACAGTAAAGGGAGAAGGTCCCTAAAGAAAGAAATAGTTGCACAGAAGTCCCCTCAATTTACAAGGACATGTTCATCCTGTTGATGATTACAGCTGCATGAGACATCCTCCAGGACACAGATTGAGTGAGTCGGCCTGTGAGAGAGCCCATGAGATGGATGTGTGGTTCCTCTCCGAGACTGAGAAGGAACGCTGTGTGCCCCTATGTGGGGTGAGGATGCCCATGAGATGGGTGTGTAGTTCCTCTCTTAGACTAAAATGGAACGCTGTGTGCCCATTTGTGGTGCAAGGATGCCCATGAGATGGGTGTGTCAATGTGTGTGCCCCTGTGAGAGGTGAATTCCCATGAGATGGGTGTGTCGTTTGAGATGAAATGATGTGTACCCTTGTGAAGGGTGAAGGTGCCCATGTGATGGGTGTGTTGTTCTCCTTTGTGTAGAGAGTTGAGACGATGTGGTACTCCAAATGATTCTCCTGTGAGACTCAGTGAGATAGAGATTCGTTGAGTAGGATGTCCCTGTGGATGAGCACAGGTGGACGTGACCCTAGTGGTTGAGCACTAGTGAGTGTGTGTCCAAATGATTCTCCTGTGAGACTCAGTGAGATAGAGATTTGTAGAGTAGGATGTCGCTATGGATGAGCACAGGTGGACGTGCCCCTAGTGGCTGAGCACTAGTGGGTGTGTGAGATCCCTTGCTATATTGTAAGAGTTAATTTTACCTGTAACCCTAATTGTGATGTAAAGGGTACAGGTCGGCCCCACCATAAAGTGAAAGATAATTAATGTAAAAGATAATTATTATGGTAATTATTAATTATATTCTGAGTTATTGAGGTTGGCCCTGTTGTGCCAATAAACACGACTTTTGATGTGTCCAGTCTAGTATAAATAAAGGTGATTTCCCCATTGAGGAAACACAACACACATGTGATTTGGAAATTTCAGCAAGTACATATTCTAGGGCTGAAGTGCGCACCTCTCTTGGGCACTAGCCTTCTTCTTTTTGAGAGCACCCTTTTGTGTGCTAGGTCTATGGTGTGGGAGGTCTTTCTCTTGAGAATATAACAACGGATTGGTTGGGTTTTCTTCCCTTGTTGAGAAGGGTTTCCCAGGATATTTCTTGTGTTCTTGTGCATGGTATTTCTTCTTGTGATCTTGGTTATTGYAGCAAATTGTTAATGGTGTCGCTGCATTTGTCTATGGTTCAAGTAAATGCTAAAATTGAAATAAACTTCATGCTTGAGCCTARCCTAGTGAAAATTCAACATGGTATTAGAGCATAGGTCTTGAAGAACYCATTGCACAAGCATTTACCAACCATCCTCTCACTTTTGCAGAACCGTACAACCCTCCTAGGGTTTCTAGAAAATCTGTACGACCCTCTCTTTTTGGGTGTTCCAGCACTTAATACTTGGACGCCGAGGCTAAAAATTGTGTAGGAGTGTACGGCCTCCTTCAATGCACCTCCATCAAGTTTCAGATTGCATTTCCAAGCATTTTGAATTTTTGGCCCTAGGGTTTCTAGGGTTTCACAATTTTCTGCAGAAAATTCAGAATTAAGGTTTCTGTAGCTCATTGAAGGAGCTCTTTAGCTCACCAATGTTCTTCTGACTTTCAAGGCTTATTGTTGGCAGTCATAAGCCCAACAAAACCTAAGGTTTCTAGCCTAGCCTAGTTGTTAGGTTTTCTAGCCCAGTTGGCAAGGGTTTGTGAAGAATCTAAAATATGATGAACATAACTATGATGGAAGATAAGCTTGATGGATCAAGAAGATACAGTTCCTCGAAGCCAAGACTTCAGAGAGATGAAGACATCAAAGAAGAAGCCTTCTTATACATTTCAACACTCTCAGGTATGGTTCCTACTAATGATGATACTTGGTTAATTGACAGTGGTGCCTCCAGGCACATGACCGACTTAGAGATCACCTGACTAATCTTGTTGAGAAAGAGACCAATCTACATGTTGTCTTTGGAGACAATGCCAGATATAATGTGAAAGGGGTTGGAACTTCTACCTTCCAACTAGATTCTGATATGCATCTTCAGTTAAGTGAAGTACTATTTGTACCTAGGATGAAGAGGAACCTTGTCTCCATTTTTGCCGTAGAAGACAAAGGATACAAGGTTACCTTTTCTGAAGGAAAAGTTCTTGCATGGCACAAGGACTCACATATAAATTCTGCCAAAGTAATTGGTGTTCGAGAAAGTAGCTTATACAGTTTGACCATCAGACCAGTCCAGGCCCTGTTACATGATACTATCAGCTTGAGTGAGCTATGGCATAGGAGACTTGCTCACATTCATTATAGACCTCTTCCATCTCTAGGAAAAATGGTAATAGGCCTTCCAGAGATACAAATTCAGCATAAAGGTGTTTGTGGAGGTTGTGCCCTTGGCAAGAATGTCAAAGGGTCCTTCTTGACCAGTGACAATAGATCCAAGGAAATCTTGGACTTGATACATTCAGATGTGTGTGGGCCAATGACTGTTGACTCCCTGAATGGATATTTGTACTATGTACTCTTCATAGATGATCAATATCGGAAAACTTGGATTTACTTCTTGAAGAACAAGGATGGAGTTCTTGCAAAATTTCAAGAATTCAAAGCTCAGGTTGAGAACCTGACCGGAAGAAAGATCAAGGTACTAAGATTAGATAATGGAGGAGAATACACCTCCAAGGATTTCAACAATTTCTGTATTGAAGCAGGGATTAAGAGGGAGTACAGAGTTCCTTACAACCCTCAGCAAAATGGGGTGCAGAGAGGAAGAACATAACCATCATCAAGGCAACCAAAGCAATGATACATGATCAGAGTCTACCTATGACTCTGTGGGAAGAAGCATGCATGACAATAGTATATGTGCAAAACAAGAGTCCTCACCAGATTTGGAAGAACATAACTCTCGAAGAAGCCTTCACCGGAGTGAATCATGAGATTGGACACTTAAGGATATTTGGGTGCCCAATATATTTTCATGTACCCAAAGAGAAGAGATCCAAGCTAGACCCTTCAGGGAGAAAGGGTACATTTGTGGGATAAAATGAATCTTCGAAGGCATATCAGATCTACATCCTTGGTCAGAGATAGATTGAGGTAAGCAGAGATGTTATCTTTGAAGAAGAGATAGCCTTTCAAAGATCCAGAGAATCTTAGGTGGAGATTGTCAGTGAGACAATACCTTCTCCCTCTTCAGCAGTTCAAAGGGAGACAACCATTATTCCAGTTGATCCAGTTATTCTAGCTGATCCAATTGCTCCGATTGATATCCCTAGAGATATTGCAGTAGGGCATAAAAGGCCTTCTTGGGCTCGACAAACTCTGCAGGAGGCAGAGGGACATGCAACCCCTTAAGGCAAATCTCGAGAGAGCAAGAGACCAAAGAGATTTTCCAGCTACTTTTCAGCCATGAGCCACATCATATTGATTCTAAGCCTTCTTATCATGGAGAAGCGACAGGTGAGCAAGTATGGCAAGATGCCATGACAAAAGAATATCAGTCCATCCTGAAGAATGATGTATGGGATATTGTTTCGAGACCAGAAGGAAAGTCTGTAGTGACTTCCAAGTGGATCTATAAGATCAAGCATGCAGCTGATGGAAGTGTCAAGAAATACAAAGCGAGATTTGTAGCCAGAGGATTCTCACAAGTAGAGGGAGTTGACTATGATGAGACATTTTCTCCAGTTGCCCGATACACTTCCATCCGTACTATCATTGCACTAGCTGCATCCATGGGTTGGAAACTACATCAGATGGATGTAAACATAACCTTTCTCAATGGTGAGATCGAGGAAGAAGTTTATATCGAGCAGCCAGAAGGATTCGTGATACACGACAAGAAATCTCATGTGTGCAGGTTGAAGAAAGCCCTGTATGGACTAAAGAAAGCACCTCGTGCTTGGTATGAGAAAATGGATGGATTCTTGATGAGTTTGGGCTTCAGCAAGAGTGTTGYTGATCCAAACCTATATTATCATATTGTTGGGAACGAGTGCCTAATCTTGGTCCTATATGTGGATGACTTATTCCTCACCGATTTAGAAAGACTTATTGCTGAATGCAAGTAAGCATTGACTTCTAAATTCGAGATGAAGGCTCTGGGTATGATGCATTACTTCTTGGGACTAGAAGTATGGCAGAGGACTGATGAGATTTTCCTGAGTCAAGGAAAATATATAGTGGAGGTATTGAAGAAGTTTGGTATGATAGAGTGCAAATCCATGCCTACACCGATGGTGATGGATTTGAAGAAAATGAATGATGCTTCTACTGATTCAGACAAGATTGATCCACATTTGTACCGACGATTGATTGGATCATTGATGTATCTGGTTAACACCAGACCTGATATATGCTATGCAGTGAATGTACTTAGTCAGTTCATGAGCCAGTTGAGATAGACTCACTGGATAGCAGCGAAACATGTAGTGAGATATCTACGAGGCACAGTTGGATATGGCCTGAGATATGCCTCCAGTGTAGATTTGAGTTTGCAAGGATATGCCAATGCAGATTGGCAGGAAGCGTAGTGGACCGAAAGAGCACATTCGGTTGTTGTTTTACCTTGGGGTTTGCCATTGTTTCCTGGTGCAACAAGAAACCAAGCTCAGTGGCCTTGAGTACCGCAGAAGCACAGTATATAGCATTGAGTACGACAGTCCACGAAGCAGTGTGGCTTCGCAAGCTCCTGACCAATTTATTTGATCATGAGATGGATCCTACCATTATTCATTGTGATAACCAGAGTTGTGTGAAGTTCTCTGAGAACCCTGTGTTTCACGTTAGATCGAAACACATTGAGATAAAATATCATTACATCAGAGACATGGTGCAGAGGAAAGCAGTACACGTGCAGTACCTTCCTACACATGAGCAGATTGCAGATATTTTCACCAAACCACTTGCCAATACGAAGTTCGAGTAGTTCCGTGAGAGACTTGGCCGGGTGGAGAATGCCTCCCNTGATCCAAACCTATATTATCATATTGTTGGGAACGAGTGCCTAATCTTGGTCCTATATGTGGATGACTTATTCCTCACCGATTTAGAAAGACTTATTGCTGAATGCAAGTAAGCATTGACTTCTAAATTCGAGATGAAGGCTCTGGGTATGATGCATTACTTCTTGGGACTAGAAGTATGGCAGAGGACTGATGAGATTTTCCTGAGTCAAGGAAAATATATAGTGGAGGTATTGAAGAAGTTTGGTATGATAGAGTGCAAATCCATGCCTACACCGATGGTGATGGATTTGAAGAAAATGAATGATGCTTCTACTGATTCAGACAAGATTGATCCACATTTGTACCGACGATTGATTGGATCATTGATGTATCTGGTTAACACCAGACCTGATATATGCTATGCAGTGAATGTACTTAGTCAGTTCATGAGCCAGTTGAGATAGACTCACTGGATAGCAGCGAAACATGTAGTGAGATATCTACGAGGCACAGTTGGATATGGCCTGAGATATGCCTCCAGTGTAGATTTGAGTTTGCAAGGATATGCCAATGCAGATTGGCAGGAAGCGTAGTGGACCGAAAGAGCACATTCGGTTGTTGTTTTACCTTGGGGTCTGCCATTGTTTCCTGGTGCAACAAGAAACCAAGCTCAGTGGCCTTGAGTACTGCAGAAGCACAGTATATAGCATTGAGTACGACAGTCCACGAAGCAGTGTGGCTTCGCAAGCTCCTGACCAATTTATTTGATCGTGAGATGGATCCTACCATTATTCATTGTGATAACCAGAGTTGTGTGAAGCTCTCTGAGAACCCTGTGTTTCACGTTAGATCGAAACACATTGAGATAAAATCTCATTACATCAGAGACATGGTGCAGAGGAAAGCAGTACACGTGCAGTACCTTCCTACACATGAGCAGATTGCAGATATTTTCACCAAACCACTTGCCAAGACGAAGTTCGAGTAGTTCCGTGAGAGACTTGGCCGGGTGGAGAATGCCTCCCTAGTTGAGAGGGAGTGTTGATGATTACAACTGCGTGAGACATCCTCCAGGACACAGACTGAGTGAGTCAGCCTGTGAGAGAGCCCATGAGTTGGGTGTGCCCATGGGATGGGTGTGTGGTTCCTCTCTGAGACTGAGATGGAAAGCTGTGTGCCCCTGTGTGGGGTAAGGATGCCCATGAGATGGGTGTGTCGATGTGTGTGCCCCTGTGAGGGGTGAATTCCCATGAGATGGGTGTGTCGTTTAAGATGAAACGATGTGTGCCCCTGTGAAGGGTGAAGAAGGTGCCCATGTGATGGGTGTATTTTGCTCCTCTGTGTAGAGAGTTGAGACGATGTGGTACTCCCGATGATTCTCTTGTGAGACTCAGTGAGATAGAGATTTTTTGAGTAGGATGTCCCTGTGGCTGAGCACAGGTGGACGTGACCCTAGTGACTGAGCACTAGTGAGTGTGTGTCCAGATGATTCTCTTGTGAGACTTAGTGAGATAGAGATCTGTTGAGTAGGACGTCCTTGTGGCTGAGCACAGGTGGACATGACTCTAGTGGTTGAGCACTAGTGAGTGTGTGTCCAGATGATTCTTCTGTGAGACTCAATGAGATAGATATTTGTAGAGTAGGATGCCCCTGTGGATGAGCACAGGTGGACGTGCCCCTAGTGGCTGAGCACTAGTGGGTGTGTGAGATCCCCTGTTATATTTTCTAAGAGTTAGATTTACCTGTAACCCTAATTGTGATGTAAAGGGTACAGGTCGACCCCACCATAAAGTGAAAGTTAATTAATGTAAAAGATAATTAATATGGTAATTATTAATTATATTATGAGTTATTGAGGTCGGCTCTGTTGTGCCAATAGACACCACTTTTGATGTGTCCAGTCTAGTATAAATAAAGGTGATTTCTCCATTGAGGAAACACAACACACATGTGATTTGGAAATTTCAACAAGTACATATTCTAGGGCTGAAGTGCACACCTCTCTTGGGTGCTAGCCTTCTTGTTTTTGAGAGCAGCCTTTTGTGTGCTAGGTCTATGGTGTGAGAGGTATTTCTCTTGAGAATATATCAAAGGATCGACTGGGTTTTCTTCCCTTGTTGAGAAAGGTTTCCCAAGATATTTCTTGTGTTCTTGTGCATGGTATTTCTTCTTGTGATCTTGGTTATTGCAACAAATTGTTAATGGTGTAGTTGCATTTGTCTATGGTTCAAGTAAATGCTAAAATTAAAATAAACTTCATTCTTGAGCCTATCCTAGTGAAAATTCAACACATCCCATGCCAAATATTTTCATGGACAAGTTTTAGATGTTTTTCAGAAATACTTCAGAGGATGCAGAGAAACATTTGGTTAAGTTTGAATATGCTTGTGATATTTATAATGCAGTTAAAGATGATGTCGCATACTGACTGTTTATCTTAACTCTAAAAGGAAATGCTAGTGAATGGTTTTATTCATTGCTACCCGAAACCATCACTAGTTGGGATGTATTAGAAAATTTATTTGTTGAGAAATATTTCCTGAGGAAAGATCCATATTCTCTTTTCTTGAAGTTGGTTGAAATCCAGATGAAGGAGTAAGAGATGGTCAAAGTTTTTACTTTCATATTTATGAAAGTTCTTGATGAGATTCTCTAAGAAATGTTTCCAAATGACTTCATCATTTTTAGCTGTTATGAAAATGCTTTGTCCATGAATCTGAGATTTTTATTGAAGCAAGAAGGAAAGTGCAGCTGGAAAGAGTCGATGCAACGAGCTCAAGTCATTGAAGAAAATTCCCATGAAAGTGGTGTTGATCTCTTAAACTTTCCAACACTGTTTCAAAACAAACAAGAAANAGTAGTTCCGTGAGAGACTTGGCCGGGTGGAGAATGCCTCCCTAGTTGAGAGGGAGTGTTGATGATTACAACTGCGTGAGACATCCTCCAGGACACAGACTGAGTGAGTCAGCCTATGAGAGAGCCCATGAGTTGGGTGTGCCCATGAGATGGGTGTGTGATTCCTCTCTGAGACTGAGAAGGAAAGTTGTGTGCCCCTGTGTGGGGTGAGGATGCCCATGAGATGGGTGTGTAGTTCCTCTCTGAGACTGAGATGGAATGCTGTGTGCCCATGTGTGGGGCAAGGATGCCCATGAGATGGGTGTGTCGATGTGTGTGCCCCTGTGAGGGGTGAATTCCCATGAGATGGGTGTGTCTTTTAAGATGAAACGATGTGTGCCCCTGTGAAGGGTGAAGAAGGTGCCCATGTGATGGGTGTATTTTGCTCCTTTGTGTAGAGAGTTGAGACGATGTGGTACTCCCGATGATTCTTCTGTGAGACTCAGTGAGATAGAGATTTTTTGAGTAGGATGTCCCTGTGGCTGAGCACAGGTGGACATGACCCTAGTGACTGAGCACTAGTGAGTGTGTGTCTAGATGATTCTCTTGTGAGACTTAGTGAGATAGAGATCTATTGAGTAGGACGTCCTTGTGGCTGAGCACATGTGGACATGACTCTAGTGGTTGAGCACTAGTGAGTGTGTGTCCAGATGATTCTTCTGTGAGACTCAATGAGATAGATATTTGTAGAGTAGGATGCCCCTGTGGATGAGCACAGGTGGACGTGCCCCTAGTGGCTGAGCACTAGTGGGTGTGTGAGATCCCCTGTTATATTTTCTAAGAGTTAGATTTACCTGTAACCCTAATTGTGATGTAAAGGGTACAGGTCGACCCCACCATAAAGTGAAAGTTAATTAATGTAAAAGATAATTAATATGGTAATTATTAATTATATTATGAGTTATTGAGGTCGGCTCTGTTGTGCCAATAGACACCACTTTTGATGTGTCCAGTCTAGTATAAATAAAGGTGATTTCTCCATTGAGGAAACACAACACACATGTGATTTGGAAATTTCAACAAGTACATATTCTAGGGCTGAAGTGCACACCTCTCTTGGGTGCTAGCCTTCTTGTTTTTGAGAGCAGCCTTTTGTGTGCTAGGTCTATGGTGTGAGAGGTATTTCTCTTGAGAATATATCAAAGGATCGACTGGGTTTTCTTCCCTTGTTGAGAAAGGTTTCCCAAGATATTTCTTGTGTTCTTGTGCATGGTATTTCTTCTTGTGATCTTGGTTATTGCAACAAATTGTTAATGGTGTAGTTGCATTTGTCTATGGTTCAAGTAAATGCTAAAATTAAAATAAACTTCATTCTTGAGCCTATCCTAGTGAAAATTCAACACATCCCATGCCAAATATTTTCATGGACAAGTTTTAGATGTTTTTCAGAAATACTTCAGAGGATGCAGAGAAACATTTGGTTAAGTTTGAATATGCTTGTGATATTTATAATGCAGTTAAAGATGATGTCGCATACTGACTGTTTATCTTAACTCTAAAAGGAAATGCTAGTGAATGGTTTTATTCATTGCTACCCGAAACCATCACTAGTTGGGATGTATTAGAAAATTTATTTGTTGAGAAATATTTCCTGAGGAAAGATCCATATTCTCTTTTCTTGAAGTTGGTTGAAATCCAGATGAAGGAGTAAGAGATGGTCAAAGTTTTTACTTTCATATTTATGAAAGTTCTTGATGAGATTCTCTAAGAAATGTTTCCAAATGACTTCATCATTTTTAGCTGTTATGAAAATGCTTTGTCCATGAATCTGAGATTTTTATTGAAGCAAGAAGGAAAGTGCAGCTGGAAAGAGTCGATGCAACGAGCTCAAGTCATTGAAGAAAATTCCCATGAAAGTGGTGTTGATCTCTTAAACTTTCCAACACTGTTTCAAAACAAACAAGAAAMGGATTTAGAGGAGAAATCCTRTCGAAGATGTGCAAATATCTCTACATCAGATTATGTTCCTAATATTGAAGATGGGAACCYTAATGTTTCAATTCAAGAAGAATACAATCTGCCACATGCTCCATGGAAGGGAAATTCAGACCTCTCATTWRCTCAATTTGAGAGTAATGTTGACAATGAGTTTAAGGATGGACTTGAAGAACCTCCAGTAGATGTACATGAAGATTTCATTCAATGTGGTCATGGTGAAAATGTTGCAGTAGGTTCTCAATGGCCATAGCCGGTTTATACAAAGCCTAAAGAGGAATGTAATCAAGAGATCAACTAAGGTGATGATAAAGGTTATCACTTTACATTAAACCTTCAAGCTATTGACTTCTCATATGGAGTAGAGTTTAATGAAGAAGAGATCGTCCCAACATCAAAAGAAGAAGGGATTTGCAACAAGAGGTTCCATGGGTGGTATATTTTATTTCTGAAAACAATGAGATTTTTGGTGAACAACAAAAAAAAAACCTTACAATTCTCCACAAATGTTCAACAACAATTTATCTTTGCAACCTCACCATGGCAACATGGTCATTGTATGATGGGAGAATAATAAATATCTTTAGAGCATTGAACTAACACTCTCAATCTACATTGGAAGCTTACACTTGAAAGTAGCCCCTCTTTTCATGTAGTTTAGGATAGGTAGATTTTTATTTTCTCATAATTTTGTCTTTCAGTAAAGTTTACCTAATAAGCATTTGCTGGATCGACATAATGGTTTGGGGATGACTCCATAGCCCGGGTCTTGGTTTGGGTCCTCAACAACTTACATGGGGTCACTATCCCACAGTTGGAGCCAGATGTTGATGTGTTTTCCTAACACATATTTACTAGGTGATTGGGGTGCATATTTGAACCTATGCCTCTTTCAAATGGAGTCCATTTTTTTTTTTTAAATTTGGAAAGTGCCAAATACCCTTCACTTATTGATCATAAAGATCCAACAAGTTTTAAGAATTCAGAACCAGTTTCAGTATTGTAGTTCTTCTTCACAAAAGGCCAACAAGGATGGTTTCTCTTTGAAACAAAAAGATGAGAAAAGAAAAAGATACTAAAATACATAAATTGCTTATGTCCATCTTCTCACTGAATAGCCCTATGTGTCAACTTTGTCCAACATTTTACAGAATAAAAAATAGAGGTTATATGCCCAAGATATGCCAATTTTCTTCCACATTATACTCCCCCTTATTCTCCACTTCCATACTTAGTCATTTATCTTACTATCCATACTCTCCATACTTCGTCATTTTCACTACTACCCGTACTCTATACTACTACCCATACTCCATACTTAGGCATTTTTAATGAATGCAGATGCGAGAGTCCTTCCCTCATCTCCACCTTCCATCCCCACCCTGCAACCAACATTTCCGCAATCCTCAATTTGCACCTTCATTTCCACATCACCCAAATTGCACCCTCATGACTTAGCTACTTTTACGGAGTATTACACTTAGTTTTTACTGAGTCTTACACTTAGTTTATTTTTGACTTTTGATTGCAGATGCGAGATCCCATAATATGATTTTTCTACATCACCTAACCCCGCAACCCACATTCCCGCAACATTTTCAACACTTAGTCATTTTATTGACTTTCATTGAGTTTTACACTTAGTTTATTTCTTGACATCATGATTCTTCCATATTCCACAACCCCGCAACCCGTGACCCCGCAAGTGTCTCCATACTTAATCATTTTTATTACTTCCCAAAACTTAGCCATTTTGTATGTTTTACTAAGTTTTACGAGCTTGCATTAACCTACCTCTGCATTTCCCTATTTCTACATAATTCTATTTTTTATTTTATTATTTCATGAAATTATTTATTATATTCCTAAGTTTCACCCCCCTCCCCCCTCCTTTGGCATAGGAGGCAATTGTTGATATTATGGTAGCTGCAGGAGGTATTAACCTCCACATGTAACCCTGACAAGAATAGAATATTCCAAAAAGCAAGAAGAAACCCTAAATCTTTGGACATAACCCTAGAAGACAAGTCGATTAAAGAAAATAATTAATATTGAGTCTTTAGCCTCCAGAAAGAGAAGTCGGCCCAAACAACTAAGAAAGAGCAGTATAAATACAGGATGCCAGAGCTCATTTGTACACACACAACTCGCAACTGTAGAAATTTAGTAAGTGCGCAAGTTTGGAGAGTAGTTGCAGCTGTAGCTACTGCAACTTGTATTTTCAGTTTTAGGCTTGGACTTTCTCTTGGTTATGGTTTGGACTTTCTTCCTTGTGCGCTAGCTTTGGAGAGAGGTACGCTACATTGATTGACTATTGGTTCTAGGTTTGATTCCGAAATTATTCTCTTTGTCAAGGTTAATGTGCTCGGGGGTGGCTTCGGCCGCTCGGGGGTGGCTTCGGCCTATGGTTGGGTGAGAATATTGCTATATTGTCTATGGTGAAACGGGCACACCTATTTTTCTAACAGGTTATGGGCCCACACTATCTTCGGATAGTCCAACCGTTGGAAGATAGATTGGAAGGATTTTGCTCAGTTACAGTTGCAGTTGCAGTCCAAGTTTTTTTTCTGTAGCAACGAAACCCTAACCCTCTTGTTAAGGCACCTTAAGAGAAGAGATTGACCTAATTTTTGGATAGCCTAGTACACCTTAACCTAGCACACCTCCTGGTACTCTTAGCAAGCTAAGACGTCAAATTTGAGTTCTTGGTCAAAGTCAAAGATTGACCAAGTCAAAGTCAAAGGTTGATCAAGTCAACATCAAAGGTTGATCAAGTCAAAGTCAAATGTTGACCAAGTCAAAGTAGTCATGATTTACTCTATGAAATCAAAAAACAAGTTAGAAGGGGCTTCTAACTTCAGAGCATG
>JZKD02S0773566.1:227268-260581 GCA_000966675.3 Picea glauca | reverse complement strand
AAGAGTCCTCTCCGATGCAAGCCCAGGCCGGTAGTGATGGAAGCTACTACTGCTGACAGGACAAGTCTGGCTGAGAAGAAGAAAGATGGGCCCTCCAGGGCCATGCTCAAGTCAACCCTACTCTTGGTACTCCATGTCTAGGACCATGTGGGCCTCGAGACATGATCTCCTAGTTATCCCTAGATATCGGGAATAACAAAGCCAGCACACCCCTCTGAATCCCATTGTACACCTTTGCATGTCCCTGTGAACTATCACTCACCACTGTATGCTCCTACATACTCATGTAATCTACTGTATACTCATGCAACATCATGGATCCTGGGTGTACTTCGGGGTCAACCTCTTCATGAAGGTCAACCAATCCTAGAACACAAATGGAAGTGTCCTCATAACTGCCCCTGTCTCTGGAGTCCCCATGCATATGTGAGTGCTCAACTGGCTCAAAGATCCATGTGGAGGGTAGCTCCTGTGACACATGGACGTCCTCCTGTGTCTCCTGATCATATCTCTCCATACTCATCAGTGATCCTGGGTACTCCTCATGCTCCTCCATCAACTGTGTTGAGATTTGGGTACCTTGGAAAGTGGTCCCCATGTGCTTGTGAGTCTCTAAGCACAAAGGGGGAAGACTTTTACCCTTGTACTATGTAATTTGTGTCTAATTTCACTTTGACTTAGGAGATTTAAGTCGAAAGTGAAATTTGATCATTTTAGCCTAAAGTGACAATTAATTCACAATGTGGGTGAATTAATAGACATAAAGTGAGAATTATGGAAACTATGGAAACTTAAGTGAAGTGGGTTTTGAGTTGAGATATGTGTGAGATGATCTCAACCATTGATTAGGGATGAGATGAGATGATCTCATCCATCCATCATTTAGGTTTCCTTATGCTTCCTAAAGGAGGGTGCAAGGGGCAAAGGAGGCCTCATTCCTTGTTATGTTCACTTGAGGAGAAGGAGAAAAGGCAAGAGGATGAGAATAGTTGCATTGGGAGAGGAGATCTTGGGTGCATGCTTCCATGGAGAGAGGCATCTAGCTTAGGCCTCAGTTATTTGATGGTGCAATCCTCTGATCTGTCTCTACCCCCTCCTGGGGTCTCAGCATCCATTTGGTGGGATTTTAGCCCCATGGAGGTCCGAACTAATCATCTTCCCATGTGTACCTGTCCATCGAGTGTGGCCCTGTAACATCAACAGATACGCCCTTCATGGGCTCATAAGTCACAGGGATGATAGCAATGTCAATCACATCTAATCATCAAGTTATTAAACATGTGCATAAAACCCCCTTTACCCGGACAAGTGCTCAAAGACATTATGTTAATTTGCAAGCCAAGTTTGGAGGGAACACTAGGACGTCCTATTGGGCTAATGCTCATTGGATGTGGGATGTTTCCGGGAGAATTCAAACCTATGTCATGTGAGTGGATGAGGTGGTAAGGGATGTCTAGGCAAGGGGTGCAATGATAGCAGGGAAATGTATGGCTTACCTGTGGGTGCCTCTGAAGAGGGTGAGTTGCGCCTTGTCATGGATGCAAATGTTTCCAAGCCCATTCATACCTTTTATCTTTTATTCTTATTGCTTTTTGTTTCAAGAGGCTAGTTAGGGGACACTGCCCTGGCGTGGTGATTAGTGGTGGCAATGTTACCCACAAGCATTTCACGGAAATGAGAAGGCTGGCTCGTGATGAGACCCCCTTTCTCTTGGCTATGCCACCAAGAGCCACTACCCTAGCGTGATGACCAGTTGTCGGTAGTGTCATACCGCTACATGCCCATGGACCTAATAGGCTGGCTCGTGATGAGACCCCCTATCCTCTAACTAGGTCTTGTTTTATTGTTTTTTAATGGGTCCCTCTGTTTCTTGTTGAGAAGCTTTTTATTGCTTTCTCGGGGATCCCTAGGCAAAGCATCTCAAGGTTTCATTCTTTGTCTTTTATCTTTTGCCAGCTACTTTTACCCTCTAGGCCTTTAGCCCCTTCTTCCCACAAGGTAAGGTACAACCCTTAGATATTTGGCCAACCCAGTGCCTGGACCAGTGTAATGGGATGGATGAGCGGGGAAAAAGATGAAAAGTGGTAAGTATGGTGGGACCAGACGATAGCCTTTCATGAATCCCCCCAGTGGCAACTCAAACCCTAAGGGTACCAGCTTACTAGGGCGTCCTTTCATTCCCCCCAAGTGTTGTCAAGTGGAAAAGCATAAGGTCCAAACAAACGTTAGAAGCAAAAAGAATTAAATGCACATATTCAAAGGTTTTGAGGATCAGAGTGACACATACCATGATACCCGGACCCATTACCTCATGGAGCAAGATCCATTTCTGTTGCAGGACCAGGCCGATGTGATGGATGTTGTTGTTGCTGATAAAGTGGAGGCGCTGAAGAAATAAAGGATGGGCCCTCAAGGGCCAAGCTCAAGTTGATCTGGCTCTCGGTACTCGATGTCTAGGACCTGTGGGCCTCGAGACATAATCTCCTTAGTTATCCCTAGGCTAGGGGATAACAGTGACCAGTGGTGGCAATGTTACCCACAAGCATTTCACAGAAATGAGAAGGTTGGCTCGTGATGAGACCCCCTATCCTCCAACTAGGTCTTGATTTATTATTTTTTATGGGTCCCTTTGTTTCTTGCTGAGAAGCTTTTTATTGCTTTCTCGGGGATCCCTGGGCGAAGCATCTCAAGGTTTCATTCTTTTGGCTTTTGTCTTTTGCCAGCTACTTTTACCCTCTGAGCCTTTAGCCCCTTCTTCCCATAAGGCAAGGTACAACCCCTTAGATATTTGGCCAACCCAATGCTCGAACCAATGTAATGGGATGGATGAGCGGGAAAAAGATGAAAGGTGGTAAGTATGATGGGAACGAAAGATGACCTTTCATGAATCCCCCCAGTGGCAACTCAAACCCTATGGGAACCAACTTACATTCCCCCCAGGTGTGGTCAAGTGGAAAGGCATAAGGTCTAAACACATGTTAGAAGCCAAAAGAATTAAATTCACATATTCAAAAGTTTTGAAAATCAGAGTGACACATACCATGATACCCGAACTCATTACCTCATGGAGCAAGACCCATCTCTGCTGCAAGGCCAGGCCGATGTGATGGATGTTGTTGCTGTTGACAAAGTGAAGGCATTGAAGAAGAAAAGATGGGCCCTCCAAGGCTATGCTCAAGTCGATCTGGCTCTCGGTACTCCATGTCTAGGACCTGTGGGCCTCAAGACATAATCTCCTTAGTTATTCCTAGGTTAGGGGATAACAGGACTATTCAGGGACAGCGGGCAATTGCCCTGATAGATGGTGGGGCCACCCACAACTTCATTGATGCTTCATTGGTATCGAGACGAGCACTTCGGACAGAGGAGTTTGAGGGGTTTGATGTTGCAGTAGCAGATGGCCATACAGTGGAGTGTCTAGACAGAGTTCCACACTTGGAGATAAAGTTAGGCAACTACACGGTGAGAGACACATTTTATGTGGTTGACCTATCTGACACAAATGTGGTATTGGGAGTCCAGTGGATGATCACCTTGGGCAAAATCACCACCAACTACCAAACCTTGGAGATAGGGTTCAGAGACAATGACGGGAAGAGGGTTGTTCTGAGAGGCATGTCGACAGGAGTACCCAGGACAGTTTCGGCCAAGAGGATAGAGAGGATATTTAGATATGGGGAGGTAGCATATGCCACAGAGTGCTTGATCACTACATGGAAGGATTCAGAGGGTCGACAGCAGTATCAGACAGAGATCAGGAACTTGTTGGGACGACATCAATAGGTTTTTGGGTCTTAGTTCTGAACAAGGATGGTACCATGAGGATGTGCATTGATTACCAGGCCTTGAACAAGAAAACCTTCAAGAACCGATATCTTATCCCTCGCATTGACGAGTTGATGGATGAACTGCATGGGGCAGTTTTCTTCTCGAAGATTGATCTACACTCTAGGTATCATCAGATCAACATCTGAGAGCATGACATAGAGAAGACGACATTTCAGTGTCACTTTGGACATTTCGAGTTTCTGGTTATGCCATTTGGGCTAACCAATGCACCGGCTACATTCCAGTCTTGCATGAACCACATATTCAGGGATTAGTTGAGGAAATCAATCTTGGTTTTCTTCAACGACATATTGGTCTACAGCAAGACATGGCAGGAGCATATGAGGCACTTGGATGAGGTATTAAGCATCATGGAGGCGCAGTCACTATACACCAAAGAGTCCAAGTGTGAATTGGGTATGACAGAGCTACTTTACTTGGGCCACATCATCAGTGCACAGGGGGTACAGGTACACTAGGAGAAGATCATGGCCATTCTGGATTGGCCAACACCCAAGAATGTGACAAAGTTGAGGATTTTCTTTGGGTTATGCAACTATTACAGGCGGTTTGTCAAGGGTTTTTCTCATCTTGGAGCACCACTGACGGATATCACCAAGCATGTGGCTTTCATCTGGACCAATGAGTCACAGAAATCCTTTGATCACATGAAGGAAGTCATGGGCACATGTCCAGTGTTAGCATTACCAAACTTCACTCTGCCATTTGAATTAGACAGTCATCTCTAAAGAAGAATGGGGCCGAGAAGCTCAAGCCCAGATTTTATGGCCCTTACAGGATCATGCACCAAATAGGCGAGGTTGTTTATGAGCTAGAGCTTCCAAAAGAGAGCAAGATTCATAACGTGTTCCACGTATCTTGCCTCAAGAAGGCGGTGGGACAATTAGTCAACACATCGGAGGAGCATCCCCCATTGGATGAGGAGGGACAGTTGGAGTTGGTTCCGGAGGAGGTACTAGAGTTTCGGGAGCAGAAACTGAGCAAGGTCATCAGAGAGTGTTTGATCAGATGGAGAGGGATTCCCGTAGAGGATGCTACTTGGGAGAGTGACCAGGTGTTGCAGCACCTTGGATTGGTATTGCTTAAGGACAAGCAATTTCGGGAAGGGAGGACTGTAATGTCCCTTTCCAAATAGGAGCTCTAGAGAGGAGGCTAAATGGTCTAAACAACCTCGTTAGACTATAGCCAGGGCCAAACAGGGGTAAACATGATTACTAGAGGTCATTAAAGTCAAAGGTGTTATAATCGGAAAGTGACATTGAGTTAAAAGTGGCTAAAAGCGCTTTTAATCCAACTTGAGCTAAAAATAGAACAGATGAGCTAAAATTAGAAGCCAACAGCGAATTAGAGTTTCAGGCAGCTATAAGAGAAGGTTCAGCGACCTAATTCATCATTATGCAGATTTTGACTTGTCATTGAGGAGAGAGGCGCATCTCAAGAGAGGTAGCTCAGTGGATTCCAGGAGGAATACACCAGTGACCGATTTTGGTGTTGAGAGACACACCCTAGTCACTAGGGAGATCATGCATGTCTTCCATCAGTCTTCAGCAGCAGTTCTACAGGATTTAGCAGCAAGGGCGCACTTGTTCAGGGAGAGGGCACAACTTTTGAGGAGGTTTAGTGGATCGACTTGTCCCATTCAGGGAGAGTTCAGAGATTCCCCTTTGAGACAGTTGAGAAGAAGGCTAGGCGCATCTTTTGCCTAGTTTCTCGTCAAATTCCGACGGAGGAATCATTTGGGGCGCATTTTCCAGACATTGGGAGTGTGGCACTTGGGAAGGACACATTCGGGGCTCTCGAGCGATCATCAGATCAGATCCAGGGAAACCCTTCTGACCCATTTCATAGTAGGCCAGGCCGATCAGTTTGAGACACATATCAGCCGATTCTGACAGTGAAATCACTAGGGCACAGTTTTTCAGTAGCAGAGGGGCGCATTCCCCCAGGGGGGATCCATCCGAGGTCTAGACACACCAGCAGAGGGGCCAGTTAGTCACCATGACTGAGAGGTAGAGCAGGGCACACTATTTGGGACAGTTTCCAGGCAATTCTGAGAGGGTTAGCCACCAGGGCAGACTTTCCAGACTTGCAGCAGTTGTCGTATGAGTTGTCATAGCCTGAAGCAGATCTTCATCCCATCCATTGCATTCCACAACATTCTTCTAGTATCGGGTATTATTGTTTTAGTTGCTATTGTATTCCGGCTAAGATCCTTTTGTCATTTGATCTAGCCGAGTGATTTATTTTACTCAGTCGCATTCGGCATTGTACTCACAGAGATATCATAATATAAGATTTGCAATCTTTAGTCTCATTTATTATCTATATGTTCATTTATATGTTGCAACAATGAATTATCTACAGTAGACATATCATTAGGCACTGGTCTTTTGTTGTAAAAGAAAAGGTTTGCCTATCATTAAAGGAATTGCATTTCTGCATCGTTTGCTTGTCATTGGGTTGGGTCTCCCTAATTGAAAACCAAATTAACTCCTAGATCATTAATCAAAACTTAACATAGTTAAATAGGGTCTACCCCCCTTGTCGTCCCTGGGAGTGATCCTAGATGGAAGAGGTCTGGATCGAGGTGACAGTGGGTCTGGACTTAGGCTTGTGCCTCCAAGGACACACCAAGTTGGTTGGAGACTTCTCCACGCTTGTAGGTGTGTATAAGGACGGCAACAGGGTTGTTAAATTATTGGCATTAAGATTCTGTTGTTGGGTTTAAAGTTTAACATTGTAGCATTTACGAATGACATTTGAAGCACCAAGGAAGGAGGATTTGCACATAAACTTGAAGAAGTGTGAGTTCTTCAAGGAGTTAGAATACTTGTGCTTCATTGTGCCCAAGAAGTGGTGGTGCATGAATCCAAACAAGGTACGAATGGTTATGGACTAGCCCACGCCATCCAATGTCATAGAAGCAAGAAATTGTCATTCCATTGTGAATTTTTATTGGAATTTAATCAGGAGTAAAATTATCCCATCCCGATTTTTTCAAGAAATAATAATGTCATGATTCAGGACCAATAAACACCACTAGCCGGCAATTTTTTGCCTATAAAAGACAGGAATTGGATTTTTTTTGCCTCATTTTCAGTTGTAGCAATTAGGGATTGAGAGCAAAGGAGCAAGGGGATTGATATCCAATCTAAAACATCTGAATTTTCCTCTTCTAAAATGTCATCAAAATTCAGGCCATCCTCGATTTTCAAGAATCTTTGGAAAGATCTGGAGAAGATCTCCATAGACCTCAATTTTCTTCTCTGCCATTGAACATCTAGACAAGATAGGAAGTGAGGGTTTATCAATTTTATTTGCTCTACTTGCAAAGGGATGTTGAAACCTTTATTTTGATGTTATTCTCCACTAATCATTTCTTTGTGGACTCTACTTGGAGATAGAGAATACTGAAAGTGGAGTCCACAAAGAAAGAACTAGTGGAGAATAACATCAAAGAAAGGTTTCAACATCTCTCTGCAAGCAAAGCAATTGAAATTGATAAACCTTTAGTTCCTGTCTTAGCTAGATGTTCAATTAGAGAAGAAAGTTGAAGTCCATTAAGATCTCCATCTCGTATCTGATCTAAGGATCACTGGGAATGGTAGAATTTCATGGCATTTTATATGAAGAAATCGCAAAATTTAAGCATCTTTGGAATGAAATGGAGCAGATTTCAAATGGGGTGTACTTATATCAGCAAGTATGGTATGCGATAAAAGTTTAAAACTACTAAGCCAATTTGCATGGAAAGATTTTTCTTTTTTCTACTGTCAATTTGAAGACATGTGATATACTTTCTGTGTTGACAATTCTAGAAATTTAATCCATAGATTGTGAATCCCTTCAAACAAGGATACAAGATTTTTAAGTCATTTTGGCAAACGTTGTGGTGTGAGATGGGGACGAGGCTGCAGTTTAGTTCAATGTATCACCCTTAAAATCAATGGAAAATGGAGGTGATGAACTGAAGACTGGGAAATCTTCTTATTTGTTTAGGAAGAGACAAGTTGAAGCAGTTGGATAAAGGGTTAACACAAGTAGAGTCTTCCTACAATAATTCAGTGAACAGGGAGATAGCATTTTCTCTAGGGTCCATTCAAGGTAGTATATGGGAGAAATCCAAAAGGAGTTACGATATAAAAAGGAGTGATGATGCAGAGGCTCTTGCAAAACAGATGGAGTAGGTAAATGCATAGGCCCAAAGAAGGTTGCAGGAGAGTAGGTATATGCATAGGTCCAAAGAAGGTTGCTGGAAAGTAACGGCAAGTATAATGAAAGTGCAAATATGGACAGAAGTTTTAAGTAGTTTGACATTAGAGATCGAGTAATGAAGGAAGAAGCGTTACGCTGCACGCAAAGGCACATACTACGAGTTGAACCTAAAGAAGATCAAACCATGCAGGTTCCAAAGGAAATTTGGCAATAATGCATATGAGGTTGAGTTGCTGAACGAATTCGACATTTCACTCATATCAATGTTGCAGATTTGTATGAATACAAAGAAGGAGAAATCATCGTAGAAATCATTGTATAAGATGAAGTAGAAGTTTGCCAGAAGAGAACATTGAGGTAAATGAGAGGAAATAGATGTCGAAGAAGAAACTAGAAGAAATCAAGTGAATTCTAGAAGAGACTACATTAAGGATAAGGAATGTTAAGCACAAGCAATACCTAGAGAAGTGGAAGAACAGGCCCGGATGAAGATAGCACATGGATTTCTGTAGCAGCGTACCTCAAGTTTGCAACGGAAAGAGCATTTCAACGGATACTGAGTTAGCACGAGGATGCGCCATGTTTTTCTCATAGAGCAAGACTATGCAAAAGCATCCATGAATAGACTAAGTATAAGCGTGGATGGTGGATGCCAGAGAGAAACCAAAAAGGAAGTGCAGATGGATTAGCATAGACAGGATAGGATGTATATATGCAGAAGTAATTTGGAGCAATGCGCAATTTGTAGCACACAAAGTTAGAACAAAGTTAGCACATAGTTAGATGGGTGAGAAAGTGTGCAGAGTGAAGCAAAGGGCAGAGTCTGCAGAACAATATTGAAGGAAAATAGCACAGAAGAGGATAATGCAGATGAGAAAACACAGAACGTTTAACAGCCAGACAAGGAAGATGAAGGGGCAGATGAAGAAACAGCAAAGGAGCTGAAGAGTCAAGCCAAGCAGCTGAAAAGTTGGAATGTGAAGAGTCATTTGAATTAGTTAGGGGAGTGAGTAGAGTCAGCCAAGCAGCTGAAGAGTTGGCATGTGAAATCATTTGAATAAGTAGTTAGGGAAGTGAGTAGAGTCGGTTAGTTAGTCAGATTGTAGAAACTCGGAAAAGAGAAAGTAATGAGTTAGCGAAGAGCCCGATTAGCAGGTGCTGAGAGTGCTAAGAGTGTGATTTATATACTATGTAATCTGAATATTAACCTTAATGGGAAGTGATCTTGTGCTGATTCTTGTGTACTGGCTCTGATATGTGTATGAATGCATATGTAATTGTTAACATTAGTGTTATCCGTCTGTGACACTGATGTGCAGGTTGTATCACGCGGAAGTTGGTGACTATGGGAACTCCACTCTTCAGCTACGTCAATGTGCCATTCATATTTATCTACCTCTTGGCTTTAGCCTGCAACAATTTCCTCAATTAAATTGGGTTTGGGGGGTGCTGTTCCCCTAAACTGGGTGCGACACTAGCATGTCTACTCTTGTATGAGTACTATGAGGCATGGCTTTTTTGCAGGTCTTGGAAGACATTTGTTGTTACCTATCATGTTAATCAAGGTTCACAAGTGAGAACAATATTGAAGGAAAATATCACAGAAGAGGATAATGCAGATGAGAAAACACGGAGAACGTTTAACAGCCAGACAAGGAAGATGAAGGGGCAGATGAAGAGACAGCGAAGGAGCTGAAGAGCCAAGCCAAGCAGCTGAAAAGTTGGAATGTGAAGAGTCATTTGAATTAGTTAGGGTAGTGAGTAGAGTCAGCCAAGCAGCTGAAAAGTTGGCATGTGAAATCATTTGAATAAGTAGTTAGGGATGTGAGTAGAGTCGGTTAGTTAGTCAGATTGTAGAAGCTGGGAAAAGAGAAAGTAATGAGTCGGCGAAGAACCCGATTAGCAGGTGCCGAGAGTGCTAAGAGTGTGATTTATATACTATGTAATCTGAATATTGACCTTAATGGGAAGTGATCTTGTGCCGATTATTGTGTACTGGCTCTGATGTGTGTATGAATGCATGTGTAATTGTTAGCATTAGTGTTATCCGTCTGTGACACTGATGTGCAGGTTGTTTCACGCGGAAGTTGGTGACTATGGGAACACCACTCTGCARATGCGTCAATGTTCCATTCATCTTTATCTACCTCTTGRCTTTAGCCTGCAACAACTTCCTCAATTAAATTGGGTTTGGGGGGTGCTGTTCCCCKAAACTGGGTGYRACACTAGCATGTCTACTCATGTATGAATACTATGAGGCAWGGTTTTTTTGCAGGTCTTGAAAGACATTTGTTGTTACCTATCATGTTAATCAAGGTTCAGAAGTGAAATGTTCGCTAGGAATGAGATAAGCACTACATTTGTTGTTACCTATCATGTTAATCAAGGTTCAGAAGTGAAATGTTCGCTAGGAATGAGATAAGCACTTGAACCTTGAAGAACTTAATTCTCCATATGTACCTTGAACCAATGCTGCTTTCAGCGATGGTGGGACATCAAAAGGCCAAATTCATAGGATATTTATAAAATAAAAAACCAGCATACATTTTTTGTACCTCAATCTTGGACATCCCGTCTCCCAAGAAGGAGCATGCCTTCTTGACATGAGCTATGTAATACGTATCACATAATCCGCATTGACTGCCATAGTTCGCCAATGTTAATTTCATATAAACACAATGTTCATCTTCATCTTTAATTTAAATTAAATTGTAAATATAAGCGAGCGAGCAATGACCTGCAATGGTCCTTGGCGGGATAAATTCCACCAGGAGGAATGGGCCTCGACCTCTCTCTCCAGTCATCCCTTAATTGAATTTCTGCCACAATCATATCCATATCAACTTATTTACTTGCAGAGTTACACAATTTTAATACCTGCAAGCAAATTTATCAGAAAATTGAGATAAAGAGAGACCTTTTCTAGAGGCGCCGGAGGATGAGGAGCATCGGACAGACAGAGGGACAAAGAGGGGTTGGAATTTGGAGAAGAACGGCGTGCATGAGGAGACCGCCATTGCCATCTCTTCTCAGCTCGGATAGAGAAGAGTTGATAAATCTTATTGTCGATGGATTGAGTGGATACATATGAATTATTTATGTTGAATTCTCTCGTCGTTTTCTAATTTTGTCACCATATAGCATGAATGTAATGGAGCTTAAACCCAAAAACATAAAATCCATCGAGATTCGAGACGCGTTTGTCTACCACACGGGTGTCTTTCACCTCTTACTGATAAACATGGTATGTCTAGAAACCCTATGGATATATGAAAAAGAATAATCATAGAATCTAATGGATTATTTTAGCTCCATGGGGTTCAAATGAAATGCGATTACGTAACTTTATTCTTTTTCTTTTTCTTTATCATGTCCCATTACTTGAATTTGTTTAACCATGGTAAATAATTCAAGAGCTTATAGGTCAGATATACGAGAAACTTGTGATTTAGTAAGGGAAATTTGTGACTTAGTAAGGTTTGAGGCATCTCGAAGCTTACGGGGGTGGACCTTTATCCCAAGGGTCGTCTACCCGTCTAGCCTTATCACAAGGGGTCAACATGTAAAGACTCCATCCCTTCTAGATTTGAACTTGTGACCTCCTAGAAAGAAACATGCGTTCTTAACCATTGGGCCTACTCAAGTTGTACCTCATTATTCCTTTTTTTACCATCGTGAAGGTTTTATTGTTTAATTTTATCATCGTGATCTAACTATTGGAATTATTTATTTATTTTATCATCGTGAGCTAACTATTGGAATTTGGAATGAAATTCCAAGTAATTTTAGTACTCTCATTTCAATAAGGTAAATAGAAAACTCAAACCAGTGTAAAAAATTAAAGTTGGGAGAAGAAAACTAATAGGGAGATGGTTAAGGCACATGGAGATGCAAAGAATGATATTTGGCAAGTGGTGATATAAGGTTTTTCCATATCTCAATATTCATTATTAGAGTCTTGAGTTAATGGTTTGAAAATTACAATCTTCGATTGTGGGTTGTATGTTCATATTGTCTTTTCAATGTTGAGTGTGGCCTAATTAGCATGTTAAACCAACAGCCTTTTGTCATAAGGTGAGGCATAATGGCCTCCCCTAGCCTTTCTATGATTATTCATGGTGGCAACTATGAACCAACAGTTGGCGATCACACCCAACGCTCCTTGGAAGTTTGTCCTAAAAGTGTACCATGAGGTAATGACCCTCCCCCTGATATAAAATTCTATGATCTTAAGTTTGTTAGTCTATGTCATGAGTTTCAGAAGGGTTCCATTCTTTGCTACTTTGTTGGAAGGGTACCTCCTAAAGAGATTATTTGAAACTAGGTCCACGAGGTATGGGAGCCGAATAGTTGGCACTACACACACATTCAGAGTTGATTAAGGACCTTTTAATGTTCTAGTTTTGTGCCCCTTCTCATGTAAAATAGATATTGAATCGAGGCCCCTATATACGAAACCAAGTGGTCCTTAACCATTGAACCCATGACTTCTCAACAAACAAAACAATAAAATGTTCTTGTCTGTCTATGCAATTTTGGTCAACACTATGGCAAATTATCGCTCCATTGGGGGAGTTTATTTATGAAGAACCTAAAAGACTTTTCAGCCCTCGGCCTAAACATCGTGTTTGTGTGTGGATTAACCCATCCTAGACCTGAAGGAGTTTGTGTACATCCTGATTGGTGGTCAAGTGCATCGTCGATGAGTCCACAATATGAATTTGTACAATCTTGCTTCTGCTACCAAAGCCTCGACCATTGCATTTGGGACTACCCATTCATGGCCCCAGCCAAAACCGAAATAGCCTCGACCTCACAAGCCCTTCTTGCTTCCAAAGCTCTGTGGGCACCTAAGGCGGGTGAAGGGGTATGGACAAAAGTTGTGTGTAAGGGGAAGAGTGCAAATGTGGCCAAGTCCTAACCTGTGAAATCCCCAACTTAGAAGCCTTCAACCTCCAAGGTCTCCTTTGCAGTCCACCCGAGTAAGCAAGCAACTCCTAGGGACTCTAAGACATCCTTTGGTTCCATACATGCAAGTGGTGGTAGTTTCCAAGCTCGTTCTTTGTGATGGCTTCTAAACTCCCAAGGGATTGTATCCATCTTTAAAGATGGTGTCGCCAAACAACGGAAACAAGCCATAATCTATGGTTTTTGGACTAGCAATATGTCCTTTGGCAATTTCTTCCACATTATCCAGGGCCAACAACAAGGCAAAGATGCATGATGTCATTGGTTTTTAATGAAAGCGAACTCTTCGAATTTACAAGGCCTCAACAACCCTAGCGAACAACACACTATCCAGTAGCTATTGACTTCTCTATGTGGGATACATATTCTTTGTTTACAAGAGATCAAAATTGTAGGTTTTATGCTTTGTATTACCATGTCGATCACATGGCCCAAAGTTGGATTTTATTATTTAGATCATACTAATGGAAAGGGGGGATCAAAATCCTTGACTCTCATGAGTTTTTTAATATTGTTGTTTAGTGGGTACAAACCCCTCCTAGGGACTTGTGTGGATTCTTCTTTACTTAGACAACCAACTTTTAGGGTTAGCCAATGTCTATGCCTCTAATGATGTTGGTGAGCATGCAATGTTTTGACATTGGAAGGTTGTTGACTTCCTTGATGCCCCCTAGCTTATCTATGGGTATTTTCAATACGGTGGAGTGTCAAGAAGACAAAGAAGGGGCATTTCCTATATGGTTTTCAGACGGAGAGAAAGAAGCATGGTGAGCATTGGCTTTATGACCCTAAGTGTGACTAGAAACAAGACTCCACTAAACTCTAGTTTATGTGGACTAATTTTTAGAAAGGGGGCAAGAGGATTTATCAGCAGTTGGATCAAGCACTATTATCAAAGCAAAAAAATCTTCTTTTCTTAATTATATAGGAGGATGGCCAATCCATGTGGATAATACTGCCACTTTATCCGACGATGAACCCATCTTCTTCTCTATCTCTCAAGGGGTCAAGTAGGTGTGTATGCCCATATCCTGGTATATTCCAAATGTCTCAAATCTACAAAGCACTAGCTACTTCGCCTACATTCAAATGGTACGAAATCCCATTCCTTGGCCATGCAGGGATTATGGTTGGGCTACTTGCCCGGCTAGTGATATTTCCAAAATTGTGGCCTTTTTATGTGGGTATGGGTGCCAAATAGCCAAAATGTAACAGGGTCACAATTATGTGTTATGCCATGAGCTATATGGCATTATCATAGACATGTAATGGGCTCCATGTGATGAAGATAAGCAAGCTAGGCTCCAAATTTATGCCACTTGTCACAAGTAGATATGTTGTGCTAGAGGCATTTAGTTGTGTGCTCCATTACAGTGGACAAAAATAGGTGATGGGCCTACCAAAGAATTCTTCAAATCCCTAATCAATAAGGAGGTTGGGGAACCCATTTTCCCTAAAGATAGCCATGGGTCATTTTACTCATCAAGTGAGCATTTTGCTTGAATTTATGGAACACGACAAGATGGTATTCCAATCCTAAGGGATGGCGGTGGATCAACACAAAGCTACCTAAAAATGACTTGACATTGTTCCTCATAAGCACTTAGAGGAGCAAAGAGAGCCTGTGAGGTAGACGTGTCCCTCAATGAGCTAATTGTGACTTTTCATGAAGTGGTTGATGATAAGGCCCTAGCTTGGATGGTTTTTTTTGTGAATTCTACAAGACTACCTAGGAATTTTTTGGGCCAAATTTATTACAAGTTTACAAGAAAAAATTGTGCAATCAATCCCTCTGGATGGGCATCAATCAAGGCCTTATTCAGTTCATACCTAAAGTAGGAGACTCAAAGATCATCATGAACTAGCACCCTATTACTCTACTCAATACTTCCTACAAAATCTTAGCGAAATATTTGGCCCTTAATTTGAACCATCTACTTCCCAAGATTAATTGGGCTAAGCAAACTAGCTTTATGATCATGGGTTGATACATTTTCAACAATGTCATTACAGTCTAGGAAGGAATGGAATGGGATCAAACTTGAGGCTTGAATGCTTCATTCATCAAGATTGACTTTGAGAAAGCCTATGACCAAGTTGATTAGCCCTTCATCATGGCTATGCTCAAATCCCCAAGGTTTGGGCCATCTTTCCTCACTTGTGTTGAAAATCACTTTTCCAATGCCTTAACTTGCCTTTCTATTTATCAATGCAAATAAGGGGGCATTGGGATGTTCAAGTCCATTAGACAAGGTTTTCCCTTTGACCTAGCCCTCTATGTCATAGTCGTTGAGGCATTGGAGTATTTTAACTCTAGAGTTAATACGGGGCATATTCATGGGATTCCTCTCCTCGAGATGGACTTTGGTCAATTAGTTAATGGGAATTTTGTCGATGACTCTTTCTCGACTATCTCAGAATACCACCAATCCTAGAATCATACCATGGAGAGTTTGAGTAGTTTGTATACGACCTTGAGGTCTAGTATTCAATGGGCCAACACTCAATGCTACAAGCAAAGCCAACACACAATGCCTAAGCGGTTTTCATTTAAAAAATGGACATGGATTCAATCATGGAAAATATATAAGTTCCTAGGTATCCCCTTTTCTTTATAAGCCTCCCCTAAGGACCTATGGAAAGTGGTGGTGCAACAAGTAGAGAAGAAGATCATTAAGTGGATCATTAAACCCGTGATATTGGCATCCAAATTCCAAATATCTACCAAAGTACTGGCAACTACCCATGTCTACTTCTCTTCTTGTCGGGTCCCTTCAAAGGTAAACTATGGATGCCTCGAAAAGGCTATTTGCAACTTTCTACATGCTAAACTTGATCAAAGGCCTAGTTTCCACCAGGGCAATTGGGAATTATGTTGTACCCTTTGAGAATTTGGGGGGTTGGGCATCATTAGAACTAGGGTTCAAGCCTATGCATTATGTGCCAAGTGGTTGGTAATTCAAGTTGTGGAAGACAAAGAGGCTTGGAATGTACTTCTTAGGCACCACAGTAGGCAAAGGGTGTCTCTAGGAAAAAATGTGTGGCAAGGCATTTCTCTACAAACTATCTCAATAACTCCCTCTAAGTAAAAATTCTGGGCTCTTTTATTGTAGGACATATTTAGAGTGTTTAGGAAGTACTAAAAACCTCCCTGCTCTGGAAAGAACCCTCCCTTAGAACTAGTCATTTTTTCAATGAGCATTTCTTATGGTGGTCACCTTTGATTATTTTTGCAAGGAAGTCATTAGTCAAATCCTCATAGTTTTCAACCATGAGGATATTTTGATGAGGCATTCACTTGGTTAATAGTTTATTTGATGGCCTCTCCATGGGTCAATCTCAAAAGAAAGTTCCCTAGTCAATATTAATAAGATTGTTGTGGATTGAATCCAAGGGCTCATCCCTTATGAATTGATGTTAAAAATGGGCCTTCCAACATCCATGCCTAGTGGCAAGATTGTAAATGGAGTACACCCACTACCCATTATACAAGTCAACCATGGGATACAAGTGGCTCAACTCTAAGCCCTTACTTGAAGGTTGGTTGAACACAGTTTGGCAACTAAAATATAAACAAAAGATGTGGTTATTTTGATTACTTACCATATGGAAACTCATTCTTCAACCAAAAAATGCATTTTTTAGATGGATCTTAGTGGTGGGAGGTCTCCTAGTAGATAAGAGACTCGCGTAGCTAGAAGTTGAAAGCCCATTTTTTTTTCAATGTGGGCATGCAAAAACTTTGAAGTGACCTTTCTGGTTGTATCCCCTTGCTAAGAATGTATGGGAATGGGTAGAGAATGTTTGTCAATAGTATTTGCTTGCACCCTTGAATTGGTGAGTTGCTTTGTTATGAGACTGCCTCCCATAAACCATTGAATTTTAAGACACTTGAATGCTTTTCTTGACCGAATCCCTCTTCTAGGTATGGAAAAAAAGAAATGATGCTTTGTTTAATGTTGTTGTGTCTTCACACAAATTCTCTTGCTTTTATGAAACACTTATATGTGTTAACTTGCTATTGTTGATTATTGTATAGACTCACAAAGTATGGTTGGAAATGTAGTATGTCCAACCGTTTCTCAAGCATTGGCACAGGGCCCCATGTACAATGAGAAAAATGCCTCCAAACCATCCTACCCCATTTAGCTTACTTGGCTTGTTGGGGCCACTTTATTGACCTTTCCACTAGTTTGAATCATAGTAGGCCTCTCCATAGTGTCGTTCAATAGGATGACGAGCAAGGGTATCTTTCATATAGTATTTTTGCTAGACCCTCGCACCTTGACAAACAATTTTCCACTCTAGAACTTGCTATCTTGGAGGGGCCCAAGCCCCCAAAGTCACCCACTGACAGGTGGAGCCCTATGGTTCTTATTAAATTCAATCCTCTAGTAATTGAATGGGATAAGGACCTAGATGATCATGACCACCCTCATCCTACTATTGGTTGGGTCATAGAGTATTTATTTGTATCGAGCATAAGCCCTTTGTTTTATGTTTCTTAGGACTATCACTAGAACTTCATCTTAACGTGTGTTTTGCCGTAATCTAGGCCTAATTTTTGAAATTTTGGATTTTCCAGTGGAGGTTATGATCATGACCAATCCCCTTTTCATATTAAAGCATGTACGTACTTTTTCCAATTAATAGAGCTTAAAGGAAGCTTTAATTAAAAGAAAAAAAAAACTATTTTGATAGTAAAGGAATAACAATTGTGAAAAATTTATGAGTGCAAGTTATATTTCATCACCCCATCATCTTTGATTGTATTTTGAGTGGAACTAATTAAAAACACAAACTACATAAGGAACACCAAAAGTATTATATTGTCTTTGCCTCACTAGGTAGCGAACATTGTAAATGAGATAGATTTCAAGGTTGTTCATCCCTACTATCCAGTCACATTTGAATCGATGGTTGGTGATGGTAGTGCATGGTGAGTTTGTGTTCATTTTATGACCTATTGTGGATGGTGTTCACTTATAAAATCTTTTTTTATTTCCTCCCTAGTGGGTGAGGGCTTGCTTGCTTGGCCTTCCCCTTCTGCCCTATGAGATATGTTGGGTGGTTGTGTGAGTGTGAAACAATAATCGGATACACCTATCTTGTTCTGTCTTCAAATAGCTTATATGATTCTAAAATATCTTATCGTCTTGTTTGTTATGCCACACTAGTTGTGAGGGTTGGTCCATGACAACATATAAGTCCCAACATGCCATGATCCTTATGCCAATAAGAGAAACTACAAGGGAGTGGTGTCTCCTATTTACAAAATAGTTGATTGGTTGTGGGGTGAGTATGCATGCTTGCTCAACCTTCCTCTTTTGCTCTGTGGGACATGTTGTGTGTGTGTGTGTGTGCACAAAACAACATTTGGATACGCCTATCTGACAGTGTCTTAGAATAACTTCTATTACAATTATAAAATCTCCTCCTCCTCTTCCTTTCCTCTAAGGGCTCTGTTTTGGTGTAGTGTGTTTTGAAATCATGTGATGTGATGGTTTGTGATGCATCATTGTGTGACATGGTATTTTCATTCCATTGTTAGTGTAATTGGTGTCATTTAGTTTATTATTTGTTGTTGTCTATATGTTTGTATGGATTGTAAGTGACATTTGCACAAGTGAAGATGATTGGTATCACTACTTGTTTGTTTTTTTGGGTTACTTTTGTTATTGACCCTTGTTTGTGATCTATTTTGGGTTTTATTTCTTATATATGATTCAATAAGTATTCATTTATAGTGTCGAGTGTTTCTTTTGGAAATTGTATTGACTATTATGTAGTTGCAATGAGGCTCTTAGGAAGATATTGGAAGGGGACATTTCATGTGAAAAGGCTATGTATGGAAGGGATCCAAATTATAGATTATCTCCTATCAATATTTATGCACGTCTAAGGTAATATAGGGTATGCATGTGGAACTCATAAGTTTTTATTGAGTGTAAGTGGTATTTGTGGAGAGGGTGTGTCCTTAGTTATATGAATAGAGATGTGGAAGAAATTGATAACTTGTGATGAACATCTAGCTACATTGTTTCTTGATTTCATCAAGCTAGTGCAAATCATAAAAAGAACATGTTGTAGTATGATGTTCTTCATGCACAAATTATGATTTTATCAATTTTAAACTTTGTATTGGTTTTGTGCTCTTAAGAGGGCGGTAATTCATTCTATGATGGTATTTGTTTCTATTGTGTGCTCTAACATTTACGTGCATTCTGTTTTTTTTACCTGTTCTACCTGTGGATATATTTATTTCAGTGTTGTTCATGCTTGGTTTTTCTATTTGTATACGTTCTTTCACACATGATAAATGCAAGCAAATACATATGGAGAGGAAAAGGATGTTCAAGTTTCTATTATATGATTTTTAAGAGTTTTTCCTGATTTGATAAGCTAAGAAAGAGCTCTAAGCATTTGTGAATTCAAAAGATGGGAGAAAAACCCTAGGTATTTTTACATTTGAAAAGTCGAGAGAAACAACCTGGGCATTTATGCATTGGATAAGGAAGGACTTTGTTTATATTTTGAAAGCTAAGAAAAAAAACCTTCAAAATTTGGCCATTCAATAAGCAGAGAGAAATGCATTATTGTTTTTGTTGGAAATGGTGTTGCAAAAATTTAAAGAGTACCATCTTATTTGATAACATGAGAGAAAAACCTTTATTTCAATCGAGTTGATGTTGTTGTATATGTCCAGTGTTCATGATTTCATAATCCCCACAAGAATGCTACTACTACTTCTTGTTTTTTGTGGAGAATAGATTGATCAAGAATTTTCTAAATATACAAAGTGTTTCTTAATATAGGTTTGAGGAGTGCTTAGGATCATGTTGCACACAAAATAAAGAAGGGGCTCATGGGGCATTCCCCTACAACATTTGGTATCACAAAAGGTTAAGACTCTTGTAAGAATATGAGGAGGCTAAACTCATAATTTCTCAAGTTAGGTGGACCAGATTGAAAAAATGGCATGTAGAGGTGGAGCAATAGTGATATGTACAAGAATTGAGAAGGTAGATAGAAGAGTTGGGAGTGATGTTTAACAATGAGCTTAAAGAAGTTAATTTTGAACCAAAACTGAAAGAGAATGAGGAGTAAAGTGCAAAAGAAAATGATCATGCACTACATTTAATAACATATTTAAAGAATATAGGAAATGTGAGAGTGGACATTTTCTATTATGATGGTCCTTTGAAGGTTGAAGCCCTAGTAGATTAACTAAGAAAGATGGATAGATACTTTGAGAAGGAAATGTTCCAATACCAACATTGGAAAAAGTTTGTGGTTACAAGGTTGAAAGGTCATGCAACACTTTGGTAAGTTTGTGTAGCAAAAACTAGTGTAAAGAAAGAACGAGAAGATACAAACTTGGAATAAGATAGCCCAAAAATTATACAATAAATTATTACCCTAAGAATATAAGTGGATATTGTTCTGATAGATGAAAAATCCAAAAAAAAGGAGTAGATTGTATCGAAGTATACTAAAGAGTTCTACATATTATCTATATGCACTATATATGAAGAAGTAGAAGATCAACAAGTATTGAGATGAATGAATAGTACAAAATTTACCATCCAAGATGAGATAAGACTACATAACATGGATCATGTTGATGAAGCCTCTCAATTGGTGTTGAAAGAGGAGGAGAAACTAGTGCACAAGAGTACATAGTGCAACATGCAAGAGTAATGATGTACATGGAGACAAGATATATAGTATGAAAGGCATAGATGCATCCAAACATGTGCATGGAATATTTTGTGGAGAATATAGATGAGGTAATGTACATAAATCCATTAACTATCATACATGTTGTGATGAATGTCATGAAACTATTGAATGTCCACAAAGAAGTGGCATGGGGAAAATTAAACCTAGAGCTTAGTTCGTGTAAGGAGAGAAGTTTGGGGACAAACAAACTATCCCAATGACACCATTTGAAAGAGGAGAGAACTTGACGATGAGTGGAGGTATGATTGTGTAAGAACTACAAATACCAAAATAAGGGAGATGGATAAGAAATACTATTTTCATAATGAAATGAAAGTCTACAAGTTAGTATTATAAACTTATAATTGTTATAGAAGTTCAGAGAATATTGTTGCTACAAATATGGTACATAAATCAGGACTAGTGCAAAAAAAATACCCCCAAGTATATAGATTGTTATTCTTCTGAAAAGGTTATGATGTGATGGTGACAAATTAGTGTAAAGTCTTTGTTTCACATAGGTGAAAATAGGGATGAGATGTTGTGTGAAGTCATTCTCATGGATGCTTGTCACTTATTGTTGGGAAGACCATGGTAGTTTGCTAGATGTGAAATGCATGATGAAAGGAAGAACACATACACTATCATAAAGGATGATGAGTGCATATAGTTGTATCCATTGAAGGACAATGAACAACATGAAATGTTGTTAGTGATGATCAAATAATTTCAAAATCAAGGAAATGAAGGAATGTTATGTAGTTGTGTAAAAAAAATTGGGAGCACAATGCAATCGAAAAAAGAAGACGAAGAAGAATGTTCTAAGAAGAATTAAGTTCCTAAAGAACTAAAGAATTTACCCTAGGAATTCACAAATGAGTGTAGGAAGATGAATTTGCAATATTATTGTCAAAGAGTAAGATTACACATGAGATTAACTTGATTTTTAGGCACAAGACCATTTGCTAAATCAAGTTTCACAAAGAATGAGATCACTTGAGAGTGTGAAGTTGAATAGAAATGTAGTGGAGTTATTAAAATAAGGTATCATAATAGAAAGTATGAAATCATGTGCAGTTCCAACCCTGATAATATCAAAGAAATTTGGAATATGGTGAATGCACATAGGTCATAGAACATTGACTAAGATCACAATCAAGTATAGATTTACATTGTTGAGAATGGACGAATTGATGGATAGTTTGTGTTGTGCAATAAAGTTCTCAAAGATAGACTTGAGAAGAAGATACCAAGATATGAAGATTAGAGAAGGTGATGAGCAGGTAATTGCATTCAAGACCTATCAAGGATGTTTTGTATGAATGGTTGCTTATACCATTTGGGATTTACCAATGCGTTGAGTACATTCATGCAATTGATTTTCATGCCACTATATTTTGGTAAATTTGTAGTTTTATATCTAGTTGACATTTTGAATTTTGGTAATAGCAAAGAAGAACATATACAACTTCTAATATTTATATTCGAGACTCCAAGTAGAGATAAATTGTGCATCAATATGAAGAAATATGACTTCATGAAATATGTGTTGGTGTACCCTGGATTTTTAGTAAGATGAGGACATTTGCACATGGATTGAAAGAAATAATTATTTTGGATTCATTTACACTAAGAAATGTTAAGGAGACAAGGGGTTTCCATGGTATATTCAATTTTTCAAGAATTTCATCACAACATATGCTCAATGATGTATGAGTGCATGAAGACTTGTGGATTCAGTTAGGATGCATGAGCTCAAAAGGTTTTTGTGATGTTAAAGAAAAAATTTGTTGAGGCCCTTGCGTTGGTGCTGCCCAATTTTAACAAAGTGTTTCATATTGACCATGAAAAAATTGGTGAGGCTATTGGCACAATGTTGAGTCAAGAAAGATGATTAGTAATTGTTATTCCCTATTCTAGGGATAACTAAGGAGATCGTGTCTCAAGGCCCACAAGTCCTATACATGGAGTGTTGAGAGCCAAACGACTTGAGCTTGGCCCTGGAGGGTCCATCTTTTCTTTAGTGCAGCATGTCTATCAGCAGCAACAACATCCATCCCACCAGCCTGGTCCTGACGTAGCAATGGGTCTTTCTCCATGAGGTAAGGAGTCTGGGTATCATGGTATATGTCACTCTAATTTTCGAAGCATTTGAATATGTTGCAACTGAACTCTCCTTCATTTCATAACATCTGCTTGGAAATTATGCTATTTAACTTATTCATACCTAGGGGGTGACATATTTCCCTAGTACGATGGTTCCCCTTTAGGATGAGTTGCTACTAGGTGGGTCTATGAAAGGTCATCGTCCATTCCTTCCATACTTACCACTTTTCATCATTATTCCTCTCATCTTCCCCTACCTTGGTTCGAGCATTGGGTTTTCCACACTAGGAAGGGTTGTACCTTGCTCTATGGGAAGAAGGGGCTAAAGGCCCAGACAATAAAAGTAGTTGGCAAGAGTTAAAACCCAAAATGAAATCTTTGAGATGCTTCGCCCAGGGATTCTCGAGAAAGCAATAAAAGGCTTCTTAATAAGAAAAGGGGACCCGTAAGATAAAACAAAACTCAAGGTACTAGTTGGTGGATGGGAGGTCTCATCATGACCCGACCTATTAGGTCCATGGGCATGTAGCAGTATGACATTACCATCTATCTAGTCACCAAACCAGGGTAGTGGCTCTTGGTGTCATAGCCAAGGGAAAGGGGGTCTCATCACGAGCCAGACTTTTCATTTTCGTGAAATGCTTGTGGGTAACACTGTCACCTCTGATCACCACGCCAGGACAATGTCCCCTAGCTTTTCCCTTGAAAAAAAAAATATCAAAAGCAATAAGACTAAGAATAAAAGGCATTGAATGGGCTAGGAAACAACGACATCCATGATAAGGTGCAGCTCGCCCTCTGCAGAGGCACCCACAAGCAAGACCTACATTTCTCTGTTATCATTGCACCCTCTGCCCAAACATTTCCCCTACATGATTTCACACACTTACATGACCTAGATTGGCTCTCACTTAGGAAACACCCCAAGCTTGAGGAAGATTAGCTCAATAGGAAATCTTGAGACCCTCTCCAAACCTGACTTGTTCAACTGCATAACATCTTTGAGAATTTGTCTGGGTAAAGGGGGGTTTGATGCACATGTTTGGGTAATTCGATTATTGCATGTGATTGACATTGCTATGATCCCCGTGACTTATGAGACATGGAGGGCGTACTTGTTGTTGTTGTAGGACTTTTCCCAGTGGACAGGTACATATGGGGAGATGATTAGCTCAGACCTCCATGGGGCTTAAATCCCACAGATGGATGTTGTAACCCCAGCCAGGGGCAAAGAGATGTCAGAGACTTTCACTAGGAAGAAAGAAGGACTTTTCACCATAGACACTTTGGCAGACCTAGACCTAGGGGTATCTTTCTCTTCCACTTGGACGTTGGCCTTGGGAGGACCATGACGTCACCTTTGTGACCCTAGACATCACCCAATGTCGGGATTGGCATTATGGAGGCAGTGGTGTGCTAATTGGCACATGCGGCATCATCCAGGGGCTTGGCAGGCCTAATGTTTTGCAAATGAGGCCCAACGTTCCACCAAGGAGGCTCAACGTCACCCTAGAAGGGCATGACATCACCTCTAAAAGTGATTTTAGGGTTTAATTATTTGAATTTGTGTAAAAACTAGATTTTTCATGTAATTTGGCCATGTCGACCTTTTGATGACCTAATTTTAATTAAAGGTCATAAGTATTGTATAAATAAGAGAGGAGAACTCTCGTTTTATCATCATTCACTCATCACACAAGTGGTGGTTTGAAATTCAGCCCTCTTTAAGGGTTATTGGCTGAAATTAAGTGGTGCTCACTTCTTGGAGGAGGCAAATCTTGGTGTATTTTGGAAAATTTTCATGTGGAGGATCTTCAACTAGGGTTTATGCTTGATTATTCTTGGTGAAGTAAGTAGAAAATATGCATTTATTTATTTTGAATGAATTCTTATGGTGAATTTACTTGTTTCATGTCCAAGATTATGAAATTGCTTGCTTGAAACCCTAGGAGAAAGACATGTGTTACTATATTTTTCTCTATAGTTTTCCACTTGCTAAAATTTCTTGAAAGGCACCTATCTAGAAGTGGATACTAGAGCCCTATCATTGTAGCATTCTAGTAACCCTACTTCATTTTCCTATTACATTCTTTATTTCAATTTGTTTAAGGAAAAGAGAAATCGCTAGGGCCTAATTTTTATTACTTTCTAGCAATTATCTCTAGGACTTGGATTTTTTGAGGCCTTGGGCTACCAACACCTCTCTGATCCTCTCCATCTCCTTTGGCTAAATATTATCATAGCTATTTTCCTCTAAGAGTTGTTGCTTCCATCATTGACTCCATTACCCTAGAAGGCACTAGTCTACCCATTACAAGTGTTGATTGATCAAACAAATTTTCAGAACATCTTCTCTTGAACACCTACTAACTCCTACAAACCTTAGATTAGCCTAAATAATTATCCTACTTGCTGTTGTTGAAAAAGATTTCTACAACCATCTAACAACAAAACATTAACCCTAAAAGTGACATTTTATGCTAGATAAACTTCTTGTGACCATCTATTATCAATTTGCCTATTTAAAGCTATTATTTCAAGTCTTTTATCAAGCATTTTTAAGCATAATTATTGTGGTTGTTGAAAAATTCTTATTGTTGTTAAAAACTGTTATACTGTTGCAATTTTATATCAGCTAGTACATTTATTAAGAGTTCATTGTCTTATGAAGCACTAATATCATTTCTCAGTTGCTTCATCTCTATGGACTAGTATTTTATTGTCTTATTCTGGGCGGGTACACAACATTTCTTATTTGCTTCATCTCTATAAGACATAAAGAACCCTTTAAATCTGAGTGACTTGTGAGAGGGGGGGAACTTTATTGTATCATTTGTCTTATCCTTCTCAAACCCTCGGGTCACTGGGGACGTCTCCCTTGCGGTACTGCAACATACTCCTAAATTGAAAGGGATTTCTGATTAAAGTGACAATGATAGGTCATTCCCAGTTACGCCAACTTTGTATCCACTTGCTTGGGCTTTGGGAAAGTACAAATTGTGCGATAACAGTAACCGACTTCAATAAAAATTTGCATGAGACACAAAGTAACTACTCAACATTAAAAATTTATATTTGAAAGTACAAGTGTTGAATCAATAGAGACATTATTAATTAATAAAGAATTTCATTTTGTATGTGGATCATCAGGTGTTGACTTGGGTGTTCAAGCATGATTTTGGGTGTTTGATGTTGAAGAATGAATCCATTGTGCTTGGATAGATAGAAGAGGTGTACATGCACACTACGATTTTGCACAAATTTCAGAGAGATGTAGAAATCCAATATTTTTTTTCCCAAAGAAAAAAAGATTTATATTCATTTAAAATGAATATACATGTATTTATCATTTTCTTTCTTTCACTTCTATTTAAATTTCAAGGACATGGGGATGGGATTTGATCCACTTATGTGTGCATACGTCACAATACCATTTAATATAATATCTCTCGGTGAAACCACACATTCGAGTTTTACCTCAAGATGCTCCCATGGATTTAGGTTATGCCATCATGGGAATTGAACCTTACCCAAAGGTGAAAACCTGCTCGTTTTCCACCATTGGATCCAACCCCTTTGGGCTATGTAGAAATCCAATATTACATGATCACAATGCAAAGTTATAGTAATTCCTACTAGATAGATATTTGTTTAAAGGAAAGACATTATTCTTGAAGGGACGACACACAAGAATTTGAAAAGAGATTTTCATAGTGGAGGTTCAACAAGACACCTTGGACAACATAAGACCATTGACTTCTTGGAAGAGAGGTATCATTGGAAATGTCTATGCAAAGAAATAAGAAAGTGTCTGGAGAGATGTGAATTTCTCCATACAATGAAGTGCACAAGTAAAACCACAAGATTATTCACATCATTTCATATACCTAATATGCCTTACAAAGTCTTGTCACTAGATTTAGTATCGAGAATATTGAGAAAACAATAAGAATTTGGTGCTCAATTCATCATCCTTAATAGGTTTTTGAAGATACCATGCTTACTCCTTGTAGAAAGACCAATGATATGCAACTCATTGCATGAAGTTATTCTTCAAGGAAATGGTATGTTTGCATGGGTTAGCAAAGCCTATCACATTAGAAAGATAAATATGGTTTCTAAGCCATATTTGGAGGATCTTGTGGTATATGTTAGGAACTAACTGACGCTACAATTTAATGTTACGCCTAGAGACATACGACCAAGCTAAATTCGTGAAATAAAGTTTGGGAATTTGTTGAGGTATTTAGTTGCAAAATATTTGAAACAATGAGATTCAATTTTGGCATAGGGAGAGTTCACATACAATAGTTCTATGAATAGGTAAACTAAGAAATCACCATTTTAGATTTGTGTGGACATGACACAATATGAGTTGTTGACTTAGTCAATTTACCAGTGGAGATGTGAGGAAGTGATGACACTATAACATTTATAGTAGAAATGAAAAAATCTATGTGCAAGTACAAAATACTCCAAGGTTGCAAAATGAATAGTATAAAGAGCGTGTGGATATGCACCAATGATTCAAATATTTTTAAATTAGAGATGAGGTGATGGTACATTTTTTGAAAAGAGTGTCGTCCTAAATGTTCATATATAGTAAACCGAATGTAAAGAAGATTGGTCTATGTTAGATTAAGCATAAATTTGGTGGGAATGCATACCAAATGGAGTTTGATTAAGAGTTGGATATTTCACCAAAATCTAATGAGTTAGTTTGATATGAATACAAGGAAACATACAGAGATGCAACCAAGGAAGAAGACAAGATTTATTGGTGCAACCAGATGGAAAAAAGAACACAAATGGAATTGAGGAAATATTAGAAGATAAATTTTTTAAGATGCATAGTAGAGCATACAAATAATACTTAACGAAGTGGAAATATTGAGATTTTGTTGACAAGTGTTTTGGTATGATCGGTACTACTCGCTTCCCATTTATATATTAGGATACTAGTGATAGATAACATAGAAAATATATTTTTTTACATTACAAAGTGAGCAAACGAGAAATAATCAAACTAGGGTTTCAAAGAGAGAAAAATAGAAGAAGGTATGATGTGATCTTGTTTAAGAGTCTTTCGAGATTGATTGTTGAGCTAGAGGAGTTGGAGGATGACGATGATAAAGCCAAGTTATAAACCTAAACAAAATACAAGAAAAATCGTTTCCTTACAATAGAATATCCCTAGATCTAGTTCACTAAACAAGATAGAAAATATTCTAATTCACTTCATGTTTCAATAAAAACAAATGTATGAAAATTTGCATCAAAACAATACAAGTAAACGTGGAGGAGAAAGAACCGAGGTTCTATTGCAAGAGAATAGATTACATGTATAGATCCATAACTTGCATGATGAAGTGGCTCTAAACCCCTTCTCATTGGATTCACTCCTCTTAAGGTTCTCTTTGGTCCAATGCTCTTTCAATGGTCTTTAATATCCTCCTCTTAATCTTCCATAAAGAAAAGGGCATGTGGAAGTAAAGTTGCAAAGTGGGAAAACCTTTGAATGAGAAGGATCAACAATCACTGTCATAATTTTGATAACATTAATATCCAAGAGCCTTGATCAAGTGTAAAGGAAGCCCTTATAGATGATTAGGGTTCCTCCTAAGGTTTTTCCATGAAGAATAGGTTCACATTCTAGAACATGTCCAATATGTGTGTGTGAGAGAGAGAGAGAGAGGGAGGAAGTCACATGTCAAATACAAGAAAAGGAAACCACTTTCAAACACAAAAAGTTAGTGTAATCATCCTTTCTTTCATGAATTCGGCATACCCATGCTCATCCCTGAATCAAGTCATTTATATCATATGAATGGGTTGTTTGTCAAGAATGGGAAGGCCATGCAAAAGTACATCAATATATTAATAAATCATCAATACATCCTCTAATTTCAATGGTGTAATCTTACCTAATTAGAGGGAAAAGAACCAAAGAAGATGACACACAAAGTTGGAAAGGAATCAAACATGTAAAGAACTCAAATTTTGGTTCAAAAGAGATCCCAAATATAGGCTTCATGGTGGTAGAAAGAAACCACAAATGTCCAAGGTCTTCTACTGAATATAAAACACTAACATGACCAAGTACAATTCTCCCCACACGATAATGAGCTAAAATCAATCATGTAAGAAACCATCTAATAAGAAGTCATTGATTAAAAATCATATTAGATGTAAGGTAACTCATTACTCAAGCTAATGGGTACCAACTTATAGTATAATCATTCATTGTGTGAATACATAATCTAAATTAGAATAATGAAAAGAACCATTTGGTCGGCTTCCAATGATAATAATCCATATCAAAATTCAAGAAAATCCACCAATAGTAAAATTTGAAATCGAGGCATCATGTTGTTAGAAAATAAAGAGACGTGCTCATTTTCCCATAGACAATATAGCAATATTTTCACCCAACCATAGGCACAAAGGCCACCCACAAGCACCTTAACCTTAATAGACAGAATAATTTCAGAAGAAGACCAATAGCCAACCAAGGTAGCACGCCAAGAAAGAATAACCAAAGATCAAGCAGAAAGTCCAAACCATAACCAAGAGAAAGTCCAACCAAAAACCAAAATCTCAGTTGCAGCAGCTGCAACTGCACTCCCTCTCCAAACTTTCGCACCACTAGTCTTATGTAGTTGTGAGAGTAAGAGTGACAAATGAGCTCTAGCACCCACTTATTTATAGTGCTATTTGTCACCTGTCCAGGTCGACTTCTTCTTTTAGAGGTTAACACTTAAAGATTAATTCTTTTATTGAGTCGACATGTCTTCTAAGGTTTCTACACATCTGTTTAGGGTTTCTCTTGCTTCCTGAAATATTCTAGTCTTGTCAAAGGTTACACATAGAGGTTAATACCTCGAGCAGCTACCATAATATCAAAACTCCCTCCTAGCTAAGGAGGTATTAAAGACAATGGTCTTGAGCACAAACAAACCATTCAACTGGTAGCATCATCATAGTCACACAGGCTATCTCATGATCACGTAGATCAACTCACGAGCAACATCATCACTATAGGCATCATCTGATAGCACCAACTACATCATCTCTTGAAGCCATACTCCATCTGAGTAATCAGACCTAATGCTGAAAAGTCACTCACTCCACAGAGTGATACAAGAACCATTCTTCTAATCCAGACATATGTCCTAGAAGAATAACTATTCCAATAGATGTTGGAAGTCACACCATGGGCTATAAGGACTATTCTTCTAATCTGGACATGTGTCCTAAAATAATGACTGTCCTGGACCATTTTCCCTCTGACCACTACTGTGAACTCAGGGAAAATGTTTGTCATGTACCAATCTTTCCATTCTTGTCACTATTGTGAACTCAGGGAGACAGATCATTCTTCTAATCCGGACATACGTCCTAGAAAAATAGTTGACCATGGTTCGTCAACAATCTGTCAACCTGGACCATTCTCCACAGGGAGAATGTTTGTCCACCAACAATATTTCAACCTAGACCATCCTCCACATGAAGGATGTTTGTCCACCAGACATTTGTCCTTGTTGGACCATTCTCTTCTTGGAGAATGTATGTCCATCAATACACTGACTATCCATCTAACTGTAAATCATCTCCAACACTAGTGGTAGTCTCCATGGAAAAAAATGACATCCAATGGAACACAACCGTGTCTATCCATAGTAGTACATAACTATTACCCAGTAGTACACAACCACTCCTAGTAGCACACAATGATCAGGGGATCAAATTTTGCTCAAAAATTCAAAGTGCTTGGAATCGCTTCAAATCGAATGAGAGCGTAGGCCTCGTCGTTGCAAACCCAATGCAACTTGTTTGGGTTCAAACGAACGTCGGGAGCGAGAGATATCACATTCTGTTCAAAATGACAAACAGGCAAAAAAATGGGATGCTGACTGTACAGTCTGTATGGCTGCTAATGTGGCAGTCCGTACGACACGTACCAGAGCTGAGTGGCACAGTTGGCATATTTGGATGAATGGTATTGTGCCACGTGGCACCATATTATTGGTTGCTCGTTTAAAATTATTGGAGTCCACCGTGTTAGCATTGGAAGTCACTTCTAGATTGCTTGCAGAAGCAGAGCCCAACGCCCATCAGTTTTTATGTCACGGTTTGATAGATGGGTGATCAAATGGGTAGAGACTCGAACAGGTATCGCTTCAAAATAGGAAATATATCTGATAACAAGGAACAAAGGAGGTCTTGACCCAACTTCAGTCAAGGAGTTGATTTAAAGATGGGCAGGCGGAAGACTTGGGAGAAGAATGAACAAACTATCTCAGGCAACAGGCCTTTCGGTAGCTCGTAGAGGAAAAAATCTGAATACAAGATCCGCTTGGTTTAGGGCTTCAAGAAACTGAAAGGGAGACTTGACCGAATCCTCCAATTCCAAGTAGTTCAGTGCTAAGAAGTTCACAGGGACTGTTTAGAACAACACAACTGTTACAATGATTCAACATACATCATCCTATAACAGTCACAACTCGACTGGATCCTCTAATTCCGAGCTGCTCTAATACAGTATATACGAAGATGTGAAAGAAACTGACATTCATTAGGCAAGAAGTCTCAAGAGTCCAGAAATAACCAGAACACAATTCTTCATTAAAGTTTTTACAGCTGGGAGTCTTTCTCAACCATCGATCCTTACAAAAATGGCGAAAATGCCTACATATACTTCAAAGAACAACAACAACAAAAACAAGACGCTGCATTAAAAACATTGCGTCTACATGTCTTCTGACAGTCTGCCCATGTAGACTCAAGATGATCGTGCGCCTCTGATAGACGCCATCTTAACTGCTCGAGGCTCTAGCAAGGGGAGTAGCTGATTCATTAAGTGTTGAGCTATCGCGTGCAGACTTCGGCTAGTCAAGAACTCGGGCATGGCTCTTTCAGAAAAAGGGGATACAGGACCCTCTCGAGCAGACTGCCTGCCAGACCCGCCATACTTTGCAATTAATGAGTGAGGCAAGGTTTCAACCACCCTCTCTCTTCTTCATTTATTCCCAACAGGTACCGAGATTTAGATCACGTCGAATCAGCGCCTGGAGAACACAGTGCCCCCCCCTCTGAAACTCAATTCGGCGCTTTGGGACCCGAGTGGACAAATGCTAAACATTAGCACCCCTCCTCTAGGCTTGTTCCTTTACGACCAGGCGCCAAAACCACGGGCCCGATTCTGGGCACTATCGGCATTTCGGGGTTCGGGGTTTCTAGAAGCGAAGTGATGAGGAACACTTGCCCCTCGAAATCCTGAATGCCGACGTGACACGGATGTGCGTCGCGCGTCCGTCAGATGAACGGCCCAGATAGTACGTTATTATAAAGGGGGCTGCCCCCATTTGCAGGCTCGCTTGACATGACCTGGCGCTAAGACCGTGAGCTCGACTTTGAAGATCGCTTATCGGTATTTTGGGGTTCGGAGTTTCGAGATGTGAAATGACGAGGGACTTTTACCCCTCGAACTCCCGAATGTCGATATGCCGATGTGACCAGATCTTGCACCACGCGTCAATGGATAGGACGACCCAGACTTATCTTTAAAATATAAGCACTTTCTCTTACGCTATATATCGAGTAACTTAGCAGCCCCAAAATCCCGATGACCATTGATCTGCTTCGTGGATGGATCTCGGTTGCCGACAACAAAACCTTGCCCGCTCGCTTGACTCGTAACCGGAAAAGAGATCCTTCCGCTACTGCGCTTGGGTGTTTCCCATTCATCCTGCAGACCGGGGTACCCTAGGCCCAAGACAAGAAATATCGCTAACATTAGGCTCCATGGGGGATAGAGTCGTCCCTGTGATGCTCTAAGAACTCATTCCGCATCTTCAGTGCCTTGCTGCTGGGCTATGGAGTCAGGCTCAAAACATCCTGTTGCTGAAGATACAAGCCGAAAAAATAAAAGCAACAAAATAAAGATACATACTCAAAGGAGCTTATTTATATACAATCCTAAACTAATAAAACACTTTACATGGGGCTAGGTGAAAGCAGATTTCCACCATAGCCATTCAAGCAGCTTCCTGGATAGAAGCTCCTTCTTTCTGTCAATGATCATCAGTAGATGGTGTAACCGTGACAGCATAACGGTTACACTCTTCAACTCCTCCTTACAGGTTGGAGTTGAGATGAAATAGGGCGGCTCCAAGGCATAGGGGAAATGCCACTCCATGTACTTGCTGACAGGGTCATAGAATGAGTGGCAAATTTCGGAGAATTGGCGACAGGCAGCCTCCTCTGCTACACAGTTGCTCACATGTGACTGAATATCTTTGATAAGCATAAGTGAGTGAACAACTGATGTAGGCTCATTGATCTCAGGCAGTGGCTGCTTGCTGACTGGCTCTGGAATGAAATATGTGCTCAACTGCTCTTCTGGTTCTTCCTCGTCTTCTCCGTGCACTCCCCCATCTTGTAAAAAGGGAAC
>JZKD02S0773566.1:172329-227218 GCA_000966675.3 Picea glauca | reverse complement strand
CACCCCATTCATCCAGAGAGGGGACAACATTAGGAAAACCAGGAATAGCAGAAAAATTAAAAGGAGCAAACCTGCGAGCAAGGATTTTCTCCATATCGAACCAGTGGAGTCGCCAGGTGAAAGATGTGCAGCTTCGAATGTGTCTGGTCCTTGTTCACCATCAAAGGCCAGATCCTAACGTTGTTGTTTCCCCAGGAAGCTTCACAGGCTGAGAAAGCAGCTGTTGAAACCTTCTTGAGAAAGCTCCTTAGGGTCAGCTTTCAGGTGTGCTAACAGTAGCCACAACTAAAACAGTGATGTGGAAACAATGGATTCGCCACAGTGGAGTCGCCAAGTGCACAATAGCAATCTTTAGGGGCTCTGATGTCTGATGCACCTTCAGAATCAGAGGCTCAATGTCATTCTGCCCAGGGAAAATCTTCAACTTCGTCCCCGGCAACGGCGCTAGAAATGTTAGCGCTGGAAGTCGCTTCTGGATTGCTTGCATAAGCAGAGCCAAACGCCCATCAGTTTTTATGTCATAGTTTGATAGATGGGTGATCAAATGGGTAGAGACTCGAACAGGTATAGCTTCAAAATAGGAACTGTATATGATAACAAGGAACAAAGGAGGTCTTGACCCAACTTCAGTCAGGGAGTTGATTTAAAGATGGGCAGGCGGAAGACTTGGGAGAAGAATGAACAAACTATCTCAGGCAACAGGCCTTTCGGTAGCTCATAGAGGCAAAACTCTGAATACAAGATCTGCTTTGTTCAGGGCTTCAAGAACCTGAAAGGGAGACTTGACTGGATCCTTCAATTCCAAGTCGTTCAGTGCTAAGAAGTTCACAGGGACTGTTTAGAACAATACAACTGTTACAGTGATCCAACATACATCATCCTATAACAGTCACAACTCAACTGGATCCTCCAATTCCGAGCTGCTCTAATACAGTATATACGAAGACGTGAAAGAAACTGGCATTCATCAGGCAAGAAGTCTCAAGAGTCCAGAAATAACCAGAACACAATTCTTCATTAAAGTTTTTACAACTGGGAGTCTTTCTCAACCATCGATCCTTACAAAAATGGTGAAAATGCCTACATATACTTCAAACAACAACAACAGCAAAAACAAGACGTTGCATTAAAAACATTGCGTCTACATGTCTTCTGACAGTCTGCCCATGCAGACTCAGGATGATCGTGTGCCTCTGAAAAACGCCATCTTAACTGCTCGAGGCTCCAGCAAGGGGAGTAGCTGATTCATTAAGTGTCGAGCTATCGCGTGTAGACTTCGGCTAGTCGAGAACTCGGGCATGGCTCTTTCGGAAAAAGGGGATACATGACCCTTTCGAGTAGACCGCCTGCCAGACCCGCCATACTTTGCAATTAATGAGTGAGGCGAGGTTTCAACCACCCTCTCTCTTCTTCATTTATTCCCAACAGGTACCGAGATTTAGATCACGTCGAATCAGCGCCTGGAGAACACAGTGCCCCCCCTCTGAAACTCAATTCGGCGCTTTGGGACCCGAGCGGCCAAATGCTAAACATTAGCGCCCCTACTCTAGGCTTGTTCCTTTACGACTAGGCGCCAAAACCACGGGCCCGATTCTGGGCGCTATTGGCATTTCGGGGTTCGGGGTTTCGAGAAGTGAAGTGACGAGGAGCACTTGCCCCTCGAACTCCCGAATGTCGACGTGACACAGATGTGCACCGCGCATCCATCAGATGAACGACCCAGATAGTACATTATTATAAAGGGGGTTGCCCCTATTTGTAGGCTCGCTTGACGTGACCTGGCGCTAAGACCGTGAGCTCGGCTTTGAAGATCGCTTATCAGCATTTCGGGGTTCGGAGTTTCAAGATGTGAAATGACGAGGGACTTTTACCCCTCGAACTCCCGAATGCTGATATGCCGATGTGACCAGATCTTGCGCCACGCGTTAATGGATAGGACGACCCAGACTTGGCTTTAAAATATAGGCGCTTTCTCTTACGCTATATATCGGGTAACTTAGCAGCCCCGAAATCTCGATGACCGTTGATTTGCTTCGTGGATGGATCTCGGCTGCCGATAGCAAAACCTTGCCCACTCGCTTGACTCATAACTGGAAAAGAGATCCTTCCGTTGATGCGCTTGGGTGTTTCCCGTTCATCCTGCAGACCGAGGTACCATAGGCCCAAGATAAGAAATATCGCTAACACATCGGGTTTGACCCCGTGACCTCCACCCTCATGTAAAGCCTTGGCATAGTATGTGCTGCCAACACGCCCCACTATATTCCTTGTTATATATGCGGGTTTAAATACATTTGAATTAAAGTTTATGTGTGGTCGGAGCGGGGTCCGGGCCGAGGCTTAGCCCCAGCCCACAGTCGTATCTACCATATCATATGACCCCAATGCAACGGTTGGCGCGCGTGTTTTGGTTTAAACGGTTGTTACAACCAAACTACCTGCCACTTGTTACTTTGTTATTCGCCTATGGGACGAAGCCCCATTTGAAAGTGTGCGTGGTCACATGGCCACATGACTTCGGCCTTGGCAATTAGGGGCTAGGTGCACACGTAACCGTCCTACAGTTCGCACCGTTTGTGCGGTTGCGTCTGGTGCCTTGTTTTTATGCTTTAAATTGTGTGTGGGCTAGGTTGAGCCAACAAGGGTGCAATTTGTAGATGCAGAGACAACAAACTTGAAGGGGGGACTTCCAGGAAGCCTAACTTCTTCAATTTTTGGCCAAACAAGGTGCCAAAAAAGCCCAGCTAGGGGTTTTTGGACGTTCTGAAGCCATTGGAGCAGTCTATTTGGCATTTTGAGCATTCTAAAGCACATTTTTTTAGCACTTTGAGCAAATAATACAAATGATCCATTGGAAGTTGGACCAGGAGATGTATCCCAAGAGAGGGGTGAACTCCTTTATCATTTGTTGTGTTATGTGTTTTTTGTTCATTGATTATGCTACTGTTTATATGCATATTGAATGAGTAAATCCTATTAATGATGTGTTGCAAAGTTGATCCATTTGCTTTTAACACATAAATTTTACTTGCAAATATTTTCAAGAATACAAGTCTTCTTCATTTTTAGATCACACAACTACTAACTAGTGACACACAATCACTATCGGTGGATCACATCCAACATAGTAGCATACAACTATTGTCTAGAGACATACAATCTCCACAACAATCATATCATCTGATATAAACTTGCATAAACAATATCATGATACAAACCAAGTCATTTGTGCCATTCTTCCACTCACATCTATGAGATATGGAAGAGCATCTGCCCTCGGAAAGTAAAACATCAACCATGGGCTATCTGGACTATTCTTCCCAAGCATAGAAGAATAATTGTCCCTAATTTCTGAGCCTGGACCATTCCTCTAGCACTAATCATAGTGCAACCTGGAGAGAATGAGTCCGCCCTAGTAAATTCTTGTCCCTGATTGTTGAACCTGGACCATTCACCTAACTAGGCCACTCCTCTAGCACTAATCACAGTGCAACCTAGAGAGAACGAGTCTTCCCTAGGGAATGAATGTCTGAACCATTTCTTATGGAAATGAATGTCCTGCACCAACCTCCAAAACAAACCATTCTTCGAAACTTCTCACAACTGTGAACTTCAAAAGAATGACTTCCTGATGAGGGAGACCATTCTACTTGACCACTACTCAGAGTGACTGCTAAGAAGAATGACTGTCCTAGACCATTCCCCCACACTGGACACAGTGGGAATCATTGTCTATGGTACATCAACAATCTATCAGACCATTTTAATTATGAATATGATTGTTCGATCCAGAAAATGATTGTCCGTCAGAAATCTTGAACCACTTTTCAGACTGGAAAGGAACTGCCAAACCTGGACCATTTTCCGACCTGGAAAATGACTGTCCATAAATAAATAACATATTAGTGCTCCCTCCCAACCTAGGAGTAATCACTTCCTTTTTCAATAAGGAAGTTGTCTCCATGAGCCCCAACTTGTCCCTTAAATACACAAACTTTTCATCTTGGACAAAGGTTTTACCAAAATATATGTTATCTGCTCATCTGTGGAGATATATTGGAGAACCACTTCTCCCCTCTGGAATTTATCATAGAGAAAATAATGCTTGATATCAATGTGCTTTGACCTGTCATGTAACACCAGGCTCTCTGAAGGCTTCACATAACTATGATCATCACAATATATCACGGTCGAATCTAAAACCTGATCAGACAATCCATAAACCAACTTACGAAGCCACACTACTTCCGTACAAGCATCACAAGCTGCAATATACTCTGCTCTTGCAGTGCTGAGTGCAACAAAATTTTGTTTCCTACTAGACCATGACACCGTGACAAAGCTCAAACTGAAACATATCCAAGTAGTACGTATTCTGTCATCTTCACTCCCTACCCGATCTGAATCGATAAATCCATGCAGTTGTATATCATAACTCAAACGTCCCATAAAGCAAGTATCCGACTGAGTATTTTCCAAATATATTAATGAGCCAATCAGTTGTTGATACAGAGACAGGTCTACTGGATTAGAGTCTCTCAACTTCTTCAGATCTGTTATCATGGGAGTTTTCCATGGATTTGCAATCCATCATCCCAGACTTCTGAAGAACCATTTCAATATACTTCCTCTGTCATAGGAAGTTTTCACCATGCTTATGATGTACATGAGAGGCTCTGCACCAAGTTTTCTTGAATCCATACAAGGTCTTCTTCCATCTACATACAAGGGTCTCTTTCTGGTATACCTCAAAACCTTGAGGTTGCTCTACATATGCTTCTTCTTCAATTACTCCGTTGAGAAGAACAATCTTTACATTCATCTGATGTAAACTCCAACCCATGGATACTGTAGGAGATATAATGACTCAGGTAGAGGTATATCTAGTCATCATAGTCTTCTCCCTCCTACTGGGAGAACCCTCTAGCCCCGAGTCTCGCCTTGTATCTATCAATGCTTAAGTTTTTTTCACAATTTCTCACATACATTGTTCTTCATCACAACTTCCTTCCATTCCTTCTGCTTGACTAATTCTAGTGGGTTCAAACTGGTTCAATTGGTTGTTTTGTCTTTTCTTTCTTTCTTGGAATCTTCATGTTCTTCCTCATGTTTCTATTCAATGTTGGATTGCATAGAAGATTCTATAGATTACATGCCCTTATTTCCTGAAGGCTCCAACCTTCCGCCATAGGAACATAAATGTGGATGGACAACCAAGGATATTCAAGGCTTATTTTCGAAGAAGACTTCTTCTAGAGTCAAAATGAACATGTGTTTCTTATCATGGCTGCTACTTCCAATGAAGAAAATGGATAGATACTTCATGGTATTTATGGATTCTTCTTCAATGGATCATAACATTGGGGATTAGCTCCCTCCCAATCCTGGATTCATGCATGAATGAGAAATATGCATGCTCTTCTTTTGGAATTATGTGATCAACTTCCTCCATCTGAGAGAGTCCATGCTTCCATCTATTGCATCTCTCTTTTCTTTCTACAAAGTGTCACAAGCATGTTTTGGTTTCCTTTTGATTTATGACTTCCTTCGAGTTTGAATCCTCTCAATCTCTTTAAGTTTGTTTCTATCTGTTTTTATTATTTCCCTTCTGGTAGTTGTTTCATCCTCATAAACTTCTTCTATGACAACTTCCACAAGGATTGTTCATCAAACATATTTCACAAGGGTACCTGTCCGGAACAAGAACAACAAGAGAAAAGATGAAATATCTATCTAGAGAAGATGTTAGTTTAACTTGCGAACAGGTACAATAAGCGTCTATATTAAAAGATATTTCAAAGACTGCTTTCACAATTTGTAATGTAGCAACTATCATCCTTGATATACACAAATTTGAAGCTTAACAATTTAATCAAACCTGGAACCTGAAGCCTCAACTGCTATGGAGGATGCGCTTGTTCCTCTGAATGCATTGAATCCAAGATTTCAGCTTGGACAAGGTCTCTAATACTTTTCCTGCAAACACACTCATGTTTTTCTAGATGATATAACTTGGATAGCATATACAAGTGCATACCTTTGAAGTCTTGTAGCATCGTCCAACTTGTTTTCCAATCTGAAACTAGATACCATCTTGACCAGAAGAGATTAGATTCAATGATTAGAACAAGCTAAAAAATCTAAAATTTTAACTTTGACCACATAATCCATTTGACCAGAATTCAACCTTTGACTTTGACTTTGACTTTGACCAGTCAACCTTTTAATTTGACTAGTCAAACTTTGACTTTGACCAGTCAAACTTTGACTTTGACTTTGACCAAAAGTTTAAACCTAACGTTTTTTCTAGCCGAGGGTACCAAGAGGTGTGCTAGGCTAGGGTGCACTAGGATCTCAAGGAATTAGGTAAAATGCTTCATCATAAGTTCCCGAACATAAGGGTTAGGGTTTGTTGCAGCTACATAATCAGAAAACCTAGTTGTAGTTGTAACTGGAGCCATAAGGAGCTTAACAAATAAATTCCCAATCTATCTTCCAGTGGTTAGAATCTCTGAAGATAGTGTGGGCCCATAACCTGTTATAAAATAAAGATATGTGCTCATTTTTCCATAGACAATATAACAATATTGTCACCTAACCATAGGCACAAAATCCACCCCCGAGCACCTTAACCTTGACAGAAAAAAAATTCTGGAAGCAGACCAATATCCAACCAAGGTAGCACACCTTTCTCCAAGGCAAGTGCACCAAGAAAGAATAACCAAAGATGAAGCATAAATTCCAAACCATAACCAAGAGAAAGTCCAACCAAAAACCAAAATCCCAGTTGCAGCAACTGCAACTTCACTCCCTCTCCAAACTTACACACCACTAGTCTTATGCAGTTGTGAGAGTAAGAGTGACAAATGAGCTCTAACACCCTCTTATTTATGGTTTCTCTTTGTCACTATTCCAAGCCGGATTCTTATTTTAGAGGTTAACACTTAAATATTAATTCTTTTATTGAGCCGACATGTCTTCTAGGGTTTCTACACATCTGTTTAGGGTTTCTCTTGCTTCCCAGAATATTCTAGTCTCGTCAAAGGTTAAATGTAGAGGTTAATACCTCCTGCATATACCATAATATCAACACAAGACATTATATCAACTGGCAAAACCAATGTGTCTTGGTCAATAAGGAAATATCCATTAAAAGAAAGTCAATGATGAGTCCTTGCAACTAGTGTTAGGTCACGGGGTCTCCACTTAGTGAACACATGACATAGCGCTTGTGTTCATGGGATATTAAAGAATACCTCTAATTTAACTAGATATTGATAAATAAATCCCAAAATACTTTTCTTGAACCCCCCCTCCCAATACATCTTTCCAATTTAAAAAACCCGTATTTTTACTAGATATCCCCTATGTTTACCAGATACCCCTTTTTATACCCTCCAATACCTATAAACTCCATGTATCCCACATCCTCTCCCCCCCAATACCTACAATATATTGACTCTAAGTTTCATAAGTTTAAAACCCCCTTATGAATGAACATGATAAGATATTGGTCAACAAGGTGAAGCCCCTATGTGTGAGGTAAGAACACCACTAATGAATGATTAAGACATAGATGCAAATCAAATGATAGAACAAACATGGCAAGGGCGATACAATAATTCCCCTGAAATGTAGAAAGGATAAAGACAAATTGGGACAACAACTAATTTTAAAGGGAAAACTTGAGGGATGACTCAACCAAGTTATGAATGGAGACATAAGGTATTGGAGAGTATGCAATAAAACTTTGATCGAGGATCTATTGAGGGTTAAGTTAATCATCAATCAATCCTTCATTCCTTGATATAAGGATATAAAATAATACCTTGATTGAGGATTAACTCCTCGACTAAGGTCTAGATCTCAATTGAGGGTTCGAAATTTCCCAAAACCTTCATAGGCCATCAAGAACCTCATTTCTTCTCTAAAACACTTGGATTCATTAAGTTAACAAAACCCTCATTCCAACAAAAACCTCAATCCAACTTTTATAAACACATGGACCTACAATTATCTAACAATTGATCACCAAGAAGCCACATAATACCTACCATGTCTATAGAGGGAGGTAGGTTCTTTATGTAAAATGTTGTTATGTTTAATATTTTTAGTTTTATATACATGTTTTACCAGTTGGAAGTGTTTATATTGCTGGTTTTATTTTCAACCATGTATTAGCAAGCATAAATGTTATTAGAGTTTTTCCAATCCTTTAGTAACACATGAAGGATTGAAAATGATTCAACCACATTTCCACTTGCCAATACAAATTTCAAAATAGAATTCTCAATGTAAATGTTTCCCTTTTTTTTGGTTTTTTTAGTTTATGGTAATCAATTGATAGTATTTATGTTAACAATTTTATTTTCAACAATGTTACTACCAAGGAGAAATGTTGCTAGTTCATTTTCAATCCTTCGATAATGCATAAAGAGTTGAAATGATATAAAAACATTTATATTTTTCATTACATAGTTGCAAATAAAATTGGTAGTGTAAACAAGTGTTGAACAATAAATGATGATATGCCAGAGGGTCCGACCACATAGCACAACAAAGGGTTGGACCACTAATAAGTGGGATGCAATGAAACCAACTACAAAGAGACATGAAGTGAGGGGCACTTTGTTTGATATCCCTCTTTACTATCAAAGGGGAAACCACTTAAACTATGAGAGTTTAAACTTAAGGTCATAATGCCTCATAAGTATGATAGATTCATCAGTGTGTGGGACATGTTCATGTTACCCCGTAGTAACTAGAGGATATTTTTTCTCCTATGATCCATATCTCATAATACAGCCCCACAGAGGAGATCAATGGTTCTCCATAGACAGTTGACTGACGATGTTTCCCACATTTTCTCATCTCACTCTCATTTGATGACTACAATGCTTGACATAGATGAGGTACATTGTCTCATTGCTTCATATTAATGCCTTATGTACTTGACATGAAATTACTGACCATCGGTTGAGTCAAGTAATGGGTCACGATGCTATAAATTTGTGCCTTTTGCCTTATTTCACCTTGATGATCATCATCATCTCCTAGATAAGGGTTTTCATTGTTGGGTATAGTTGTAATACTTAGGGATTTGATAGGAGAAACATGTTGATATCCTGATCCATACATAACATTATACATATTTCCTAATATTTTTTGTCCTCACTTTTAGTTTGGTGGTCATGTGTCATACATATAGGTTCATGCTTCAGAATCCCGTGAGAAGAAGGAGCTTGAATGCATGAGGTTGATGCAACGATACATATAATTAAAAAAAAGGAAAAGAGAAAGATGTCAAAAGAAAAATGCAAACCAAATGAAAATAAAATAAATATAAGAAAACCAAAGAAGACAAAGCATGAGTAATGCCCCCTCGCCATGAGACCATCACCCCAGGTCCTATGCAATGAATGCATATCTAAAAGGGACTAAATGAAAATCAAAAGCCAAAAAAGGTTAAATGAATATAGAAAAAGGAGAATAGGGGTTTGGAAATACACAGTGCTGAGGAAAGGACAACTCATTGCATAATCACTCCCTCATTACAAAGGTGCTCATGTGGATCAATATCTTACATAATCTCACATGAATATACATGTCACTCATGAAGTTAAACCCCACACCATCTATCATCACACATGCTCCTTGATAAGTTTCTTGGGAAATACTTCTCCTCTTGGGTACTAGCACATGTAATAGGGGCTAATGATAACCCTCCCATACCTAAACTTAGCAAATTGTATGAATTGTATGAGTTATTGTGAGTTTTGAAGATGATTCTTAATGTGATCTACCTAATGGAATTTACATATGACATGAATTACTTCATGTGTTGTATTGGACTTGTGTACATGCCTCCAGATTGATGGCTACATTGGGGCACTTAAGCTCCTCTTTGGATGATGTACCATTTTGCAAACTTGATGGAGGTCGTTTCACATTGTATGGAGGATGTTGGGATTTCATTGATGATGTCACACTTTTTCAATGACCTAACACCTTGTGAGAGGACATGGCACCTTTTTTAGGGGACATTGCACCTTTTGGAGATGACTTTACTCTTGGAGGATGAGACATTGCACCCTTTGGAGGGAATGTTTCACTTTGGAGCCCCTGCATAGTCCTCTTTACACCATTTTGAGTGCGCCATCCACCTTGGGAGACCACGTGTGCCACACATGTGAGCTTGAGGATGAATTTATTTTGGACATATTAACATTTGAGCAATGTACTTCATCTTGGGAACATCATTGGGGTTCTATTTGACCTATCGACTCTTGTATCATGGATATTTTTTGTATTGTGACATTATCTCTAAGGTTTTTGAAGAGATAAGGGGACTTTAATATTTTCTTAGGGATTATGCTAGGAAAATATTGTTATTTTAATTAGAAGGGTGTTATATCTTGTAGATTTTAATTTTGTACAATTAATTATTGCAAACATATTCTTAATAAAATAGAAAAGATACAATGACACACACACACATTACACAGATATTTTTACCCTGGAAACCCAAACCAGGAAAACCAACAACCTGTTGAGAGTCACACCTCTAATATTCTATTCATCATCTTCACTCTTTACAATACAATATACATATAGGATCTCGTGGCATCCAAACCCCTAATCCATTGACCCATATTAGTCAACAATCCTAATTCCTTATTTGGAATTAGAAAACCATCAGGAAAAACCATGTGCCGAAAAACCTCCAAAAATGAATGCAAAAACCTGCCAAAAACGTACCAAACAAAAAATTCTCAGGGGCTCCCACCCCTGAACCCATGCAAACCTTCCGGATAAGGATTGCTAAGCACCCCCCAAACACACTTTTCTCCCATATCAGTGTAAAGTATTGTCGGATTACTGAGAGGGGGGTTGAATCAATAATAAAGCAATTGAATCCTTTTTAACCACAATATATAAATGTTGTTTATTTTTTTGATCGATTTACCAATATCATTCAACAAATGCAGAACAAATTGTTGATTAATTGGGTTGGTTGTCATTGATGTCAAGCATTGAAGTAAGTTTGATAGCAAATTCTGGTAGCCCCGATAGTATGGTTAAGTGATTTCAGTTTGATTGATGTACAATGGTATGAAGTTTAATATATTTACATGTAATACTATTCTATATGGATAGTACATGTCATGCCATTTCTGGTGATATGTGGAACGCTACATAACTCCTCATGGTTAGAGATTTATGGTCTTGTGAATTTGGAGAACCCTCATGAGATATCTAGAAGGTCGAATAAGTCAAACATATTCTAAAAGCTCCTAGAAGAAGTTGACTAGTCAAGTGAGTAAAACTAGGAGTTAATCATGGGTTAAGTTGTTGCAATAAGAAAATAATTAAAAATAAATGAGTTGCAACTAGAAGTGGAGAATTTACTATTTGAAGCAAAGTGGGTTAGAAGTGGACAAGTGGTTAGAAGTGGGTTAGCCCTAAAAGAAGGAAATTGGGTTAAGTTGGTTAGTAGGTAACCCATTGAGGAAGCTACATGGAAGTATAAATAAGAGAGCAAGGATATCTTATTATCACCTATTGAGCACATTGAATATCTATTATTGTGTAAGGTTTATTTCAAGTACTCATTGATATATCTGAAGTTGCGCAAGTCTGAGGTAGCACGAAGGATTGACGGTGAAAGTTTCATAATTACAAAAAATACTGAAAAACCCCTAGTTTTTGAGGTGTACGCGGGGTGCATATGTACACGGTCTATCAGTAAATTAGGGCACATACATGAAAGAAAATCCCTAGAAACTTAAGAAGATGAAGATGTCAGGTTTCTAAAGTCTGAAAGCAAGCTCCCAGGAAGGTCTACAATGATCAGGTAAATCAAATCTATCTACTAGTTTAAAAGGTATGTCCTATTTCTATGAGTAGTTGGATTTTATTTTCTACATGAGAAATGGTTATGGGGGTTTTAGGATTTTCCCTAGAGATATTAGTGGTTGCATGGGACATTTTGTATAAGTTAGATCTATAGAAATACAATGCTGGTATAATCAATATTTATCATTGATACATCTTGTTCGTGTTGAGGCACATCTTGTATTTCTTGCAATATGGTTAAGGGTATTTCTGGTACATGGTTGAGAACTTGTATTTGTGAAGTGGTTGATGTATTGATAGGCTGAATATCAAAAAGGGTTTGATGTCTAGCTCATGTGAGGGTTATTATACTTGTTCATGATTACACACATTTGTATGGCACATGACTAGTGAGATATAGATGCTTTGGGTAAAGGATATGTATGAGGATGTATGTTGATGCAGGAGCATCACTCCACCTCAGCACATGCCAATTAATTAACATGTGTGGTGCACATTCAAGGAAGGAGAGGTGTCATCCTCTCATTTTTCCTCGAGAATCCAGGGTGTGATCTAGGCATTAATTAAAGACAAGCTGGAAGAGCCAAATCATTCTTTCGCAAAAGTCGGAGATAAGGTCGCCATTAATAGGCTGACAACAAAAGGGATTTGCATCCGATTTGGAGCAAATTTCCATCATTGTAAGATGTCCATTAGATAGGTGTTTTAAATGGATTTGACACCACTAGTTTAAGCTTGCGAGGGAAGCTCATAGAGCCCCTCTTGTATAAATCTTTGAATTTGTTGCAAAGTAGAGGTTAGACGATAAGGGGTTAGCTAAGATAGACTTAGCTAGGGAGAGGAACACAGAGAGCCGAGACTTAGTTGTAGCTCAAACTCCACCATTGTAATTTGGAATTCCACCATTAATAGAAAATGACAGTTTTTCCCGTGTTACATTTCTGTTCAATGGATGTTGTGTTATGAACGTCATTTACATGCATTTGAATTGTAGATGAATGTTAGAAATCATTTGCAGGGATAGAGATACAGATTCCTATCCGAGAGTGTGTTGAGTTAAGTCTTGTTCTCTAGGCTAAGTGCAAGGAGTGCATGATAGAGTAGGGAAGCTCTGTGAGCTGACACAAGAAGTGCGCATCTGAACCCAGTGGAGTTAGAAGAGAAACTACCAATAGGGCACACCAGATTAATTTACAGACTCAGGGAGAAATTTCAAGGTGGTTAAGTACCTTGGAAGGACAAACTGTGTGGGAGAAAACATAGTTCAAAGTTACTAAACACTCTGAAACACTCTTCCAGGAGGGCATCAAGTTGGTGTGAGTGTGCACAGAAACAACATGCTTGGAGGTGTTGGAGAATCCCAGAATTGATGAACATTTTGGTGAAGGAAGGATTTGCAAGAAGTGCGTCGAAAAAGGAAAGGAGATGCCTTAAACCTTTCCATAAGGCCAAGGGAGAAGTCATCAAAGAATTGATCCAAGCACAAGGAATGCACCTAAGGTGTTGTAAGTTCGCCTTACAAGCTCAGGAAGCCAAGAGAGAAACTTCCAGGAGGGCATGAGAAACTAGCAGAGGTACTGAGAACCTCAAAGGTTTTCAAGTCGAGAAAAGTCGTAGGAGAGTTGCACAGATTTCTGCAAGGAGTGTAGAAGATACTTCAAGAAAAGCCTAAGTCTCAAAAGGTGAATTTGCGTTAAGTGTGCAAAAGAGTCGAGGACTCGCCAAAGTTCATCCACCATCAAGGAGAAGACAAGTGGCATAATATCGAGAAGTTCAGGAGCAAGAGCTTCGGAAGGTTTGTCGAGAGAAAACAAGAGTCTTTGTGGGGTCGCAAAGAGTGAAGTAAATCCAGGCCCTTAGATCTAGAAGACACATGGCAGAGAGTCGCGTATTTCGAATAAGGAACCCTTCAGAGAAAAGAGGAGGAGAATACCTGAAGAGTTGGGGAAGCCGAAGCAATCCTAGTCGTCCAAGGGAGAGGGACACGTGGAGTTGGATTGACGCATCGCTGATTTGCAATTGGGAAAAGCAGAGTCAGGAGAAGAGAGGACTCGTGAGGTCCGAGCTCTCGAAGTCGATCATAGTCGTTGATTGCGGGGAGAGGACTGCATATTTGGACCCGAATAATTCACTGATTCGGGAAATCGAGGAAGGAGAAGAAAGCAGCTTGCGAAAATTCTGAAGCACGGGATCGCAAAGGAATATGGCCCACGGTCCTAGTCCGTGGTCACATCAAGGGATGAGCTTAGCATCGAGAGCTAAGAGTTAAAAGCGCAAGGAGAGGGTCCATATGTGCCACATTGTGGGTGCCAGGGAAGTGAAAAAGGGCTTGTGTGAAGTTTAATCGGTTCCATCAGGAGCCTGACGAACCATTCACTTCGATGGCTTGAACGATCCTAGACTGGGAGGTCACGTTATCCCCAAAGGAGTTGGAGGGGATGTTGACATCAAAGTGGTATCAGATCTTGATTTCTCTCAGGCGGAGATAAAGAGATACATGGGCTAGTGTAGAATTGATTTCTTTAAGCCAGGGAGATAGGGTGTGATGCTTTGTTGGAGTTGTTGCAAGGTGTGTAGCAGATGGTAAGAAACCAGGTGGGTTGTAGGCAAAGAAACATGGCCATTGAAGGTCACAAGCAGGGCCAAGGAGCAGTCTATTCGTAGAGGAGCAAGGCAGATATGGATAAGGAGCTTAGGGAAATCCGAGCACAGATGAAGAAGATTGCATTCAAGATGCAACATGAGTCAAAGGTACACTGGAGGTACGAATGGCCTCTGAAGAGAACAAATAAATGGCCTGTTTAGAAGTTGTTTATCAGAGGGCGATGACTGGTGTTAAAGAGGTGGCTGAGGCATGCTGAAAATCTCAATCATAAGGGAAATAGATCTGGTGAGAATCTCATAGATTGTTAGGTGGGAAATGAGAAGGGATCGATGGATCTCATAAACTGCCAGGTGGGAAGAAGAGACATCCTAGATTTCCAGGTGGGCAAGGGAGAAGAGATGAGCTCAGCTGAGAGTTCATTAACAGATGAAGTGGAGGCAGGAGAGAGACCTCACTCAGATGGAGATTCATGCAGAATTGTGAGCCGCATGAATGAATATGATGAGAAGTTACAAACTTCCATCATAGAGGAGGAGGATCAGAGGAGTGTTCTAATAGTTGGAGGAGTTGAGATATTCCTACCAAGCGGACGAGGTGAACACAGATGTTGTATATGCGACAGAGAGACAACCAACATATATTGTCATGGCGGAAACAAAATAGATACTGATGTCTGTCCCAACAGAAGGAGAACACCCAGTTGAGTTATTCACTCAGTGGGAATTGGATTTAAAGGAACTGGAGGATTGGTTGGGAAATCCAGAACCAGAAGGTGGCTGCTGAGAAATAGCCATGTCGGAGGAGATACACTAGCACAAGCCACAACTAGAGGAAGCTAGAATGGGAGCAGCCAAAGGCCTGACAAGAGTGAATCTGTCAGGAGATGTGGTAGCTTAGCAACAGTTCAGTGATGAGGAGCCTACAGGATTGAATACTGCAGCAGAGTGGCACGCTAAGGCCACAAGGGAAGAAGATGTCTTGGGAAGTTAGTGTGATTTTTCCATCGACAAGGAGGGAGTGCAACGAGCTAGTCTGCACCAGAAGAACCAGTCGATGGAGCAGCTTGACAAGGTGATCGAGGAGATAAGGAAGTTGATTTTGGAGTTGGAAGAAAAAAAGGTCGGCAAGAGGAAGTTGGATGAAAGGAAGCCTGAACAACCAGTGAGGATAATGCAGGAGCAGAAGCAGCGGAGCAGAGGAGCCAAGAGACAACTCCAAGAGAAAGTTTGGGATCCAGGTGGACTTCAGACACGTTGGAAAGCTCATGAGCAAGAGCTCATTATTTTTTCCACTGTGGAGTATGATGCAGGAGCATCGCTCCACCTCATTACACGTCAGCTAATTAACATGCTTGGTGTGCATTCAAGGAAGGAGAGGCATCATCCTCTCGTTTTTCCTCAAGAATCCAGGGCATGATCCAGGCATTAATTGAAGACAATATGGAAGATCCAAATCGTGCTTTTGCACAAGCCGGAGATAAGGTCGCCATTAATAGGCTAATGTCAGAAGGGATCTGCATCCGATTTGGAGCAGATTTCCATCATTGTAATATGTCCATTAGATAGGTGTTTTAAATGGTGATTTGACACCACTAGTTTAAGCTTGTGAGGGAAGCTCATACAGCCCCTATTGTATAAATCTTTGAATTTGTTGCAAAGTAGAGGTTAGACGATAATGGGTTAGCTAAGATAGAGTTAGCCAGGGAGAGGAACACAGAGAGCCAAGACTCAATTGTAGCTCAAAATCCACTATTGTAATTTGGCATTCCACCATTAATAGAAAATGACAGTTTTTCTCGTTTTACATTTCTGTTCAATGGATGTTGTGTTGTGAATATCATTTACATGCATTTGAATTGTAGATGAATGTTAGAAATTGTCTGCAGGGATAGAGATACAATTTCCTATCCGAGAGTGTGTTGAATTAAGTATGATTCTCTAGGATAAGTGCAAGGAGTGCGCGACAGAGTAGAGAAACTCTATGAGGCGATGCAAGGAGTGTGTATCTAAACTCAGTGGAGTCAGAAGAGAAGCTGCCAGGAGGGCACACCAGATTAATTTTCAAACTCAGGGAGAAATTTCAAGGCGGTAAAGTACCTTGGAAGGACAGATTGTGTGGGTTAAAACACAGTTAAGAGTTACTGAACACTCTGAAACACTCTTCCAAGAGGGCATCGAGTTGGTGCGAGTGTGCATAGAAACAACACACTTGGAGGTGTTGGAGAATCCTAGAATTGTTGAACATTCTGGTGAAGGAAGGCTTTGCAAGAAGTGCGTCGATAAAGGAAAGGAGATGCCTTAAACCTTTCCATAAGGCTGAGGGAGAATCCATCTAAGAACTGATCCAAGTGCAAGGAGTGCACCTAAGGTGTTGTAAGTTCACCTTACAAGCTCAGGATGCCAAGCATGAAACTGTCAGGAGGGCACGAGAAACTCGCGGAGGGACTGAGAACCTCGAAGGTTTTCAAGTCAAGCAAAGTCGCAAGAGAGTTGCATAGATTTATGAAAGGAGTGCAGAAGATACTGTGAGCATAACCTAAGTCTTGAAAGGTGAATTTTCTCTAAGTGTGCAAAAGAGTCAAGGACTTGCTGAAGTCTCTAAGATGGAGAAGTCATCCACTATTGATGAGAAGACAGGTGGCAGAATATCGAGAAGTTCGGGAGCAGGAGCTTCGGAAGGTTTGTCCGGAGAAAAAAAAAATTCTTCGCGAGGTCGCAAAGAGAGAAGTAAATCCAGACCATTAGATCTAGAAGACATGTGGCATAGAGTTGCGTATTTTGAAGAAGGAACCCTTCGAAGAAAAGAGGAGGAGAATACCCAAAGAGTTGGGGAAGCTGAAGCAATCCTAGTCGTCCAAGGGAGAGGGACACGTGGAGTTGGATTGGCGCATCGTTGAGTTGGGAGAACAGAAGACTCGTGAGGTCCGAGCTTGCATAGTCTATCACAGCCATTGATCGCAGGGAGAATGAGGACCGTAGATCTGGTCTTGAAGAATTCACCGATTCAGGAAACCGGGTAAGGAGAAGAAAGAAACTCGCAAAAATTTTGAAGCACAGGATCGCGAAGGAAGTTGGCCCATGGTCGTAGTCCATGGTCACATCAAGGGAGGAGATTAGCATCAAGAGATAAGATTTAAAAGTGAAAGGAGAGGGTCGGCATGTGCCACATCACGGGTGCTGAGGAAGTGAAAAAGGGCCTGTGTGAAGTTGAATAAGTTCCATCAGGATCCCGATCCCGATGAACCATTTAGTTCGACGACTTGAACTATCCTAGACCGAGAGGTCGTGTTAGCCCCAAAGGAGTTGGAGGGGAGGTTGAAGTCAGAGTGGTAGCAGAGCTTGATTTCTCTCAGGCGGAGAGAAAGAGACACATGAGTTGGTGCAGAATTGGTTTATGTAATCTAGGGAGATAGGGTGCGATGCTCTGTTGGAGCTATTGCAAGGTGTGCAACAAATGGTAAGCAGCCAAGTGGGCTGTAGGAAAAGCAATATGGTCATTGAAGGTCACGAGAAGGGACAAGGAGAAGTCCATTCGCAGAGGAGAAATGCAAAGATGGACAAGGAGCTCAGTGAAATTTGAGCAGAGATGGAGAAGATTACATTCAAGATGAACCAAGAGTCAAAGGTACACTAGAGGTACGAATGGCCTCTAAAGAGAACAACTAAATGACATGTTTAGAAGTTGTTTACTAGAGGGCGATGACACGTGTTAAAGAGGTGGTTGAGGCATGCTGAAAATCTCAGTCATAAGGGAAAGATATCTGGGAAGAATCTCATAGATTGCCAGGTGAGCAATGAGAAGGGATCGATGGATCTCATAAATTGCCAGGTGGACAGAAGAGACATCCCAGATTGCGAGGTGGGAAAGGGAGAAGAGATGAGCTCAACCGAGAGGGTAGGGGAGAGGCCTCACTCTGATGGAGATTCACGCAGAACTGTGAGCCGCGTGAATGAAGATTATGAGAAGTTACAAACTTCTATCATAGAGGAGGAGGATTAGAGGAGTGTTCTAATCGTTGGAGGAGTTGAGATATTCCTACCAAGTGGTCAAGGAGAGGCTAGCACAGATGTTGCAGATGCGATAGAGAGACAACCAACAGAGATTGTCATGGAGGAAACATAACAAATACTAATGTTTGTCCCAACATAAGAAGAACGCCCAGTTGAGTTATTCACTCAGTGGGAATTGGAGTTAAATGCACTGGAGGATTGGTTAGGCAATCCATAACCAGAAGGTGGCTACCGAGAAATATCCATATCGGAGGAGATACACCATCACGAGCCACAGTTGGAGGAAGTTGGAATGGGAGCAGCCGAAGGATTGGTAGGAGAAAATCTGTTAGGAGAAGTGGTAGTTAAGCAATAGTTCAATGATGAGCAGCCTGCAGGAGTGAAGACTGCAGCAGAGTGGCATGCTAAGGCCACAAGGGAAGAAGATGTCTTGGGAAGTTAGTGTGATTTTCCCATCGACAAGGAGGGAGTGCAACGAGCTAGTCTACACTAGAAGAACCAACCGATGGAGCAGTTGGACGAGGTGACCGATGAGATAAGGAAGCTAATGTTGGAGTCAGCATAAGAAAAGGTCAGCAAAAGGAAGCTGGATGAAAGGAAGCCTACATGAGCAGTGAGGTTGATGCAAGAGCAGAGGAGTTGAGAGACACCTCAAAGAGAAATTTTGGGATCCGGGTGGACTTCAGCACGCGCTGACTAATTAACACGCTTGGTGCGCATTCAAGGAAGGAGAGGTGTCATCCTCTCGTTTTTCCTTGAGAATCTAGGGCATGATCCAGGCATTAATTGAAGACAAGATGGAAGAGCCAAATCGTGCTTTCGCACAAGCCGGAGATAAGGTCACCATTAATAGGTTGATGGAAGAAGGGATCTGCAGTCGATTTGGAGCAGATTTCCATCATTGAAATCTGTCCATTAGATAGGTGTCTTAAATGGTGATTTGACACCACTAGTTTAAGCTTGTGAGGGAATATCATAGAGCCTCTCTTGTATAAATCTTTGAATTTGTTGCAAAGTAGAGGTTAGACGATAAGGGGTTAGATAAGATAGAGTTAGCTAGGGAGAGGAACATAGAGAGCCAAGACTTAGTTGTAGCTCGGACTCCACCATTGTAATTTGGCATTCCACCATTAATAGAAAATGACAATTTTTCCTGTTTTACATTTCTATTCAATGGATGTTGTGTTATGAATGTCATTTACATGCATTTTAATTGTAGATGAATGTTAGAAATCGTCTGCAGGGATGGAGATACAATTTCATATCCAAGAGTGTGTTGAGTTAAGTCTAGTTCTCTAGGATAAGTTCAAGGAGTGTGCGATAGAGTAGGGAAACTCTGTGAGTCGACGCAAGGAGTGCATATCTTAACTCAGTGGAGTTAGAAGAGAAGCTACCAGGAGGGCACACCAGATTAATTTACAGACTCGGGGATAAATTTCAAGGTGGTTAAGTACCTTGGAAGGACAAACTGTGTGGGAGAAAACACAGTTCAGAGTTACTAAACACTCTGAAACAATCTTCTAGGAGGGCATCGAGTTGGTGCGAGTGTGCACAGAAACAACATGCTTGGAGGTGTTGGAGAATCCCAGAATTGATGAATATTTTGGTGAAGGAAGGCTTTGCAAGAAGTGAGTCGACAAATGAAAGGAGACGCATTAAACCTTTCCATAAGGCCGAGGGAGAAGCCATCGAAGAATTGAGCCAAGTGCAAGGAGTGTGCCTAAGGTGTTTAAGTTCGCCTTACAAGCTTAGGAAGTCAAGCAAGAAACTACCAGGAGGGCATGAGAAACTCGCGGAGGGACTGAGAACCTTGAAGGTTTTCAAGTCGACCAAATTCGCAGGAGAGTTGCACAGATTTCTGCAAGGAGTGCAGAAGATATTTTAAGAACAACCTAAGTCTCAAAAGGTGAATTTGCGCTAAGTGCGCAAAAGATTTGAGGACTTGCCGAAGTCCCGAAGATGGAGAAGTCATTCACCATTAAGGAGAAGACAGGTGGCAGAATATCGAGAAGTTCGGGAGAAAAAGCTTCGGAAGGTTTGTCGGGAGCAAACAAGAGTCTTCACGAGGTGGCCAAGAGCGAAGTAAATCCAAGCCATAAGATCTAGAAGACACGTGGAAAAGAGTCGCGTATTTAGAAGAAGGAACCCTTCGGAGAAAAGAGGAGGAGAATACCCAAAGAGGTTGGGAAGTTGAAGATATCCTATCCGTCCAAGGGAGAGGGACATGTGGAGTTTGATCGGTGCATCGCTGATTCACAATCGGGAAAAGCAAAGTCGGGAGAAGTGAAGACTCGCGAGTTCCTGGCTCGTGAATTTGATCACAACCGTTGATCATGGGGGGAATGAGAACCTTAGATCTGTTCCCAAAGAATTCATTGATTCGGGAAATCGGGGAAGGAGAAGAAATCATCTCGTGAAAATTCTGAAGCACGGGATCATGAAGGATTATGGCCCACTGTCACAGTCCATGATCACATCAAGGGACGATCTTAGCATCAAGAGATAAGAGTTAAAATCACAAGGAGAGGGTCCACAGATGCCACATCGCAGGTGCCGAGGAAGTGAAAAAGGGCATGTGTCAAGTTCAATCAGTTGCATTAGGAGCCCGACGAACCATTCAGTTCGACGACTTGAATGATCCTAGACTGGGAGGTCACGTTAGCCCCGAAGGAGTTGGAGGGGAGGTTGACGTCATATGCATAGGGCACAGTTACAGTCTAGACATAGTGACATATTGCAGGTTGATGTGAGAGAGGCTGAAGAGGGTCGGAACTTTACAGAAGAGAAAAAACCCTAGTTTTCAAAAGGCATACATAGGTTACAGAATATATAGGTTGCATACATATGTTGGCCTCAGTATAGATAGGGCATGTACATACGTGTGTTGCAGAACATACATGTTGTGTATCTGTTGTTTTTGGTTGGTACAGGCTCAGTTCAGGTACAGGTTAATTATAGGGCAGTGGTATAGGTTGACTACATGTCAGTGCTACAAGTTGGTACATGTTTACAATGGTATATATCACAATGACAATGTGGCATTGGTTTCTTCATTTGACACATATATTTTAGAGCCGTAGGATGGGGCAATGATAGGTGGTTGTAGCCAGAGAACATAGGGGGTTGTAGCCTCCTTCTAGTTGTAGCTAGAGAATTGGGGAGTTGTACCTTCCCTCAGGTTGTAGCCTGAAAATACAGGGGATCAGAGCCTCCATCCAGTTGTAGCTAGAGAACAAAGGAAGTTGGTGCTTCCAGTGAATGTAAATCTTAAAGACATATAAGAAAAATCATTTTGTGGTTTTCTCCCACATTGGGTTTCCACGTAAAAATATTGGTGTAATGTGTATGTGTATGAATGTTCATTTGTTCATGGTTTATTTACTCTACACTTATTGGATGATAATTCTATATTGATCATGAAGATAAATAACACTTGCATATTATGGTTAAAACTATTAAAAAGCTTTATTATTGATTCACCCCACTCTTAGTAATCCAACAATTAGTATCAAAGCAGGTTCCTTCATAAATCAATTTAACCACTAAAAGATAGATCATGGAGAGAAACAATATTTATAAAAATGGAATACCATGGTTTGATGGACAAAACTATGGATTCTGGAGAAGAATGATGAAAACATATGTACACGCACAGGGATTTGAGGTTTGAAAATCAATTGTAGATGTATGCAAAGAACCAACAGTTCCGCAACAAATGACAACAAAAAGAAACGCAGTCTAAAAAATTCAAAAGCCACAAATGCACTTTTAAATGGTCTTTGTGATTCAATATATACCAAAGCTATACATTGTAGCTCCACTAAAGAGATTTGGGACTGAAATATCCCTCATCCAGCTGATCTGTATATCTACTATTGAACTATTGTTTTATCACTCAGATCTGATACTTGGGGAGCTTTTGGATGCGTTTGAGTTAATGTGTGAACATGCTTGGTGATTTTCTCATGCATGTTTCATTTGTTTAGTGTTTTAACAATATGTATGATACATGCAAAAGAAAGGACAACACAACTCACTAATATGTATTAATAGGAAAAAACAAGAAATACAATAATATGTTGTTAACAGATAAACTAGTCATCAGTTAGATCTCATGGATCGTCAAGGGAATACAAAGCAACTAACAAGAAATACCCATGATCAAAAGATGAAGGCTAATCTATGTATGCGCGTATATATCGACAAAATGTAGTTCGAAAGCTCATGACAACTGTTGCAGATACTGAAAAAATCTCCCTAATGGCTATACACGTCGGAATGGACTAGAAACTGTCTCCAAAGGAGTGCCCTGGCCTTTAGGTTGATCTTGGTAACTATCAGACCGAATATCTGATCTCCGAAGCTCCAAATGTCACCACATGGGGGTTTGTGCACCTCTTGGGCTGTGGGAGTGCGCCCTAGTGATCCCACTGGCAGAATCTGGCGATGTATGACTCTAAACAATCATCCTGGCCTCCTCTGTAATGGGTCAGAAGGGTTTCCTTTGATCTTCTCTGGAATACCCCCTGGAACCCCAAATGTGCTTCCTTAAGAGTTGCACACTATCTGGTTGTTTGTTGCACTTTGGGAGATTCCACTGTCAGAAATTGATGACTAGTGGCTCAAAAACTGCACCCTGGCTAGCTCCTAACTGGGTTGGAAGGAATATGTAAGATACTCCTCTGTCTAGTGCAGCCACACAAACCCTCTCTCTAACCCTTGTACCTTGACTGGATGAGTTGTGCAATCATTGTATTGGATCTCCTTAATCGCATGATGAAATACCTGGATGGTATCTCCGATAGGCTAGGGTGTGTCTCTCAACACTAAAATCGATCAATGGGGGTGGTTTCGTCTAGAAAAACACAAAACAACAAGGGGGTCAATCTCCTCCTACTCTCTAACTATCTCAACATGAAATCATAACATAATGAGGAATTAGGTCGAATTCCTCCCTTTATACTCTTCCCATCTAATTCACTGTTGACATCACTTAAGCTAGGCACTTTTCCTCCTAAGGTGAGTAATTAATTAATTAAGTCCCCCCTTAACACCTTTTCATTCCATTTCTTTGTTGAATTAGGCTCCAATCCCCACCCTTGATGTGTCACACTCTAAGACAAATGGCTGCGAGAAATCTGGAAGGGCTAGAATAGGGCATGTGCTCATAACCTCCTTCATTTTCTCAAATGTCTTTTGTGACTCCTCTGTCTAATGAAAGGCACCCTACTTGGTCAAATCTTTGAGTGGTGCTCCCAACTGTGAAAATCCCTTGACGAATCACCTATAGTAACTACATAACCCAAAGAATCCCTTCATCTCTATGAGGTTCTTGGGTTTTGTCCAATCTAAAATGGTCCTGATATTCTCTTGATGAACCTGTACTCTGTTCTCACTGATGATATGCCCCAAGTAAAATAGTTCTCTCATGCCAAACTCACATTTGGACTCCTTGGCATATAATGAATACACCTGCATAATGCCAAGACCTCCTCCAAATGTGCCAGATGCTCATCCCACATACTGTTGTAGATCAATATATCATCGAAGAATACCAAGAGGTATTTCCTCAACTGCCCTCTGAATATGTGGTCCATGCAAGACTGGAAAGTGGTAGGTGCGTTGGTCAATCCAAACGACATGACCAAAAACTCAAAATGTATGAAATGACATCTTAATGTTGTTTTCTCTATATCTTTCTCCCTGATGTTGATTTGATGATATCATGATTGTAGATCAATCTTGGTGAAGAAAACTACCCCATGTAACTCGTCCATCAACTCGTCTATGCATGGAATGGGGTACCTATTCTCGATCATTTTCTTATTGAGAGCTTTGTAATCAATGCACATACGCAATGTACCATCCTTCTTCAGTACCAGAATGACTGAAGAGGCAAAAGGACTCGTTCTAGGCCTATTGTGCCCCATCGCAATAAATTATTTTATTGCTTTCTCAATCTCTTCCTTGAATCTCTTGGGGTGACTATAGGGCGAGGTGATCACTGGTGTAGCCCCTGCCTCCAAGTCGATCGTATGCTCAAATCCCCAGTTTGGTGGTCTCCGTGGTGGTATCGGCCCCAAAACTGGCTCATACTGACTCATAAGCTCTCTGATCTATGGATGGTAATTCTCTCTGCCCTCTGAATCCTTCTGCGTGGTAATCAAACACTTTGCTGCATAGGCTACATCATCATGATGGAATATCTGCTCCATCCTTTTTGTCGATACTGCTCGTGGTGCTCTTGTAGACATGCCTCTCAATACCACTCTCGATCCACTTGCATCTCTAAAGCTCATGGTCAAAGTCTGATAGTTGAACCCAATCTCCCCCAATGAATATAACCATTGTACCCCCAATACTGCATCAGTGTCTGATAGGTCAACTACGTAGAAAGTATATGTCATGGTGTAGTTCCATAGTTTGACCTCTAGGTATGGGATCATGTCCAAACATGTCATCATGTATCCATCTTCCACTTCCATATGGAATCCCTCAAACTCCTCAATGTGTAACCCCCTCCTGCCTACCAAGGACGCATCTATGAAATTGTGGGTGGCCCCAACATCAACTAAAGTGGTCATGCACTGCCCCTATACAAGGCCCTTGAGTTTGGGAGTGTTGTACTTGGGTACTCCTGAAAGGGTTTCTATGGTTCCCCCATTCACCTCTCTATGAGGTTTTGTCTCCTCCTTGGGATGTGCCCTTGCCAGTATCTGAGGTTTCTTTGGTTGCTGCTCTTGCTCATGTGTGGTCTCATCCTCTGGATCATTGTCGACATGTGCCCCAATACCCTCATCTTCCTCCTCACTGCCTGATTCCACTTCAAATTAGTGGATCTGTCCCTTTCCCATGCATCTATGCCCTAGGACCCAATGTTCTTTGCAAGATAAGAAAAGCTTCTTCCTCATGAACTCTCATCTTGTGTCATCATCCAACTTGGGCTTACCCTTCCATTCCTCCTGAGGATTTTTTATATCCTTGTCTCTTTGTGGTAAAGGGTTTGGTAAAGGTTTTTGGTTTCAACGTTGAGTCCCCCGTGTCTCTCATGCGCACAATGTCCTCTTACAAGGTGTGAGGCTTGAAAGATTTAACCCAACCCTTCAATGGCTCTGTCAATGCCTCGGTAAACATCATCATCAATTTGTGCTCTGATATATCTAATACAATCATTGCCTTCTGTTGGAACTCTATGATGAAGGCCTCAACTGATCCAGTCTATCTCAATTGTGTAAGGTACATGAAGTGGAGCTTTGGATATCTCTTGTCAAACCTCTCAGTGAACTCCAAATATGAAGTAATGTGGTTGTGACCCAAGGTCAAAGGCACATGGTACCACCACTCGTGGGCCTCCCCCTCCAAGTGCAAGGTGGTGAAGCTGATGGCTTTCGACTCTGTCATCGAGTTAAGCTTGAAATATGTGTCAAGCTTCTATACAGATGCCTGCACTGATCAACATGATGATCTGTCAAAAGTAGGAATGTTCATCTTTCCCACTTTCTTGATGAAGTCCATGTTGTGATTTTTCTCGTTGCCTCTTTGTGACTCCCAGGGTCGGTTTCGATATCTGATCGAACAATAGTCCATCAAACTCATGTTTGCATGGAAGTCCGGTCCTAGTGCCAAGTAGTCTCTCATGTACTCCCCAAACAGATCCCGCGACACTACCTTTCCCTGACCTGATTGTCCTCCTGCCTATCCTAGTTGTCCCAAAGGTTGTCCCAATGGTTTTCCTCCCTGGAATTGTGGGTATAAAGGTCGGGGAATCCTCCCAGATGATGTGTAGGTTTGAACTAGTGAGGGATTTGGACTAGCCCCACCCTAAGATCCACTAAATCCATTGGCATCACCACCCTGGTGTCCTCCTGAACCACTCATCCATCCCGCGACATTGGCACCTATAGTGCTCATGTTATGGTGGAGCATCTGTGCACTGATAGCCATATGTTGTATGGTGTTCATCACATCCCTCTTCCCTCTATCTAGGTCTTTCAACATGGCCTACGTACTGTCAACATGTGTCTCGGGGCATTTCCCCCTTCCCTTGGGTGTCTCACGCCTGTCACCCATAGTCCTCTTTATCTCGGCCTTTGTGTTTTAACTAATATGCTCCATGTACTCTAACTTTGGCTTTGTATCTGACTGAGTGTGAAAGGGAGCATAATCCCTTCGGTTTCTATCTCTTATATCTTTGCTATGACCTCTGCGATACTGAACGTAGTCGTCCCCATGACATCCTTGAACCTCTGGGTATTCTTCACCTTTTCCCGGAATCATGGGGTCATGAGAATCACTTCTTCACAGGATGGAAGGAAGAAGGATCTGATACCACTGAAATATCCCTGATCCAGTTGATCTAGATATCTAGTGCTGAACTATTGTTTTATCACTCGGATTTGATACTTTAGGGGTTTTTGGATGCATTTGAGTTAATGTGTGAACATGCCTGGTGATTTTCTCATGTGTGTTTCATTCATTTAATGTTTTAATAGTATGTATGATGCATGCAAATGAAAGGACAACACAACTCACTAATATGTATTAAGAGGTAAAATCAAGAAATACAATAATATGTTGGTAGCAGATAAACTAGTCATTAGTTAGATCTCATGGATCGTCACTGGAATACAAGCAACTAACAAGAAATACTCATGATCAGAAGATGAAGGTTGATATGTTTATGCATGGATAGATCGACAAAACGCAGTCCGGAAGCTCACAACAACTGTTGCAACTACTAGAAAACTCGCCCTGATGGCTATACTTGTTGGAATAGACTAGAAACTGGCTCAAAAGGACCACCCTGGCCTCTAGGCTGATCCCGGTAATTGTCAGACTAAAGATCTGATATCTGAAGCTCCAGATGTTAGCCCCTGGGGTTTTTCGCACCTCTTAGGCTGTGGGAGTGTGCCCTAGTGATCCCACTGGTGGAATCTGATGATGTATGATTCTAAACGATCATCCTGGCCTCTTCTGTAATGGGTTGGAAGGGTTTCCTTGGATCTTCTCTGGAATACCCCTTGGAACCCCAAATTTTCTTCCTCAAGAGTTGCGCACTATCTGGCTGTTTGTTGTGCTCTCGTAGATTCCACCATCAAAAATTGATGACTGGTGGCTCAAAGATGCACCCTGGCTAGAACTCAACTGGGTCGGAAGGAATATGTAAGATACTCCTCTATCTCGTGCGGTCACACAAACCCTCTTTCTAACCCTTGCGCCCTCATTTGTTGAGTTGTGTAATCAATGTACTGGATCTCTTGAATGGCACAACAAAATACCTAGATTGTATCTCTGATAGGCTAGGGTGTGTCTCTCAACACCGAAACCAATCAATGGTGGTGGTTTCCTCCATAAATATACAAAACAACGAGGGGGTCGATCTCCTCCTCCTATGGAAGATCACAGGGACACTCCTCCACCTAGAAGAGTCATATTTCAAAATCAACAACAGTAAAAAACAAGTAGGCCTTAGGATGAAGAAGGATTTAGAAGAGTAAATCCTTTCAAAAGATTTTCATCTCCCAGGTATCAAACTATATGTTTTGGTTTATGTTATGCATGTAATAATTTTTGACATAAAGCTATAAATTGTAGAGTTAATAACAGGAACAGAAAAAAACTTTGAAAGTCATGCACAAAATGGTTATCCAATAAGGCATAGTGAAATACAGAGAAGAAGCTACAACAGGTTTGAATAATTGAGCATTGAAGTGGAATGCTATAAATGCAACAACTTTGGAAACATGGCCAAAGATTGTAGAATTAAAATCCCTCCTGCATAATCACAACAAAATAACAACAATCATAGACAATAACCTCAATAGAGAATATGGATAAGAAATCAGGATCATTTTAACAATGAAGAATGCACACTCACTCTACAATCTAAGCACAAGAAACATGATTGGTTTGTTGAAAGTGGTTGTTCAAAGCACATGACAGGTGATGAAGACAAGTTTCTTACATTAAGAAAGGAAAGAGATGGATCAGTCTCCTTTGGAAATGATGACTCAGCTAGAATCATTGGAAAGGACACAATCATAATTGGAAACAAGAATACCAAGGCAAAAAATGTTCTACTAGTGGAAGATATAAAACATAATCTTCTAAGTGTAATTCACTTGTGTGACCAAGGTCATAAATTTACGTTCGATTCACATAAGTGTGAGATAAAAAAAGCAGGTTCAGGTAAATTGATTGCAACAACTACAAGAACTTCAAGCAACATATATGTATTAAGTGAAATTGGAAATGAAAAGTGTTGTCTAGGAAAGTAAGATGAAGTGTGGCTATGGAATAGAAGAATGGGTCACATAAACTTCGATAACCTTGTCAAAGTCATCAAAAAAGAAGCAGTAAGAGAAATTCCCCAAATCATGAAACCAACCAACACACTATGCAAGCATTGTCAACGAGGAAAGCAAACAAAGACCAAGTTCAAATCAAAGGAATACTCAATGACAAGACCACTGGAAATTGTGCATACTGGTCTAGTTGGACCAACTAGAAAAAAGGGTTTAAAATGTGAGAAATACTTTATGTTATTGGTTGATGATTATACCAGAATGACTTGAATTTGTTTTCTTAGGAATAAGTCAGAAGCATTTGAAAACTTCAAGGTATACAAGGAAATGGTTGAAAATGAAATGGATTCAAAAATCAAATGTTTGAGATCTGATAATGGAGGAGAGTTTCTTCAAAGGAATTTATGGACTTCTACAGTAAGCTTGGAATAAAAAGACAATTCTTCATTGCTAGGACACTTCAATAGAATGGGGTTGTTGAAATAAAGAACATGACGATACATGAAATGGCTCGAACAATGTTAATTGATTCTAAGTTGAAAGATGTATTTTGGACACATGCAATGGATACAACAATTCACATTCAAAATAGAGTAATGCTTAGAAACAATAGTGACAAAAATCCCTATGAGTGATGGAAAGGAAGACCAATAAATGTAAAGCACTTCAGAGTGTTCGGAAGCAAATGCTACATGACATGAGAAGATGGAAAGATGGGGAAGTTCAACTCTTGTGTGGAAAAAGGTGTACTTGTTGATTACTCAAGTACAAGGAAAGCATACAAGTGTTACAATCTAAGGCTCAACAAAGTTGTGGAAAGCATCAATGTAATAGTTGATGAAACAAGTGGATGTAAATTAAAAGAAGAAGAAAAGGAATTAGTGGAACATGTTTACGAAGAAGAAACAAATGATGAAGAAGTTGCAGAAGGGGAAGATGAAGAAGATCAGATAGAGGTAGAAGAGCAAGTTCAATAAGTATCTCCAAAGACACATAGCAAACAACTACAAAAGAATCATCCTTCAGATCAGATTATTGGGAACAAAGATGCGAGAATTGAGACTAGAAGAAAAAAATTGTTCACCAGAAAAACTGCACCTAACACTCTTATCTTCGATTGAACCAAACAGTTTTGAAGAAGCCAGCAAGGATGAATTCTAGAAAAAGGCCATGAATGAAGAGTTGGATACAATAGATAAGAATGACACTTGAGAATTGGTTCCAAGACCAAGGTACAAGAATGTGTTTGACACAAAGTGGGTCTTCAGAAATAAATTAAATGAAGATGGAAAGGTTACTAGGAATAAAGCTTGATTGGTATGTAAAGGATACACATAGGTTGAATGTATCAACTTTGAAGAGACGTTTGCCCCAATTTCTAGAATGGAAGAAATTAGATTGATATTATCTTATGCATGTTCAAAGAATATTAAAGTGTATCAGATGGATGTAAAATTAGCTTTTCTGAATGGAGAACTAGAAGAAGAAGTCAACATTGAGCAACCAGAAGGATTTCATTTTTCAAAGAATGAAGATTATGTTTGCAGATTAAAAAAGATCTTGTATGGTCTCAAACATGCCCCCAGATCATGGTATTCCAAACTAGACAAATAATTAGAACGATAAGGGTTCAGAAAAGGAAATGCAAACATCAGCCTCTACATCAAGGTAACTCAAGATAGTATTTTATTAATTGAAGTTTATGTTGATGATGTTATTTTTGGAAGTGATGATGATAGGTTAAGCCATAAATTTGCAAAGGACATGCATAATGAATTTGAAATGTCATTACTTGGAGAACTATCCTTCTTTCTGGGTCTTCAGATATGTCAAAGCAACAAAGGAATTTTTATTTCTCAAACTAAGTATATCAGAGAAATGCTAAAGACGTTCAAAATGGAAGAATGCAAACCAATTAACACTCCTATGAAAACCAATTGAAAGTTGAGAAAAGATGATGATTCAAAGTCTACAGATCAGAGGCAGTACAAGTCAATGATTGGAAACTTACTATATGTGATAACATCTAGACCAGATGTAATGCAGGCAGTTGGACATGTGGCATGATTTCAAGTAGCACCAAAGGAATCACATGTTCTAGCAGTGAAGAGGATTTTTAGATATCTCAAGGGCATAAAAGAGTTTGGATTATGGTATCCAAAAGGAAAGGATCTATCACTTATTGCCTACATAGATGCATATTGGATAGGTTTCATTGATGACCGATGAAGCACCAATGGAGCGACATTCTACTTGGGTGAGTTTTTGGTATCTTGGCTAAGCAAGAAACATTCATCAATATCATTGTATACATCCGAAGTAGAATATATTGCAACAACAACATGTTGTACATGGGTTCTATGGATGAAACAAACTTTGACAGATATATAGGTTGAGTATGATGAGCCCATTCCTATATATTGTGATAATACAAGTGCTACCAGTATATCAAATAATCCAGTGATGCACTCCAAGATGGAGCACATTCCAATCAAGTATCACTTTATATGGAAACAAGTTGCAAAGAAGAACATCAGAGTTGAATATGTGGGGGCAAAGGAACATGTTGCAGATATCTTCATAAAACCACTTCCAAGGGAATCCTTTGAGTATCTTTGCTAGAGACTCAGAGTAATTTCTACTCCAAAATGAATGCTTTTGAATGCTTATCTTATATGTCTTAGATTTACACGAGGAAGCACCATACAGAGAACAGTTCAGGTTGGGGGAACATGTTCAAGAAGAGTTCAGTCAGGGAGAGCAGCCCCAAGGACAGTTTAGTTAGGGGGAGAAGCCCTAGACGTGAAGTTACCTTTGCCATTGATGTCAAAGGGGGAGAGATCCACCACATGCAGGTCATAGAATTAGATTCTCGAGAGAGAGAGAACAAAGGCATGTTTCCAGGGAGAGCGGTGGTCACAGGGGGAGCATAAGCGATATGACTTTAATGTTTCATCAAAGTGTTTCCATCAATGCCAAAGGGGGGATATTTTTTATTAATTGGGTTGATTGTCATTGATTTCAACCCTTGAAGCAAGTCCGATAGCAAATTTAGGCAGCCCCAATAATATGGTTAAGGGATTTCAGTTTGATTGATGTATAATGGTATGAAGTTTAATATATTTGCAGTTAATACTATTCTAGATGAATAGTACATGTCATGCCATTTCTGGTGATATGTGGAATGCCACATAACTCCTCACGATTAGATAATTATGGCCTTGTGAAGTTGGAGAACCCTCATGAGTTATATAGAAGGTCAAAGAAGTCAAAATTATTCTAGAAGCTCCTAGAAGAAGTTGACTAGTCAAGTGAGTAAAATTAGTAGTTAATCATGGGTTAAATTGTTGCAATAAGAAAATAATTAAAAATAAATTAGTTGCAACTAGAAGTGGAGAATTTACTATTTGTAGCAAAGTGGGTTAGAAGTGGACAAGTGGTTAGAAGTGGGTTATCCCTAAAAGAAAGAAATTGGGTTAAGTTGGTTTGTAGGTAACCCCTTGAGGAAGCTATATGGAAGTATAAATAAGAGAGAAATGATCTCCTATTAGCACCTATTGAGAACATTGAATATATGTTATTGTGTAAGGTTTATTGCAGGTATTCATTGATATATCTGAAGTTTCGCAAGTATGAGGTAGCACGAAGGGTTGACGACGAAAGTTACAAAATTACAAAAAATACCTAAAAAAACCTAGATTTTGATGTGTACATGTGTTGTAGTGGAGCAAGGTGCTTATGTATGCAAGCTATAAATATATTAGGGCACGTACATGAAAGAAAAGCCCTAGAAACTTGAGAATATGAAGAGGTCAGGTTTCTAGAGTCTGAAAGCAAGCTCACAGGAAGGTATAGAATGATCAGGTACTTCAGATATATCTATTGGTTCAAAAGGTATGTCCTATTTTCATGAGTAGTTGGATTTTGTTGTCTACATGAGAAATGGTTATGGGGGTTTTAGGATTTTCCCTAGAGAGATTAGTGGTTGCGTGGGACTTTCTGTATAAGTTAGATCTACAGAAATACAATGTCGGTATAATCAGTATTTATCATTGATACATCTTGTTAGTGTTGAGGCACATCTTGTATTTCTTGGCATATGGTTAAGGGTCTTTGTGGTACATGGTTGAGAGCTTGTATTTGTGAAGTGGTTGATGTATTGAGAGGTTGAATATAAAAAAGGGATTGATGTCTAGCTCATGTGAGGTTTGTTATACTTGTTCATGAATACACACACTTGTATGGCACATGAATAGTGAGATATAGATGCTTTGGGTAAAGGATATGTATGAGGATGTATGCACATGGCACAATTATAGTCTATACACAGTGACATGTTGCAGGTTGATGTGAAATAGGCTACAAAGGGTCATAAATTTTCAGAAGAGAGAAAACCCTAGTTTTCAGAAGGCATACGCATGCTGATGAACAGATAGGTCGCGTACATATGTGGGCTACAGTATAGATAGGGCATATACATAGACGTGCTACATAATAGACATGTCACATATCTATTGTTTTTGGTTGGTACATGCCTAGTTTAGGTACAGGTTGATTACAAGGTAGTGGTACAGGTTGACTACAGGTCAGTGGTACAGGTTTACAATGGTATATCTCACTGTGACAATGTGGAAGTGTTTTCTTCATTTGACACTTATATTTTAGGGTGGCAGGATGGGGTAAGAATAGGTGGTTGTAGCCACCTTCCAATTGTAGTCGGAGAACATAGGGGGTTGTAGCCTCCTCTGGTTGTAGCTAGAGAATTGGGGAGTTGTAGCTTCCCTCAAGTTGTAGCTAGAGAATTGGGGAGTTGTAGCTTCCCTCAAGTTGTAGCCTGAAAATATAGGTGGTCGGAGCCTCCTTCCAGTTGTAGTTGGAGAACATAGGAAGTTGGTGCTTCCAATGAATGTAATTCTTAAAGACATATACGAAAAAACATTATGTGTTTATCTCCTGCATTCATTTTCCACGTAAAAATACTAGTGTGTTGTGTATGTGTATGATTGTTCATGTGTTCATGGTTTATTTACTCTACACTTATTGGATGATAATGTTATATTGATCATAAAGATAAATAACACTTGCATACTATGGTTAAAAGGATTAAAAAGCTCTATTACTGATTCACCTCCCCCTCTCAGTAATCCAACATAAATAAACCATGAATAATGAGAAATCACACACATACACAGTACACCAATATTTTTACGTGGAAACCCAAAGCGGGAGAAAACCACATAATTATTTTTCTTATATGTCTTTAAGAATTACATTCATTGGAAGCACCGACTTCCTTTGTTTTCCAACTGCAACTGGAAGGAGGCACCAACCACTTATATTTTATAGCTACAATCTGAGGAAACCTCCAAATCCCTAGTTCTTTGTCTACAACTAGAAGGAGGCTACAACCCCCTATGTTCTCTAACTACAACCGAAAGGTGGCTACAACTACCTATCCTTGCCCCATCTTGCTGCCCTGAAATATAAGTGCCGAATAGATGATGAAACCACTGCCACACTGTCATTGTGAGATATACTACTGTAAAACTATACCAATATGTTCCAACAACCTGTAGCCAACCTGTAAAAATAAATTGTGACCAATCTGTACCATTAATCTTCCTATACCAACCAAACCAATAGGTACACGACCTATGTATGTTGCATCTCACGTATGTACACGACCTGTCTATACTGCAGTCTGTGTATGTACATGACCTATTTATACTACATCCTGCGTACACCTTCAGAAAGCTAGGGTTTTCACCTTTCTGAAACTCAGACTCTTTGTTTCCTCTATCACATCAACCTGTAACCTGTCACCGTGTCCAATCTATATTTGTGCCCTAAGCATACATCATCATACATATCCCTTAACCAAGTGCATCTATGTCTCTCTAGTCATGTGACATACATGTGTATACAATCATGATCAAGTGTAATAACCATCACATGGACTAGACCTCACACCCTCATTGATATGAATCCGCACACTACACAAACAACTTCACAACCACTTCACAACCAAAAGCCATCAACCATGTACCACAAAAACCCTCAACCATATGCCAAGGGATACAAGATATGACTCAACACTAACAAGATGAACCAATGATAAATATCAGATATACCAGCACTATATTTATGTAGATTTGGCTTATATTGTAAGTACCATAAAACCAATAACCTCTTCTAGGAAAAATCCTAAAACCCTCATAACCATATCTCATGTAGACAACAATATCCAACTACACACAAAATAATACATACCTTTTGAACCTGTAGATAGATATGTTGTACATGGTCACTATAGGCCTTCCTAGCATCTTGCTTTCAGACTTTAGAGACCTGGATTCTTCATCTCCTCAAGCTTATGTTATTAGTTGATGATTATACAAGAATGACCATAGTTTTCTTTCTCAAGAATAAGTCATAAGCTTTTGAAAACTTCAAGATCTATAAGAAAATGGTTGAAAAATGAAATGGATTCAAAAATCAAATGCTTAAGATCTGATAATGGAGGAGAGTTCACTTCAAAGGTATTTATGGACTACTGCAACAGTAATGGAATAAAAAGGTAATTCTCCATTGCTAGGACACCTCAACATAATGGAGTTGTTGAAAGAAAGAACAAGACAATACAAAAAATGGATCGAACAGTGCTAATGGATTCAAAATTGATAGATATTTTTTGGACACAGGCAATGCATACAACAATTCACATTCAAAACAAAGTAATTCTCAGAAACAACACTGACAAAACTCCTTACGATCTATGGAAAGGAAGACCAAAAAATGTAAAGCACTTCAGATTTTTTGGAAGAAAATGCTACATCAAAAGAGAAGATGGAAGAATGGGAAAGTTTGACTCTCATGTGGACAAAGGAGTACTTGTTGGTTACTCAAGTACAAGAAAAGCATACAAGTGTTACAACCTGAGATTGAACAACGTGGTGGAAAGCATCAACGTAATAATTGATGTCAACATGTAGACAAGGCATGCTCTACATCAATAGTCATCAATCGCATCAATGTGACTATCTCTCCCCATCAATAATCATCAATCACATCAATGTGACTATCTCTCCCACTTTGACATCAATGGAAAATGATCATTCTCCCCTTGGGGTTACTCCCCCTGCTTGAACTCTCCTTGGGGATGCTCCCCCTGTCTGAATTCCTTTGATATTCCTCTGAATAATCTCTTCCATTTTTTAACAAGGGATATCACTATGATGTAATGTTGAAGATACATCGCTCATACTCCCCCTGTGACTATCACTCCCCCTGGAATTATGCCTCTGTGCTCTTTCTCCAAATATAAGGCTCTTTCCTCCTAGAATCATGGGAAGAAGAATGACTCCTCCTATGGGTATGTCTACCCCTATCTTCTCTGCAATATGAACAATATGCTTCTGCTGCAAATGCTACTGCTTAACTGAATCATAGAACAAATGCTCTTTCTATGATGATCCTTGAACCTATCCATGCATCAAACTTGTGCCATACCAAACATCATGAAGCAAAGAATATGTCAACAAAATAGAGAATCATGAACAAAAATATCAATACAGTACATCATGTACCAAATTGTGTGCCCATCATGCACAACACCCATGTACATCAACACTATACAATGTGCCATAAGATATCATCAATGGAGTGTATCAACCATATGCCTCTACCAACATGCCAACCATGTGCATCTACCAATATTTCAAACAAGTGTCATATCACTCATGATATGTCTCCACTATGAACCAAGTTCCATAATCATGTATCTCAATCAATCAAGTGTCTCAACTATATCATCCAATACATCATGTACCAAAGTATATGCTAATCAAGCCATACCAATGGTGTACTTTTATCCAAGTACTATCATCCAAACATATACCATCTATGAGTGTACCAAACATGTACATCAACATGTATCACCACTTGTACCAAGCAAGTACATCAACCATGCACCAATACCACAACAAGATGATCCTCATACATGTATGCCAAATCCACAAAACATGTGCCAATCAAACTGCTAGTAGGTGCCTCTACCAATGTACTAGAAGTGTACCAATCATGCATCAACTATAGATCAAACTCATCAATGATGTACAACATGATCACCTCATCAACTCACCAACTACATGTTCCAAAATGTAGTCGAACCAAATGCCAAATGCATGCATCAAGATATATCACATAACCAAGGTACCATAACTTCATTGTCATAACCATCACTGTTCTTCAACAAAAAATACCTCAATCCATACTCATGGGTTAGTGCCATGCATCTAAGATAGCCTTTCATCATATATCATCACCATACATAATACAATATGTAATCATGAAAACCTATAGCAAACAATGTCAGAACCTGCAATAAACTATGTTAGATCCTGCATCACAGAGTTATACCATCACATCAAGTTGCAACCCATGTTCATAGCCTTTTTCCTTAAGCTTTACCACATATACATGACTTGCTGCACAAACAAATTGTGTATGTACATGACCTATTCAAGGTCAGCCTGCGTATGTGCATGATTTTTACCACTGTCACCCATGTATGCTTTAGTAGATGACACACTTGAGATTTCCTTAAGGCTTCCATTCTGCTCTGGTTGTTTAGTCTTCTTCACCCACTTCTGAAGGTGTCCCTGCTTCTCAGAACTTGATATCTGAGCTTCCATCTTTTCAAACATGTCTCCCTTCCTTACTTCATTCCTTCTTCTATTCATTCTATATGAAGTCCTCATCATGGAATTTATTCTTGTGTTCCAACAATTCTGGGATTTGTGACCAAATCCACTACAATTGTAGCATCTCATGCTATGACAGTGAATGAAAATGTGTCCTACTTGATCACATCTTCAACACCTTATGGTGTTATGCAATCTTCCATTATCTCTCCTTGCATAAGATCTACATTCCAAAGCTTTGTGACCATATTCATTACATGAATAACATTGACCATGAAAAACACTTTCATACCTTTTCTTTGGTGTCCATCTTATTTGAGGTGTAAGGATGGCTTCTTGATGTCTTCCTTGCTTTGTTCTTTTGAAACTTTCCTTCCATTGTGTATATGGTTGACTTGCAACATCATCTTCATCCTTTGAGAGTGAGGGACTTACCCCATGTTTCTTTGAGGTGCTTGCTTCAGCATGTGTAGCTTCTCTCTTGTATCCAAGACCCGATTTATCATTTGGTGATCTTTGACTTTCCAAGATCTCATTCAAGATTTGTGAGTTATTCAAGAATTTGTTTGACTTTTCTACTTTATTTCTAAGATCAACAACTTCAGCTTCTAGCTTATGACATGACTCTTCCTTTTCATTTACTTGATTTTTCAATAGTTCCTCTACCCTTTTGGCTTCTTCAATTTGGGTCTCGAGATGAACAATAATTTCAAAACTTTTGTTAATCGTAGCATATACCTTCTTATCTTATTTTTCCTTCTTTAGTCTTGTGATCTCTTCTTCCTTTTCATCTAATTGAGTCTTATTACTCTCTTCTTGTTCTTTGAGCATTTCCTTTAACTTCAAGATGTGCCTTTGACTTTTCTTAAGAAACTTTTTAGTGTTATTCGAAAGATAGCTATAGTCTATATAATAGTGGTCATTTCTATATTCATATAGACCCTCTTCAACTTTCTTTTGAAGTTATGATAGTTCTTCTTCTACTTCTTCCATGGAATAACAATAAACTATTTCTAGATTTTCTTCTTCACTTGTAGATAAAAATTCAACATCATCACATTTTGAATTATTGCAATCAAGGGTTTGTGGATATTCTTTACCTTCATTTGAAATGTCTGCAAGATCTTCCTTTTTGCCAACATCATCACACGATTCTTTGCGTTCATTTGAAATGTCTTCAAGATCTTCCTTTTTCTCAACATTATCACATTTAGAAATAATGCAACCAAGAGTTTTTGGAGATTCTTACCTTCATTTGTCTTGATGGAGTTGTCTTCAATATCTTGCTTCTTGCTTTGGTATGTCTCCTATAGCTTTATCCATAGATCCTTGGCCGAAGTGCATTTTCCCATGCTCTCTTTGATAGGGCTTGAGAGTCCACTAAGGATGGTATTGAGAGCCAATGCACCATTCTTCTTTCCTTCCCTTTGATCTACAAAATTTGACTCGTTCTTCAATGAAACTGATCCACCAATGGCTGCCTTCCAAATACCTTCTCCCATTTCCTTCAAATGCACTCTCATCTCTATTCTCCATGTAGAATAATTTTCCTCATCGAGGATTGGAACTTCATCATCCATTTGTGTGTCTATGGATATCCTTCAAGCTTGTTAAGGCTTATAGTGAAGGCCTGCTCTGAAACCAATTGTTGGACACATCGACTACATTGAGAGGGAGGGTGAACAGTGTAGGGCTCTTTTCCCCAAAACTTCCCCTTCACAAAACTCATTAGTCAGAAATAACCATTTAATCATTATTTATTGTTGTCATTTATAACCAGTTAAATGTGAACATACATCAGCAACATATATTAGCAACATATCATCAATAAACCATCACCACAAGGAACACAAAAAACACAACATGTATGTACAATTTTATTTTTATTACGGACTACAATCCTTGGGTTTATCAACAACAATTGAATAGAGTACAACTATAGAAGAGAACCAAATATATAATGCAAGACTCAACTTACACCCTTAGCACCAACTGAGATGAGGAAACAATCCTCAACATATATCAATCTGTCAACAAGTATGCGACATGTCGGTAGTGAAACATGTGTATGTACACACCCTACCAGTAGTACAACTCATGTATGTACGCGACCAATCTATACTACATCATGCGTATCACTTCTGAGCTCTTAGGGTTTTATCTTCAAGTTGAACTCTAATCCTCTGCAACCTTCAATCACATTTTCTCCTATCTTTCACTGTCCCATCTGACTCATAACCAATCACAACACATTCAATCTCTCCAACAACTTACTCATGCTCCTCAACCATACAATATGAATGCTACTCAATCATGTATAAGAAATCAACACATTATGGCAATGATATCAGTACTGAATCATAAGAGTGTTGCTCACTCTATCAGCCAACACAAACCACATCACAACAACCATACCAAGAATGCCTTAAGCATTCACAACACAACAAGAAATAGTATCCATCAAGACAACAATGTAACCATACCAAAGTTTCTATGGCAGATATGAGCCCATAGAATGCAGATATGGAACCTGCTTCAGTGTTAAAGATCCTGGCACCATCTCACACACAAGTCTACATGACTTCATCCACTGTATGCGCCCTGTCCTCATTCAGCCCGCGTATGTAAGCGCCCTGGATCACTACAACCCACGTATACCTCAGAAACTACAGTTTTTGAACTTCTGAGACTTTTTCCGTCATGATCTCAGACTTACCGAAACTGTGCTGCATCCATGAGATCCTATAGATCTCCTCTTTCTTAGAATAGATCTTTAATACATGCTCAAGAGATACACAAGAGATATATATGAGATTTTTTTCACAAGAGACCCTTGCCTCTTATTTATACTCTCCAAGTAGCTTCCATAGAAGCATCTTCTAGGTCACTTAACCCACTTCTAGGTCACTTAACCCATTTCTAGGTTACTTAACCCATTTCTAGGTCACTTAACCGATTTCCTCATTTTTAGGGTTAATCACTTTACATAATTAGAAAGTTCTCCATTTAAATATTCCTCCTTGACTTTTTCACTTTTCTTTATCATTTAAATAATAATTTCTTCTTTGCAAGCTCTTTGACTTCTTTGACCTTTTGGGGCTTCAAGCCTACATATGAGGGTCCTTCATCTTCATAGAGCCATAACTCTCAAACCATGAGGAGTTATGTGACATTCCACATACCACTAGAAATGGCATGACAAGCACTATCCATCTAGGATAGTTTCACCAACAACTTCATTGATCTTCATCTCATCATTCCACATATAAGCATGGGTTCTCCAACCATACTTCTAGGATAACTCAACCACAAAGCGTCTTCCCGTGAGGGATTTCACCATAAGGGGATAACTTTGGAGTTCATCCATTTGTACACCTTATGAACCATGATAAGACAATAAAGATTCATCTTTACATCAATCCGATAATGCATCATATACTAATGAAACCACAATGATCCTTCTTCATCTATGCATCATGTATCAATGACAACTCATTGATCCATATTCATCAATATACTATGATAAGACATGTATACATCAAACCCGTGACCTTTGACATCATTCAATCATCCTTTGTCATCAACTGATTCCATGACATCAATCAATCAATCAATCATCCTTTGGCATCAATCAATCACTTGACATCAATCAATCTCTTGAAATCAATCAATCACTTGACATCAATTAATTAAACCTTTGGCATCAATGACAACATGATCTAACAGATATGTTGTACATGATCATTATAGACCTTCCTAGGAGCTTTCTTTTAGACTTTAAAGACCTGGCTTCTTCATCTCCTCAAGCTTTCATGGCTTTTCTCAACTGTGCATGCCATGTTCTCCTTCAGCCTGCGTATGTACATGCCTTCTTCCACTACAACCCGCGTACACCTAAGAAACTAGGGTCTTTTTTAGTATTTCTGCAACTTCGAAACTTTCGCCGTCAACCCTCCTTTGCTACCTCAGACTTGCATAACTTCAGATGTATCAATGAGTACCTGCAATAAACTTTTCACAAATAATATATATTCAATGTGCTCATTAGGTGCAAATAGGATACCCTTTCTCTCTTATTTATACTCTCCAAGTAGCTTCCTCAAGGGGTTATCTTCTAACTAACTTTACCCAACTTCCTTCTTTTAGGGATAACCCACTTCTAACCACTTGTCCACTTACAACCACTTTATCCACAAATAGTAAACTCTCTACTTCTAGTTGCAACTAAATTATTTTTGATTATGTTCTTATTGCAACAACTTAACCCATGATTAACTCCTAGTTTCACCCACTTTGACTAGTCAACTTCTTCTATGAGTTTCTAGAACAATTTGACTTCTTTGACCTTCTAGGGGCTTCTAGATAACTCATGAGGGTTCTCCAACTTCACAAGGTTGTAACTCTATAACCGCGAGGAGTTACGTGATGTTCTACATATCACCAGAAATGGAATGCCATGTACTATCCATCTACAATAGTCTTAATTGAAAATATATCGATATTCATACCATTATACATCAAACAAACTTGAGTCCCTTAACCATACTATTGGGGCTACCAGAATTTGCTACTGTAATTGCTTCAAGGGTTGGAATCAATGAAAACCAACCCAATTAATCAACAAGTACATAGGATTATTTTTTCAAAGAATATAACACATACCCAACAAATATCTCATGTAAATAAAGAAGCACTTCTCATTTATGGATCATTGCTAGAACTTGTGGAGAACACTATTTGTCTACTTCTACTTCTATATTTTGATATGGATGGATAACTAGAGTCACTTCTTGAGGATGATGTCTCGAGGATGCTTTACAAATTTCATGGATTTTCTTGAATACATTTTTTTGGATGGTTAGATTTTTTAGTAAGTGATCTCTCTTAATCTTTATGGATTCTGTTTATGAATGATTGTAAGTTTAGTTGTGCTTCTCTAGTGTTGGTGGTGCACTCTCTTTCTATTTTCTTGGACAAGTGCCTTCTACAAATATTTTGGAAGATTACGGGTGGAGTATCTTCCCCTTGATTTATCTTGGAGATTGTAAGGCACTATATGGATTTGCTAGGGTTTGTAGTGGAAAACCCTAACCATCACCCTAGTTTCTCTTACAACTTCGCAAGAGAGTCCTTAGTTGACCCCATATGCCCAAAAAAATTAGTAAGCACTAGTATTTTCTCATCTAGTCAATCTTAAACTAAAAATTCCAAATTTTAGTTTTGTTTTAGGATAATTCTAGGGTTTTAATAACTTATATTTAATATTTAGCAATCAAAACCCCAGACATACATGGTTTTCCTTGCATATTTTTGAAGTAAAAATCATCTTTAATTGAAAATTGGCCTAGCCGGTTTAGATTGCAACATTCTTAGGGTTGGATGTCTTGATGTTTTTTTGGTTTTTATATGCTCTTAAATTTTCACAGTCAATAACTTACTTGAAATCCTAGTTTATCCTTAAATTTCACTTGTTTACAATCTATTTAAGTAGCTAAAATACATTATTGTTATAACTTGTTTACTGTTGTGATTTCTTATCTTTTATGCAATTTTTACAACAACATTTAGTAATTTTCAGATTTGTGTCGTTTGGGGATAGTTTTTCATTAGATAATCACCTGATAAACCCTCTAAAACAACCCTAAATTTGGAATTCACTTTGAGTAACCACCAAATCCATAACTTATCTATCATATTAAATTGGTGGTAAATTGGGTAGTTGCATAAGTGACCTATGAATTGACTTATCTTTCCTTAGGAACCCTAGGTGATACTAGGGAAGCCTCCCTCGTGTTGGACTTGTCCTTCGGTAAAATGAGGGAAGTAGTTGTCTAGGTGATAGTGGAAACACTTATAATGTTCCACTCATTGTGTACCTTGTGAAAGATTTGCATTAGGGTGCAAGATTGTGTGATGGAATTTTGGCAGTTGTCGAGGAGAATTGAGTTTTTCTCCTTGGATTTATGAAGTACATGATTCAACATTTTTTATGAGTAGAAACCAAAACCTTGACTTAGTTTACTCATTTTGCGACGCCATTAAGGGAGGAATCCCTTTTCCCTATGCAAATTTTGAAGACTACGTCCTTGTGAGGTGAAACAAACATCATTCTGTAGGCATTTGAGATTCAACTTAACAACTTCACACATAGATGTTTGATATAAGGTATCATCTACGATTTTCAAATTTCATATCAAGTTATATGTTAAGTAAGTCAATATGGCACCATGGGAACTTCATGAATTGTATCCTCCTCTTGATATTCCAGGATACCTAAATAAGCTGCCTCCAAAATGGGAAAGGATATTCTGATGTTTTATGGTGACACTCTTTGTTCTATTTTGCATGCCTCATAATTATTTAAGTACGTTTTAAAGCTCAATGAAAGACAAGAGGATGTGTTAATAACATTATTTTTACTTTATTTAGAAGAAGATCAATGGATATGGGTCAATTATTGCACTAGCCCAAGGAATATCACTTCTCTTGCATGTTTGATCTAGGTCTTCCTCAAATGTTGAGACCCTCACTATCAAGAGTACGAAGGAATCCTTTAAGACATTATGATATCCCTACATGAGTATGAAGAAGCATTCCATGATAGTATGAAGAATTGATCACATCAAGAGAATGTTGATAAATAGATCTCTCGTGTTTCTATGCTAGAGAAAGAGCTACCTCAAGACTCCATTTAAGATCAAGAGAAAGAAGAAGAAGATTCTTTTGACTCAATCAAATATCAATCATGCGAGGAGCATGTTGGTGAAGAACAAGAACATGAAGAACAAATTCATGAAGAAAGTCATCAAATATTTAAAGAAAAGAAAGAGACACCTCATGAATACATTAAAGAAGAATACCTTGATGAAGCATATCATGTTGAATATAAAGTCGATGAAAAAGACCATATTGGAGAGATCATCCTTCTTCATGAAGATGAGAATCTAGTGAGCCTTAGATCTTCTCAAAATTCTAAATTTTGTGATCTTTATTGTTATGATTTTGAGAAGATTGAATCTGAAGAAAACCCCTCAAGGAACAATGAGTTTGAGAAGGTATTTGATCCTCCATTTAATGGATATGAGGGCATACAAGCTTCCATATCTCCTTTGCACGAAGACAAGGGTGTGGTAAGTTGTACACATTTCCAATTTTTTTAATTTCTATGATCCATTCTTTGATGATTTGGAAAATGAAGAGTTTTTAGAGAAACCCTTGGATTTGGTTAGCTTTTCATTTGTTGAAGAACATGACGATCATGAGATTGAAAATATTGATGACCTTATACATATTGGAAAGCATGAATGGAATATGAGTTTTTTTCATTTTTATAATTATCCTATTATGATACTGACGATTACTTTAGAGTCAATATTGCAGAATTGTTGCTTTGGAACAACCATCATTTAAAAAAAAAAATCATCACCACTTCCAACTATATAGGTATACTAATGATGCAGAATTTTGGCAACATGAAGAGGATATTTTCGCATATTTGTTTCCACCATCTATGGATGATTTATTAAAACTTTCTCATGGAAATTTACATCCATACCCTATGGGGATCGATACATATCCTTTTGAGCACTTGGAGCTGTTTTGTCAAGGTAAAAATTTGGAAAATTTTTAGCCACCACTATGCTAAGATTTTGGTGAGCGTTGATGTGTTAAATAATTATTAAAACACTCTTATGGGGTTGTGATTCACACAAAGTAACAAGTATTTCATAGCATAAATTTACAACCATCTTTTTCTTCATCTTATCCTCAATATGTCATTGAAGATACAACTAGGAATTATGTTTTTGGTGCCAAAATATCTATGGGGAAAAAGTATTTTAAAATCATGGTTTGTTGTGAGGATTTCCAACCACTTGTAGAAGTGTAACGGGCCCTAAGTTGGGAGAATTTTGTTTTTTTTCAATATTTTAATTTACACTCCATTTTTCATCCACATTTTTATGAAAGCAACCATGAGTTATTTTTCAAACTTCTTATGATTCCATCTAAACCCTTGGGGATTGACATTGTACGTGAATGCCAAGGTGGCCATCTCTTGAAGTATGTGTACTTGACTTATGAGATGAAAGGGTTACATCATAAAGGCCTTTCTTAGAGCAAGGATGAGCCATCACTATTATATTGCATCCCCATTCAAAGATGGATAGAGCAAGCTTGTAGATGCACAGTCCAATATTAGTAGGATTTTGTTGTTCTTGTACATCCTCATGAGTTAGATTTTGTGTTTGGTCATAATGTAATGTCTATACCAGCTTGGGTTCACTTTGTACTTTTGACATCAATGAGATGTCAGGGTGGTTGCATTGGTTATATGATTTTACCTAGCATTTCCTTTTCTTATGAAAAGTAGAGTGGGATAGATGTAGGTAATTTTGTGTGCTTTCTTTATGCATCTTGATTGTGCTTTCTTAATTGCTTATTTTTGGTTATCTCTTGACTTTATGAATATATAGTTAGTTGCATTTTGATTTTTTCTTGTCTAAATTAAAAAAAAATGTATATGTATGATGAAATAAATGTTTTTATTTCCTTTCGTTTATATTTTCCATATACCAAGGGGAATGTATCCTCCTACCCTTAGTTTCTAATGGTTTCATGGTGAGATGTAGCAAGATTTTTAGGATCAATGCAAAGTGTAGGTCTTGGAGTTCCATAGATTGCTAAGGTTCTCATGTGCTCTATGGTGAGCACATGTCAAAATGTTGGAGCCAAATGTTACCCCCTCACATCTAGGGGTAACTAGAGGATGTTTTTTCTTCGATGATTTGTATCACAGTCAGTGGTACCATAGATGAGATCCATGGTTCTCCACATAAATTTGATTGAAGATGCTTCCCACTTTTCTCAGTTCACTTTCATATAATGACTATGATGCTTGACATACATGAGGTACCTTGTCACATTGCTTCATATTAAATCTTAATTCCCTATGTACTTGACATGAAAGTAATGACCATGGGCCGAGTCAGATGATGGATCACGATTCTCTAAATTTGTGCCTTTTGCCTTGTATCACCTTGATGGTCATCATAATATACTAGATAAGTGTTGTCACTCTTAGGTAGAGATGTACTACTGGGGGCTTTGATAGGGGAAACATGTCCATATCCCATTCCATACATGACATTCTCCATCTTTCCCATTCTTTGTTGTCCCCATTTTTGAGTTGGTGGTCATATGTCACACATATAGGTTCATGCTTCATAATCCCATGAGAAGAAAGAGCTCGAATGCTCAAGTTTGATGTGTGTGTGTGTGTATTAAAAAAAAAAGGAAAAGAGAAAGATGCTAAAATCAAAATGCAAATCATAGGAAAAGAAAAGAAATATCAAAAAACCAAATAAGACAAAGCATAAGCAACACCCCCTTGCTACGAGGCCATCACCCCAAGTCATATGCTATGAATTCATATCTAAAAAGGACCAAATGAAAGTCAAAATTCAAAAAATATTAAATGAACAAAGAAAAAGGAAAACAAGGGTTTGGAAAGATACAATGCTAAGGAAAGAGAAACTCATTGCATAAGAGCTCCCTCATTACAAAGGCGCACATATGGATGAATATATTACATAACTTCACATGACTATGAATGCCACTCATGAAGTTAAACCCCACACCATACCATCTATTATCACACATGTTCCTTGATGGGTTTCTTGGGAAATACTTCTCCTCCTGGGTACTGGCACATGTAATAGGGGCTAATGATAACCCTCCTGTAATATCCTGAAAAATAAATTATTATCAAAGTCTGTATGCACTTAGGAATTTATTTCCATTTTTGGCAAATTCGAATTTGGAAAATTATTGCCATTTATGGAAATTCTAAATTTGGAATTTGGTTAATTGTAATTTATTATTGTGATTGCTGGGAAAAGATTTGATTTGCCCAACCAACTCTTTGACTATGACACTTGTAAGAGACAAATATTTTTATATTAATTGCTGAGGGACAAATGGAACAACCAGGTTGAAATCAGTTGACCATGACTCCATGAGTGGGGAACATGCTTGAACTACCTTAGGGATGAATTTTACAAGTGGAAAACTAGGAATTTGGCCATTGGCAGCCCCTGAAAATCAGGGATTTGTAAAGCTGCGAAAATTCCCAAACGGGGAAAAGACCTAGGCACAAGATAATTTTGCATATAAAGCATATGGGAGGAGGCAAGACACTACCTAGTATGCTGGGGGAAAAGGATATCACTTGTTGTTATGAGCACTATTTTTCTGAGTGTGAGGCAAGGAGAATTTCTGATCTGAAAGAGGACTATAACGAAAGAGGAGCTTCAGGGTTCGCCCTCATGGATTCATGGTCAGGTTAGGGGGTGAACAGAGCAAATAGATTGGTTGTTTTGTTCTATGGTTGGGTGGAACTTGGCTATTCCATTTGTTGTCTCAACACCTGGCTCATATATGTACATCTACCTATTCCTTGTCGAATTGCTTTATTGGTTAATGGCTAGTAGAATGAAATGAATTGTAGAATGAGCCTTTGTAGTTTGATTTTATTCATTGAGTAAAGTTCATAAAGCTACTGTGTGTTAGTTGTTGTAGGTACATGGGATATACCTTTAAGCTAAATAAAATAGAATTATTACTGTGTTATTTATAACCTCTACTAGGCATGTGAATATATACATACAAGTATTCAGTTTTAAAGAACATTGGACTGTGAAAATGCTAAAGTGATTCTAGAAGCAATTATAAGACATAAATATATATATATATATATATATTGTTGTAGATTTAAATACGCAGAGCTATATAAATATCTAAGGAACGTTAGATTTTACAAGTACCAAAGAGAAATGTAGAATGAATATATATACACATAATTTTAGTGTCAAATAAACATTTAATACTCTTACACAGGAAGATTATAGACATTTGGGCCACATGAATCTCAAGTAATCGTCCATTGATAAGACTGTGCCAAAAGTGTAAAGAGTTTTACAGTTCATCTTTACCACAGTAAAACTATAAATAGAGTTTCCAATGGTTATATAATACTCATCACAGAAACTACTCAATATATAACAATAATTTGTTTGGGTTATAGAAACATTTGTGTGTTTTATTTACAATAAGATAATAAATGATCTGTATAGCCAGAGGCATTGGATCCGAGTCTTTACAAACAGAGTACCCTGGGTAAGGAACCAACACCACTTGAAAGCCAAGTCCGAACCTATAAACAAACACTAGAATCATAACTCGAATACCTTTTTCGAGCAAGGCATTGTCCTGGATCCAGTGACTACAAATGTTTAAGTCCCGCACATGGAAAGTCGAGAATTAGTAAAACAAAGTGAAGGGTTAATTAATCCAGAATAAATATTGAAGATTTTCAATTACAAGATCAATACTTAGCTTGAGACTTTGGGCGTGAGTGCTTTCCATCGACATCACTGAGCAAACAACCCACAGGTCCGAGGGGAGGAGTGGAGCTAGAAAATTCTGATGGACACCCTCGCAATGTAAATAGGGGTCCCATCATTAGTTTGGTAACCAAAAGTCTTAATTCTGGAATGTAAATAAGAAAGAAAAAAAACAATGCCAAACCTTAATGCTTTGATAATCTAACTAATTCATGCAAATCATACATGTCACACAGAAGTGTCTAACTCCCTTTTGATATTACATTTAATATATTCTATGTATGCTGAAGGGAAATGCAATAGACAAGTTTTCAAAACACAGAAAACAGGAACCGAGAACTGATAATAAATTACTTGAATCAAGTCTGAACTATATACACACAAGCTTCTTATGACTTTTACGATCCCTGACCAAAGTATGAACAGTGTAATTAGTCTTAGGGTAATGGGCATGTTATAAAAATACTTAATACAATAACAAAGAAATCTCACAACAATCCACAGAAAGGGGTTTTGATTACACATCGCATAATACGACTTCCATAGTGAGTCTTTACAAACCAGAAAGAATATTGTCCCTTAATAAAACAGTGATACAAATGTCGGCATGAACTGGTTGAATTATAATGAGAGTTGAATGGTATATCTCAGAATCAGGAACCAATGGTTCGGATTTTGGAAGAATTACAGAACTATAGCTTTCCACGAAAATCACTATTGTAAACATCCAACAGGAATGAAAATCATAACACTCTATTGCAAGAGAAATACTCACTTTCGAACAGAATGAAATCACTTCTTTAATTAAAAGAGATCCAGACAGAATATGGGGTATTTTTCCTTATATTTCTCTATCACATAGGAGGAATCCAGAATTACCTTTGGAATACAGATTAAGAGAACCCACGACTTTTTCAGACAGTTAACAAATTTACAGGAGAGTATTAAATCTTCAAATTAACGGAAGAATCAAGCTATGGTTAGAACCTCTACCAAACAGAATGGAAATTTAAACACACAGTATGAGACTTTGAAATACAGACTAAGAGAACCCATGAATTTTCCAGATAGTTAACGAATTTATAGGAGGGTATCAAATCTTTAAATTCACGAAAGACTCCAAGCTAGGGTTAGAATCATTATCAAAGCAGAACGAAGATTTAAACACACAGTACGAGACCCTTTGAAAAATACAATCAAATATCTTATTCCCTGCTAGGTTAATAACACGGACCATAATTCCTATGAAGTTTGTAGAGACCCAAAGTTATATCATAGTGTGTAAGAGAATGGAGGACCAATAAAGGAATAACAGGGGGCGATGAAAAACCCTAAGTTTAAAATACATTTAAAAATCCTTAAAGAAATCTAATGTAGGACCGAGGAAGTCGGAAAGAGAAAGAAGAAGATACGGTGACTAGTGCACACTACGTATAACAAAATCACAGAGAACTCTGAGTAACATGAAAGAGAGTTATTTACCTGGTTCAGGGTAGAATTCAACTGATAGTCACCCTATCCTTTTCTTCCTGCCCATGATGAATCCAACTTCATGATTCGGGTCATGTTCACCAAGCCGATTTTCACAGGTAGCAATGGAGCGTTTTCGCAGAAAGACAGAGCCGAAGGAAAATGAAACAATGACCTAGAGACCCGTCTCAAAACTTAGTAATAGAAATGGTTATGAATCTTGTACCTTATCATGTGACAGAAGGGAGGTGGCATGTTTTGCATTAGACACGGTGGTCGGATGACAACCCTCGGGAGGTACCCTTGCAGGTCACCATTAATGGAATGGACAGAGTTTTTAATTCAGGTCTAACAAATCCTCATTCGAATTCATACCAAGTTATTGCGAGGGAGGACAACTCAGTTAGGGCACGATATACAATATTGTCGAACCTAGTCTCTCGTTTAGTTAAGGTGTGACCATATGTTCGTTAACGTTAAACGAATTCAGAAGGGTGACTGTTATCGTTGGTCCCCTCAACGATGTTCATCCAACAACCAATTGCAAACTATGTTAATAGTGATCGTAAGTTTAACCATGACCAAATCTCACAAGGCCTATTGTTTGGATAGTTAAAACAAACGTAAAGTCACCATTATGTTAAGGTCTGTAACATTTTTGATAAAGGCATATACTTGGATGGAACCCAATTTCGTATAGACCCTTTATGTTATAAGTAACATTAATGCTATGCAAGGAGAGGATTGCAATATTATTAAGGCTTTAATAAATGCCAACATTAAATGCTCATGCCTAGGAATGGGTAAAATGCTAAGGGTCCTTAATATTATAAACATTAATATATATATGGAAAGGATTATATTACCAGTGGGGATTAATATACATATAAATGTCAATGTTTTTATATGGAGATGTTATAACATTTGTGGGGTATTATTAACCCTTCATACTTGTTATCCCCGCCTTTTAGGGATAACTAGGAGATCATGTCTCGAGGCCCACAGGTCCTAGACATGGAGTAACGAGAGCAGGATTGACCTGAGTATGGCCCTGGAGGGCCCATCCTTTTTTTCTTCCATCAACTTTGTCTTATCAACAACAACAACATCCATCACCATCGACTTGGTCTTGTATCAGAAGAGGTTCTTGCTCCATGAGGTAATTGGTCCAGGTATCATGGTATGTGTCACTTTTGATCATTAAAACCTTTAAATATATGCATCTGATTCYTTTTATCTCTAACAACTGCTTGGATCTTACATTTTCCCACTTGACCATGCTTGGGGGAATTGACAGGGTGCCCTAGCAAGCCTGTGCCCATAGGTTTTGGTTTGCCACTAGGGAATTTTTGAAAAGCCATCGTCCACTCCCATCATAGCACCACTGTTTCATCTTATCTCCCGCTCATTTATCCCATTCCCCTTGTCTGGGCATTGGATTGACCTATTTGTAGGGTTGCATCTTATCTCGTGGGAAGAAGGGGCTAAAGGCCCATAAGGTAAAAGAAGCTGGTAAAAGACAAAAGCCTAGAAATAAAACCCCGATGTGCTTCACTCAGGGATCCTCGAGAAGGAAATAAAAGGCCTCTTAGAAAGAAACAAGAAGGATCCGAAAAATGACAAAACAAGACCTAATCAGAGGATAGGGGGTCTCATCATGAGCCGACCTATTAGGTCCATGGGTACCTAGCACTATGACATTGCCACCATCTGGTTATCACACCAGGGCAATGACCTTTGGTTGCATGGCCAAGGGAAAGGGGGTCTCATCATGAGCCAACCTTCTCATCTCTATAAAAGCACTTGTGGGTAACACTATCAGCTCTGGTCACCATGACAAGGCAGTGTCCTCTGGTTAGTTCTTGAATAAAAAGAAAAAGAAGAAGAAAAGCAAATAAAAGAATAAAGCAAGAAAATAAATAAAGGCAAGAAGGGGCTTGGAAAAAATGCATCCATCACAGGTACAACTCGCCTTCTACAAAGGCACCCACAGGTAACATTTATGCATCCTTAGCCCTTACTGCACCCACATGTTTGGACATCCCTTAGCCACATCACCTCACTTACATGGCTTGGATGAGGTCTTCCTGGAAACTTTCCTTTTCTTATGGACACTAGCCCAATAGGACGCCTTGGCCTTTTATCCAATCTTGTATTGTAGGTTTTTGTAATATCTTGGAGCTATTGATGATATATTAGGGGTTTTATGCATATGTTTAATAATATTGATGATGAAATGTGGTTGACACTACTATGATCCCTATGACTAATGAGCCCATGGAGGGCATATCTCTTGATGTGCAGGACCATGCCTAACAGACAGGTACCATTTGGACCGGTACACACGGGGAGATGACTAGTTTAGACCTCCATGGGGATGAAGAGCCCACCAGATGGATGTTGATACCCCATCAAGAGGCAAAGACAGGATGGAGATGGATCAGGTCCTTTGCACCAGAGATGAAGAGGACGTTCCATTAGGGGCACTTTGGCTGAGCTGGACCTAGGGGGATTGACCTACTTGTAGTGGAACGTTGGCTCCAGATGACCCAGGACGTCACCAGGAGGCTTATGATGTCATCATGAGCATATGGCATATGGAAAGGGTTGTTGGCACGTGTGTCAGTTTGGAAGAGCCTAAGGAGGGCTAACATTTTGCTTCTGGATGTTGCACTAGCCCTAAAAAGGGCTAACATCTCCCTCAGAGAGGCTTGACGTCTCACATTTTGCTTGATTAGGGATTTTACTTAGCATTTAATGTAAAGGCAGTATAATTTTGACATTATGGCCTTGTCGGCCTTTTTTATGACCTAAAAAGTAAAATTAGGTCATTGATACACTATATATTTAGGGTTTTGACTCTCATTTTAATAATCAATTTTCACTCACTCATAGCAAGGTCTGATTTTTAGCGCCCTATTGGGGTTTTTGGCTGTACTAAGTGATGCACACTTGTTGAAGGAACATATTTTTTGGTATTTATGGTGTTTCTCTTGAAGGAAGGTGTTACAACTAGGGTTTGCATGGTTATTTCTTCATGAATTGTAAGTGTTTTTTCTACAAAACTTCTTATTGAAAGGTTGTAGTTTAAATTTCTTGCATATTGCTTATAAATTTGTTGAATCAAAACCCTAGGTGACAAGCACACAAGTAGGTCCTTGTCTCATGTCCCCTGATAGAGAAACCTTCAGCCATTGAAATAGAGGAAGAGAGCATAGCTGTAGCTACACTCCTTATTTATCTTTCCCTTTGTGCTACCTGTACCCTTTAGAATTCAAGAGGAGGAAGACGTCCCAGGCCTATGTTATCTACACTTAGGGTCGTTTTTCCTTTAGGGTTTGATGAAAGAGCCTTATTGTAGCAACACTCTCCCTCATTAAGCTTTCTTGTCTTGATTTTGTGCTTCATCTGAGCTAGCCGTTTGCCGGGAAGGAGGAGAGAGCATGAGGCCTTGCTTTTGCAACACCGGAGTGAGCCTCTCTCCCCTAGGGTTCTGTCTTTGAGGCCCTACTTTAGCAGCACCTTGAAAATTTTCCCTCTAGTCCTTTGAAATCTTGTCTCCTTCAACCTGTGCGTCCTTCACTTATTGACTCCATTCTACCCTAAGGCACTGATCCCAAGACCTCCAACGTTGAAGTAGAATTGGATCTAAACACTCTCAAACATTTTGAAATTGAAACCCTAAGTTGCTGATGTCATCATTGAATATTTCATCTTTATTGTAGCAACGTTTTGTCTTTTGAGTAATTGAATGATAGTTGAGGGCATTAATTGAGTTAAGAAGTTGTTTGTTATATTGAATGTTGTATCATTCTATTATTTATTGATGAAGTGACATTACTGCCATTACTATTTTGTAAACATTGACTTTGTCGACATTTACCTTTAAATTGCTCATATTGACTATCGGATAGTCTTTAATGTATATGAAGTACTAACCCATTGAAATATAGCCTACATATATATTTTTGTTGTTGTCTTGTTCCAGGCAGGTGTTCTTCATTGGGGACCTACTTTATTATTGGTTGTTTAGCTAAGACTATCTGTTTAGGTGGTGACTTGTGAAAGGGGGAAAACCTTATCTTGGCCTTATTATCCTTTAGCCTCTTCAAAACCCCAAGTCATCGGGGACGTCTCTCCTGGGCCTCACCTCCCTAAAGGGAAAGAACCTACCCATCGTGGTGACATTGGGTGGGATAGGTTCCTATTATGCCAGTTTGGCCTTCTACCTTATAGGCTTTACTCCTAGCTACAAACTATGTGATAACAATACTTATTTTAGAAATGTTAAGTAATCTGAAAGTCTAGGATATAACAAAGCTATGTTAGATATTGTTGAAATAATGTAACTGCGAAGAGCATTCTTATTATTTTGTTATTGGATTAAATCCCCATTGTGGATTAATCATGTCATTATTATTATTATTATTATTAGATTAATCTCCATTGAGGATTAATCAAGTCGGTAATTGTATAAGGACCAAATCCCCTTTTGTGGATTGGTCATCGGACAATTATAATGTAAAGAATAAGAAGTCGG
>JZKD02S0773566.1:134872-172279 GCA_000966675.3 Picea glauca | reverse complement strand
AGTTTTTGCTGGGTTTTCTTCCCCTAGAGGGTTTCCCAGGATAAATGTTGTGTCTATTGTGGATGTGTATTTCTCAGTGATCCTGTGCTTATTATGCTCTTATCTTTATGAAATGAAAAGAACTATAATAATAGCATAAACATTAACAGATATATGACTATTGTGCAGTATGAAATAACTCAGAGATAAAATCTTTTATAATGACAACTAGTTGTATCACTAAATGGAAACATAAACCTTGTGAAAGTTAAATAGTGACGACAACTACCCACTTACAATATATGTATGTCTTTCAAACAAGTTGTTCGAAGAGGAAGATAATTAATGTCCCTAAGGATTTTTTTTTTATTTGGTAATTTTTGGGGAACATTACATATGGTATCAAAGAAAAGGTTACAACACTTGGACCTTTAATAGGGCCAAAATGTTTGTTTAGAACATGCTTTCTGTTTAATGAAAAACTAACAAAACCTTATTGTTACAAACAAAAAAACTTTATTTATGTTGTGATAATGGCAGCACCGAATGAAGAGGAGATCAGACTTGAGGAGAATCCTGAGCAAGGACCTCCTAGAGAGCCTGGGAAGAACATTGAAGGAAGTTCCACCACCCAGGTTCTAGAAACCATGAGGAACCTTATTGTGGAATTGCAAGTTTTCAAAGCAGACAATGAGAAACTGAAAAAGGCACAAACAGAACAACATGAAATAAATGAAGTACTGTTGCGTAGCATAGTAACAAAGAAGAGCCCAAAATATGATAACGCGGAAGAAGAGGTCAGAAAAAGAGACTCCAAACATTCTGGTCCTAAAGCAGAAAAAAGGGGACAACTCTTCTGAAGGCACACCATCAGTAGAAGATAAAACAACCACAGGAAGAAAGAGGAAATAGGTGGACCACCTAGAAGGAGAGTTTAATAAAATCAAACCGTCCACCTTTGACGGGGAATCCAGGATAGGGGAGGAGGTTGAAGTGTGATTACTAGACATAAAAAAGTGTTTCCAGATCTACAATTATTCCAACAACATGAAGGTTAGAATGGTCATCTATAACCTGAAAGGAAAAACAAGTATATGGTGGAAGGAATTGAAGTTGGCCAAGGGCCTAAAGGAAAAACAGATGCAGTGAACGGATTTCAAGAAATACTTTAAGAAACAATATTTATCTAAAAGTTACTATGAAAGAAAGACCAAAGAGTTTTATGAACTACGACTCGGTCAAATGACTATGGATAACCTGATAAACAAATTCCTGGAATTATTAAGGTTCATGCCTTATATCTGGGAAGACAAAGTAAAAATCCATCGGTTCCTAAGCTGCTTACCACAGTCCTATAAGAACATAATCGAATTTCACAACCCCAAGTCCTTAAGTGAAGTTTCCAGGAAGGCCCGAATGTGTTACGATCAATACAAACAACGGTCTGAATTTCCCAAGGCTTGGAAAGACAAGAAACAAGACAGAATGAACCAACGGAAGAAGGGATATCAACCAACCCCTTTTCAGAATGCAACAAAGAACTTTCCAAGGAAATAATTTCACCCCAATAACCAGAACACCCAAGGGGGAGGTAAACCAGTTAATATGGGAACCAAGAAGTTTGGGGACAACCCCAGAGAACCGTTAAAATGCTAGGAATGTGGAGAACCTCACTTAAGGAGGAACTGTCCACGTCTAATTTCTGCAGCTAGGACCACAGTTCACAACCTACAAGAGGCCTCTATAGTGGGAGAGGTGGGTAGAAGCATACATAGGATCAATGCAGTTGTGGATGGCCGACAAGCTCATCACCAGTCCACTATGGTGGAAGTCGAAGGTAAAGTTAAATAATAATCGTGTTTCTGTTTTAATTGATCCATGAGCTACCTTGAGTTATGTTGCTTCTGGTATAGTGGATTCAAATAAACTTAAGAAAGTAAGGCATACAAAGTCTTGGCTAGTACAACTAGCAACATGAACAAAAGAAAAGTAATAGATTTCATTTCTGATTGTGAATTCAGTGTAGATGGTCAAAACGCTAACATAAATCTGAATATTCTATCGTTAGGGTCTTACGATATAATTATTGGAATGGAATGGTTAGAGAGGGATAAAGCAATTTTGGATTGTTATGAAAAATCACTCACTTACAAGGATGAACATAACACTGTTAGGACAATACAAGGCATACGAAAACTAGTCTCAATTAGGCATATTTCAGCAATGAAATTTAAGAAGTGCATGAGTAAAGGTTGTCAGATTTACGTTATCCAAGTAACAAATCTGTTGGAAAAAGAAAATAAACCTAGCCTAGGATATTTTGTCGTCTTACATGAATTTAGAGATTTGTTTGTAGACAAAATTTTTTGAACTGCCCCCAATAAGAGAGATAGACTTCTCTATCGATCTGTTGCCTGGTTCAGCCCCTATATCTAAGGCACCCTACAGAATGAGTTTACCCGAGTTAACAGAGTTAAAAATTCAACTACAAGAACTGTTGGACAAGGAATACATCAAACCAAGTGTCTCCCCATGGGGAGCACCAGTCTTGTTTATTAAAAAACAAGAAAAAACTCTAAGGTTATCCATTGATTATAGACAGCTAAACAAAATGACTATTAAGAACAAATATCCCCTACCCAGAATCAATGATCTGTTTGATCAAGTGGGAGGGCAAATATTTTTTTCAAGTTAGATTAAGATCTGGTTATCACCAAGATAGAATAAAGGATGGAGACATAAGTAAAACAACGTTTAGGACGAGATATGGACACTATGAATTTGTTGTTATACCGTTTGGTCTCACTAACGCACCAACAACACTTATGTGCTTAATGAATATAATTTTCAGTCAGTATTTAGATAAGTTTGTTTTGGTATTCATTGACAATATCCTAGTGTATTCAAAAACATAAGAAGAACACGAAGAACATCTCAGGATAGTACTACAAACTTTAAGAAAACACAAATTATATGCAAAATTTAACAAATGTGACTTTTACCAAAAGAAAATACAGTACCTAGGACATGTAATATCTGAAGAGGGTATTGTAGTTGACCCAGAGAAGATAAGAGCTATCATGGAATGGCCTATCCCTAAGGATGTAGCGGATATCTGATCATTCATGGGAATCATCGGGTACTATCGCATATTTATAAAAGGATTCTCTAAGATTACATACCCTATAACATCCCTACAGAAAAAGGGAACTAAGTTTATTTGGTCGCATAAATGTCAGGATTGTTTTAATAAGTTAAAAGAACTATTAATAATTGCACCCATTTTAAGGGTAGCAAACCCATATAAAGACTTCATAGTCTACGTGGATGCGAGCAAAGAAGGTTTGGGAGGTGTCCTAACTCAAGAAGGACACGTTATTTGTTACAAGTCATGAAAACTAAAAGAGCACGAACTAAACTACGTCACTCACGACTTGGAATTAGCAGCGGTAATCCATGCATTAAAAATGTGGCGACACTATATAATGGGCATAAAATTTCTGTTGCTAACTGATGACAATGGTGTGAAATTCTTGTTTAGTCAACCAGATCTTAATGCAAGGCAAACAATATGGCTGACCTTGTTGAGCAAATTTGATTTCAAGGTAAGACACATCAAGGGTAAGGAAAACAAAGTGGAAGATGCTTTAAGTAGAAGAATTCATGGGTTGTTTGAGGTACACATTAGCGGGGCAGAAAGAGACATTGAACAAAGGATAAAGGTTGCAAGCATTAATGATGAAAAATACATTAAAACAGTGGCAGATTTACAAAATAATGCAGAAAATTTAGATAGAACAGATATGATTTTGGACATAAATGGTCTACTAAGATTCAAAAACAGGTTGTACATACCAGATTCTGCTGAATTAAAGTTAACATTTTTGGACGAAGTACACAAGAATCCATATTTTGGTCATCCTGGATACTAGAAAATAGTAACAACATTGAGGAAGTTATTTTATTGGCCTAATATGAAAGGCGAGACAGTACAATACCTGTCTAAGTACCTAGATTGTCAACGAGTGAAGGCTGAACACCAGCACCCAGCCGATCTGTTGCAGCCTCTACCTATACCGGAATGGAAATGGGAGACTATATCACTGGATTTTATCACAAGTTTTCCTAGAACTCAAAAACAAAATGATTCAATTATGGTAGTAATTGATAAGCTTAGCAAGTCTACACATTTTATTCCTGTAAAATCTACTTATAAAGTTATTAACATCACTGAAATATTTATGAAGGAAATTTTTAGACTGCATGGTATTCCTAAAATGGTGATTTCGGATAGAGACTTAAAATTTACATCTAGGTTTTGGAAAGAATTATTTGCAGGGTTGAATACTAACTTGAATTTCAGCACAAGCTACCATCCACAAACTGATGGGCAGACTGAACGAACGAACCAGATTGTGGAAGATATGCTACGAATGTACGCAAGGACAAAATCAAGTAAGTGGGAAGATTACCTACACTTGGTGGAATTTCAATAATGGTTACCAAACATCGGCTAAGACGAGCCCCTTCGAAGTACTGTATGACAAAAAGTGTACAACTCTGATTAGCTGGGATAACCCAGTTGACAGACTCATGGTGGGAACAAATATTCTCCAGGAAATGGAGGATACGGTAAGAAAATTACAACATAATTTAAAAGAAGCACGTGACAGATATAAAATTTATGCAGACTTGAAAAGAAGACACCAGGAATTTCAAGTTGGAGACCACATGTATTTAAAAGTCAAAGCAAGAATAATTTCATTAAAGCTAGGAAATTGTTCAAAGTTGGCGCCCAGGTTTTGTGGCCCCTTCGAGATCTTAGCTCGAAATGGACACGTGGCATATCAAATTGCAGTTCCCGCAAATATGAAAATTCATAATGTATTTCATGTTTCTTTGTTTAAAAAATATGTTCATGATCCTACTCACATGATCAATTGGAACATGGTGTAGGTGGAACCAGAAGGCGAGTTCCAAGAAGAACCCTTGCGCATTCTAGATAGGAGAGAAACAATACTACGGAACAGAGTCGTCGCCTAGGTAAAAGTTTAATGGAAGCATTTTAGTCCTGAGGAGGCCACTTGGGAATTGGAGGAAGATTTGTAGAAATATTATGCAACCCTATTCTGAGAAAGGAACGAATAATGAGGACAGTTTTGTACTGAAGGGGGGAAGGATGTAATATCCCCAAAAATAAATTATTATTAAAGTCTGTATGCACTTAGGAATTTATTTATGTTTTTGGCAAATTCAAATTTGAAAAATTATTGCCATTTATGGCAATTCCGAATTTGGAATTTGGTTAATTGTAATTTATTATTGTGATTGTTGGGCAAAGATTTGATTTTCCCACCAACTCTTTGACTATGACACTTGTAAGAGAAAAATATTTTTTATATTTATTGCTGAGGGACAAATGGAACGGCCAGGTTGAAATCAACTGACCATGATTCCATGAGTGGGGAACAGGCTTGAACTACCTCAAGGCTGAATTTTACAAGTGGAAAATAAGGAATTTGGCCATTGGCAGCCCCTGAAAATCAGGGATTTGTAAAGCTGCGAAAATTCCCAAGGGGGGAAAAGGCCTAGGCACAAGATGATTTTGCATATAGAGCATATAGGAGGAGGTTGGAAGCTGCCTAGTATGTTGGGGGAAAAGGATATCACTTGTTGTTATGAGCACTATTTTTTTGAGTGTGAGGCAAGGAGAATTTATGATTGGAAAGAGGACTATAGCGAAAGAGGAGCTTCAGGGTTCTCCCTCATGGATTCATGGTCATGCTAGGGGGTGAACGAAGCAAGGAGATTGGTTGTTCTGTTCTATGGTTGAGTGGAACTTGGTCGTTCCATTTGTTGTCCGAGCACCTGGCTCAGATATGTACATCTACCTATTCCTTGTTGAATTGTTTTATTGGTTAATGGTTGGTAGAATGAAATGAATTGTAGAATGATCCTTTGTAGTTTGATTTTAATCATTGAGTAAAGTTCAGAAAGCTACTGCGTGTGTTAGCTGTTGTAGGTACATGGGATATACCTTTAAGCTAAATAAAATAGAATTATTACTGTGTTATTTATAACCTCTACTAGGCATGTGAATATATACATACAAGTATTCAGTTTTAAAGAGCATTGGACTGTCAAAATTCTAAATGTGATTCTAGAAGCAATTATAAGATATAAATATATATGTATATATATTGTTTTAGATTTAAATACGTGGAGCTATATAAATATCTAAGGAACGTTGGATTTTACAAGTACCAAAGAGAAATGCAGAATGAATACAAGGATATGTGTGTGTGTGTGTGTGTGTGTGTGTGTGTGTGTGTTGCTTCTTGTACAAAATTTTAGTGTCAAATACACATTTAATACTCTTACACAGGAATATTATAGACATTTGGGCCATAGGAATCTCAAGTAATCGTCCATTGATAAGACTGTGCCAAAATTATAAAGAATTTTACAGTTCATCTTTACCACAGTAAAACTATAAACAAAGTTTCCAATGGTTATATAATACTCATCACAAAAAAATACTCAATATATAACAGTAATTCGTTTGGGTTATAGAAAAATCTGTGTGTTTTATTTACAATAGGATAATAAACGATCTGTATAGCCAGAGGTGTTGGATCCAAATCTTTACAAACAGAGTACCCTGGGTAAGGACCCAACACCACTTGAAATCCAAGTTCGAACCTATAAACTAACACTAGAATTAAAACTCGAATACCTTTTTCAAGCAAGGCACTGTCCTGGATCCGGTGATTGTGAATGTTTAAGTCCTGCACAAGGAAAATCGAGAATTAGTAAAACAAAGTGAAGGGTTAATTAATCCAGAATAAATATTGAAGATTTTCAATTATAAGATCAGTACTTAGCTTGAGACTTTGGGCGCGAGTGCTTTCCATCGACGTCACTGAGAAAATTTCCCATAGGTCTGAGAGGAGGAGTGAAGCCAGAAAAATCTGATGGGTACCCTCACAATGTAAACAGGGGTCCCATCATTCGTTTGGTAACCGAAAGTCTTAATTCTGGAATGTAAATAAGAAAGAAAAAAACAATGCCAAACCTTAATACTTTGATAATCTAACTAATTCATACAGATCATACATTTCACACAGAGGCGTCTAACACCCTTTTGATATCACATTTGATATATTCTATGTATGCTGAAGGGAAATGCAATAGATAAGTTTTCAAAACACAAAAAACAGGAACCGAGAACTGATAATAAATTACTTGAATCAAGTCTAAACTATATACACACAGTGGCTTCGTATGAATTTTACGATCCCTGACCAAAGTATGAATGGTGTAATTAGTCTTAGGGTAACGTGCTTGTTATAAAAATACTTGATACAGTAACAAAGAGATCTCACATCAATCCACAGAAAGGGGTTGCGATTACACATCGCATAATACGACTTCCATAGTGAGTCTTTACGAACCAGAAAGAATCTCATCCCTTAATAAAACAGGGATACAAATTTCGACATGAACTAGTTGAATTATAACGAGAGTCGAATGGTATATCTCAGAATCGGGAATCAATGGTTCGGATTTTGGAAGAATTACAGAACTATAGCTTTCCATGAAAATCACTATTGTAAACATCCAGTAGGAACGAAAATTGTAACACCCTATTGCAAGAGAAATACTCACTTCCAAACAGAATGAAATCACTTCTTTAATTAAAAATTATCCAGACAGAATATGGGGTATTTTTCCTTATATTTCTCTATCACATAGGAGGAATCCAGAATTACCATTGGAATACAGATTAAGAGAACCCACGAATTTTTCAGACAGTTAATGAATTTACAAGAGAGTATCAAATCTTTAAAGTCAAGGAAGAATCAAGCTAGGGTTAGAACCTCTACCGAAAAGAACGGAAATTTAAACACACAGTATGAGACTTTGAAATACAGACTAAGAGAACCCATGACTTTTTTCAGATAGTTAACAAATTTACAGGAGGGTATGAAATATTTAAAGTCGTGGAAGAATCCAAGCTAGGGTTAGAACCGTTATCGAAGCAGAATGGAGATTTAAACACACAGTACGAGACCCTTTGAAAAATACAGTAAGATTTCCTATTCCCTGTTGGGTTAATAACATGGACTAGAATTCCTAAGAAGTTCATAGAGACCCAAAGCTATATCGTAGTGTGTAAGGGAATGGAGGACCAATAAAGGAATAACAGGGGGCGACGACAAACCCTAAGTTTAAAATACACTTAACAATCCTTAAAGAAATCTAATGTAGGACCGAGGAAGTCGGAAAGAGCAAGAAGAAGACACAGTGACTAGTGCACACTATTTAAACCAAAATCGCAGAGAGCTCAAAGTAACATGACAACGAGTTATTTATCTGGTTCAGGGTAGCATTCAATTGATAGTCGCCCTATCCTTTTATTCCTGCCCATGACAAATCCAACTTCACAATTCAAGTCATATTCACCAAGCCGATTTTTACGGGTAGCAATGGAGCGTTTTCACAGCAAGACAGAGCCAAAGGAAAATGAAACAATGACCTAGAGACCTGTCTCGGAACTGAGTAATAACGATGGTTATGAATCCTATACCTTACCATGTGACAGAAGGGAGGTGGCATGTTTTGCATTGGACACAGTGGCCAGATGACAACCCTCAGAAGGTACCCTTGCAGGTCACCATTAATGGTCTGGACAGAGTTTTTAATTCAGGTCTGACAAATCCTCATTTGAATTCATACCAAGTTATTGCGAGGGAGGACAACTCAGTTAGGGCACAATATACAAGATTGTCGAGCCTAGTCTCTCATTTAGTTAAGGTGTGACCATTTGTTTGTTAACATTAAACGAATTTGGAAGGGTGATTGTTATCGTTGGGCCCCTCAACGATGTTCAACCAACAACCAATTGAAAACTATGTTAATAGTGATTGTAAGTTTAACCACGACCAGCTCTCACAAGGCCTATTATTTGGATAGTTAAAACAAACGTAAAGTCACCATTATGTTAAGGCCTGTAACATTTTCGATAAAGGCATATACTTTGCTGGAACCCAATTTCGTATAGACCCTTTATGTTATAAGTAACGTTAATTCTATGCAAGGAGAGGGTTGCAATATTATTAAGGCTTTAATAAATGCCAATGTTAAATGCTCATGCCTAGGAATGGGTAAAATGCTAAGGGTCCTTAATATTATAAATGTTAATATATATATGGAAAGGATTATATTACTAGTGGGGCTTAATATATATATATATATATATATAAATGTTAATGTTTATATATGGATATGTTATAACATTTGTGAGGTATTATTAACCCTTCATACTTATTTTAGAAATGTTAAGTAATCTAAAAGGCTAGGATATAGCAAAGCTACCTTTAGATATATGACTATTGTGCAATATGAAATAACTCACAGATAAAATCTTTTGTAATGACATCTAGTTGTATCACTAAATGGAAACATAAACCTTGCAAAAGTTAAATAGTGACGACAACTACCCACTTACAACATTTGTATGTCTTTCGAACAAGTTGTTCAAAGAGGAAGAGAATTAATGTCCCTAAGGAATTTTTATTTTTATTTTTTATTTGGTAATTTTTGGGGAACACTACACCTCCCATACCTAAACTTGTCAAATTGTATGAGTTATTGTGAAGTTTGAAGATGATTCTTAATGTGATCCACCTAATGGAATTTACATTTGACATGACTCACTTCCTATGTTGTATTATAATTGTGTACATGCCTACAGATTGATGCTACATTGGGTCACTTTATCCCTTCTTTGGATGATGTACTTTGCATGGATATGAGCCTTGGTCCTTTGGAGGATATTAAGGAGTCCATATTGCACACTTTATGGAGGACATTGGATTTTCCTTGTTGATGTCACACTTTTGAGATGACCCAACACCTTGTTAGACTACATGACACCTTTTTAGGGTAGATTGCACCTTTTGGAGATGACTTTACACTTGGAGGATGAATCATTGCACCCTTTGGAGGTTATGTTTCACTTTGGAGGCTATATACATGCCTCTTCACACCCTTTTTAGTAATCCATACATATTGGGAGACCACACGTGCCACACACATGAGTTTGAGGATGCATTTATGGTGGATGTCTTAGCATTTGAGCACTTTACTTCATCTTGGGAGCATCGTTGAGGGTCTTGGTAGAGAACTAAGATTTTTTACTTTACTTGATTAATGTACTCCCTCCATTGAGGTATAAGAGAGTATATTTTTCATTTCGATTGTGTACTTCCTCCCCTTAAGGTGCAAGGGAGTACCAATTTAGAATGGGCTCCAGTCATGCCCAAAATTATAATCTATAACAACTGATTGAAAGCCATACGATTTTGTAACTTTTACATACAAATATGTCTTTCCCTTAGTCTAAAATTTATGATAAGACTTATGCAAAATCTTGACTTGTTGATTCCATCACCAAGAACTTATTCTACTATAGTAAACTATTCACTTTTTAACCTTCTTCTTTCAAAAATTTTCTAAATGATGATTTGTCTTCCCATAATGAAGACAAGGATGGAGATAAAAACACATTTTCTCCATCTGGCCAACTTGATGATAATAATGGCATCCTTTAAAAGTTTTGTCAATGTGTTTCTCCTCAATTGTATCATCAATTACTGCATCAACTTCTTTATCATTTGAATCTCATCCCCTCAAACTTTTGACAAGAATTTTAGCACTCACAAACTAAAATGGTTTGTAGTAATCACTAATACGAAAGTTTTTGTCTTTTTCATATCCTAAGCCATATTAATTTCTATTGAATTGAAATTATTCTCAAGGTCTTGTTATCCCCAATTCCCAGGGATAAATAAGGAGATGATGTCTTGAGGCCCTCAGGTTGTAGACATGGAGTACCAAGAGACAACTTGACCAACAATGCCCACATACACAGATAGAGGCCTGCTTCACCACCACAGATCTCAGGTTCATCATGAGGGTATCCACCACATCAACGTGACTCTGGAAGACATTGGGTCTTTCTCCATGAGGTACAAGCTAGGTATTATGGTGAGTGTCATTTAAATATTTGAGGAATTTAAGTTTGTTTCATTTTAAACTGCTTTTCATTATGTAACGTATGCTTGGAAATTATCCTATTTTCCTTGTTTCACCTTGGTGTTTGATATTGCGCCCTAGTAAGTGGTCACCCTCAGGGATAGGTTTGCTACTGGGAGGTCCCCTTGACAGGTAATTGTACCATTCTCAACCATACTTTACACTTTCCACACATCATCCCCTCGTCTCCTTATCTTTTGGGATTTTGGGGTGTATTGACCCAAGAAGGGATTGTCCCTCATTTCATGGGAAGAAGGTGTTGAAGGCCCAGAGGGAATGTAGCTGGAAAAAGATAAAATCCATATTATGAACCTTCCATATGCTTTCCAAAAAAGGTATTGAGAACAATGAAATGTTTCTCCTAAAAAATCAAAGACCTGCAAAATCAAACACATAATATAATTGTCCCAGTTGTTGAGGGATCTACACAAGGTGTGTTACAAGATAGACTATACCCCCATGGCACCATGTGTACCTATCCCTTCAAGTGACACCATTGTACTTCCCCCCAAGATATTCAATTAACCCACATGGATTACCCAATGTTTGGACCTTGATTAATTAATGGCAATAAACGGGCTTGGAAAAATGATGCATTGAAAATGAAGGTGCATCACACCCTCTACAAAAGCACCTATAAATGAGACACTACGATCCCTTGTATGTCATGAACCCCATGCATAAAGGTCTTTCCGCCATCCATGTCACCTTCTCCACATGACTTAGAGAGGGGTCCACTTGGGAAACACTCCTAAACTTGAAGTACGATTCACCCAACATGTCGCTGTGTCAACCCTCCCATACCCAAACTTGGAAAATTGCATAGGGTCTTTGATCATTTTTTTAGTTTGATGAGGTGGTTTTTGATGCAAATGCTTGGGTGGATATTTTATTGATTTTATTTACTTATCATGATGCATTTGATTTGAGATCCTTGGAGGGCGTATTCATTATCTTTGCAGAACCTTGCTTGGTGGACAGATTTGGAAGAACAAGCCTAGCTTTGGCTTCCTTGGGGCATGAATCCCACAGGATGGATACCATGGACCACACAACGGACAAATATGGTAGCCTTTAGAGTCCTAAGAGATGCCTTGGAGAACCTATCGTAGCCCATTTCCATTCCAATGTTTTTCGCTTGAGGCCAAAACGTCATACTTGAGGAGCTTGACATCACCCTAGGGCTAGGGTTTGGTGGTGGAGATGGACACTTGGAATTTTGGGAGAGGATGAGCCTCACCTTGATGTAGAATACCCTAGCACTTGGTAAGAATTCCTTTGGAGGCCCAACGATTCATCCCCAAGATCAACATCCACCCAAAAGTGCCAAAATGTCACCTTAGAGAGGGATGACATTATACTAGGGTTTCTTATGTGCATTTTCTAAAAGTTAAATTTGAATTTGATGATGTAAAGGGGAAAAGTAAGGGTTGTTGACCCCTTACTTTGCGGCTACCCTAAAATTAAGTGGACAAACACTTTTAGGAGGATTTGTATACATAGAGATCAAACTCTTGTCATTTTATCATAACTCTCCCATTGTGAGAAGACTACTTGGCTGGAATTTGCGCCCTACTTGGGTAGTTTTATCCATATCTCTTGCTACTATCTCTTGCTATGGTTTTCTTTGGCTATTGGATGAAGAATTAAGGCACTATCTTTATTGGAGGCTATTTCTTGCTTTATGGTGGATGTTTCTTGGTTTAAAGGAGTTTATCTTGTTAATGCTTGGACTAGGTAATGAATCTCTCTTGTTATTGATTCTTTTCTTGGTCACAAGGTTAATTTGCTAATATTTTGGGGAGTACAATGGAATACAACCCCACTAATCCCATCATACTTGTCTTGAAATAATTTGTTGCATAAAGGAATACTAGGAGAAGTAAAAGGGCTTACACCCTCCTAGGTTTTTCCTAGCTAGTTTTTCTTTCCTTGAGGAGTAAAATGGATTACACTCCCAAGGAGGTAGCACAATTTTCTCTCTCATTTTAAAGACTACATAACCCAATAGTTAAAGTCACTAATCTCTTGCATTGGAGAAATAAAATCATTGCATTGGGATCCATGAAATTACAAGATATTGAAGTTGTTTAAGTTGGAATATTTTCTATACACTTTAAGCTTGTCAAAGCCTCTAGGGATTATAGATTGGTCAAGTGGATATTGAGATATAGATACTTAAAATATATAGCCATTAGGGCTTCATAAAATCACCTTCTATTTTTTATTTTAACTTGCAATTTAACCGTGGAAATTTGCTAGTAAGCCATTATTTTCATTCTATTGTTGATTGGTAAACTTTTTGTCGGATTACTTTCTCGTTTTCGTGGTTAAAACTTGCTTCTGTAGAAAATCCTTGATAAATCCACTTGGATGTTACAAATTTAATCTAAAACCATCATATAACATCCCTCTAAAACCACTAAATCTTGTGATAAATTATTGTGGATTGATCTAAATGTCTTATGCTTGATTCTCCAACAATTCTTTGATGCTTTAAGTGGTTAAATCTACAATAATTGATTATTTTCTTGCTGATATATATTCTTGTTTACTTCTTTAATTAGGGAAAACAAGCTTAACTTGCTTGTCCACTTAAATTTGAGCTTGTATACGTGTTTCTTCTTTTGTCTCAGGTAGGTACAATTCTCTTCCGCAGGTATCCAAACACTTGGAAACCATAGAACATCTTCGAAAATCATTACCAAGCCATTATTCACTTAGTAAATTGACCTATAGGGGCATCACTTCCATAATCTCACCTTTCTGTCTCATTTCTGCCTAGGGTCACACATGATTCCCCCCTTGTGTTGGATTCATCCTTCACTAAATCGAGGGGAGGGTTTAGCTAAGGTGACAGTGGGTAGATTCTCCCACCGTTATCGCCATCCCATGGATTGGGTCGGTCTTTTCCCAACCTATAGTTTGCGCGATAACATGTCTAAAAATGATTTTGGAAATATTGTTGTTTTATTTTGTAACTTCAAAAGAAAATTCAAGTTCACATTTAGTTTGACTACTTTTGGTATGACTCTTTGCTTCTGCTTGCGACTCATCTTCAAAAAAACTTGTCTTCACCAATTCATTATTAATGAATTATTCCATTTCACAACCACTTAAGGAATCATCAATCATATATTTTTTTGCATATGTATCAATGGCTTCCATTAGATCATTTGTGTCACAAGTAACATCAACTATTCACATTAGGTTCTTTATGTCACAATTTTCATCAACTTTTTGCATTAGGTCATTTGTGTGACAAGTTGCATCAACCATGTTCTCAATTTGCATTGTTATCATTTCTTGTTCCTTTCCAATCAATTTAGTTGAACTAATTCAATCAATTTATCCTTCAAATCATTTTACTTGTGAATATCAACAATCCAATTTTTCAATTCATGTAAGGAGTCATGTAATTCTTTAATTTCTCGATTGGCATTTTGCAAAAGCTTTCCTCCTTTACCCATTTTAAATTTGCAATTGTGTCATGCTTGCTTGCATTTATCTTGTGTCACACTCAATTGCATTTGTTTCCAACCTTAGGGTGTTAGATACTACTAATCATGCACCCCAAACTATTCTCTTACAATGATTAGACTTTGATGAAAATAACCTCCTTATTCAATTTCAGATAGGTAAAATTGCTAGATACTAATAATTTTGACTTTGAAAATATTTGCAACTCCACCCCTTGTACAATTCAATGACTCGGTTCAATGATTCAATATTAAGCTTCAATTTCAATAAATCAACAAACTATTGACACTTGAATTCAAGACTCGTGCAACTAATCTTGACACGGATCAATTGAAGCAGATTTTAGATGGACCAAAAATGGTTATGACCTTCGAATTTTCTACGATTCTCCTTAAAGTGTATAGGAACAAGTAACTCTTATATCTCTTATTACATGAGATTACACAATGCTTTGCATATGGTTGAATTGATGTCTCGTTTTATTGAATGAACAAGTTCTCATGTCCTTTTTACTCCATGTTTGTATGGTTGAATGATAGGTTGCAATTGTAACTTTAAGTGTAAAAACTACACACAAAACATCATAAGAATATAAAATAAACCATCAACCATTGCACATGATCATAATTTGTATCTTATACCCCTTATTCCAATTTCAAACTTGTTTAGGACAAGGAGCAAACAAATGTGATTTTATTATGGGTATCCCTTTTGCAAGGACAATGCCCAAATACAATTAGCTCTTAGTAGTTAAGAGTATATCAAGGAATTCTCCTTTCAATGAGATTTCAACCTTCATATTCAAATTTTATTGCACTTTAACAACTTAGGCTTTTACGTATTTTTTTTCATAAAGCTTTTGAACAAAGGATCCAGCCATACTTTGGACCCTTATAACCCTTGTTACAAAGTAGTCTTGTCTTCATTTTTTACCATACCATAAACATATGAAATTTTCATGAGTGGTCTTCAAATCTCATTGCAAATTCATGATATTGACCATGATAAGAAATTTGAAAAGTCACGATTAAGCTTAAATTTGAAAAGTCCCAAATAAAAAGCATAGTTTGTGCTATGCCACTTAAAATCTCATTGCAAATTCATACTGATGACCATGATAAGAACTTTGAAAATATCTTACACATAAGTCACACTTAAGCTTAGACAACCTCATGCTTAAGCTTTCACAACCTCCGAGATAAAAAGCATAATTTGTCTTAAGCTTACACAACCTCACGCTTAAGCTTACACAACCTCACGCTTAAGCTTACACACCTCCCAAATAAAAATCATAATTTGATCTATGCCACTTCAAATTTCATTGCAAATTCATGCTAATGAGCATGATAATAACTTTGAAAAAATCCTACACATTCGTCATGCTTAAGGTTACACAACCTCCCAAATAAAAATAATAATTTATGTTATGCCACCAAGGTGGAAATGTCTAGCATAACAATCTGCACAGTTACAATGTTTTACTCATTGGAAAACTCACATTATATCTTATCCTTACCACATAGTTAGAACAAGAATTATTTATAGAGATAATATCTTATTAGAAAAAATGAAGCTACATCTACCACAATTGTGACCTCAAACTAGAGGATATGTGAAGTGTTGATTAGATATTGACACATATTTTTATCATATATTCAGACAAAGCTTGTGTCCAATCTTCAATTCACAATTTTAAACAAAGAATGGAGTATCTACATAGGCTACTAAAACTAAAGAGATTTGACATGACCATTTCCTTTTACTTTATATCTCACATTCAAGATGCAAATATTCCCCAAAATATACAATAAAACAATTGCATATTAAACCAATAAGGAACTGAAAAAATGGTGATCTTATCTTTAAGATTACATCATATATCTACGTGTTCCATTTTTTTACTTCATGCTCATTTCATACCTATTCCATGGATCACTACCATGGAGGAGATACTAGGTCCCTTGAGACTAAAGGGGCTCTGATACAATGTTAAACTATGTGACGAGACAACACAAAAATATTTGCAGAAAAGGCTTTAGCCATATCTACAACACACCCATTCAATAATATCAATATTGATATAGTACACATATTTAAATCACCTTGTGGACTAAAGAGTGCCATTGCATTGACAACTCATAAATAGATAGGGATGACACCTCATCAAGGATAAGGATAACAACTCATACTGGAGGTGACTTAGGACTTTGTAATTGTCAAGGGACTCACATGCTAAGGATTATACCAGCACCAACTCCACATTTTATGGTCCTAGTAGGGGATGTAGTTATGACCACCCTAGAGCTCGTATAATTACTAACACAACACCACCTCTTGAAATATTGATATTGTTGTTTAGAAGGACTATTGTTTTACCTAAGGAGTTAGGAGACCCATCCCAACTTGAAGTTGAGGCAAGGGATGCAATGGTTGAGATCATTCACATTACAATGAGAAATATTTTAGTGGAATTACTTAGGGAGATATCTAGACCACCACCTGTTTCAGCACACCCTAATGTGTGGTGGGTTGACATTGATATACTTTAGGTGATACACCCTACGGATTTACTAAAATACACCATGAGACTTGAGGATGTTATTTTTAGTTTCATGAGAGATGGAAGCCATGTCCTAGGTGAGAGGTATAGTTCTATACAATTGTGTGTGCTTATTATCTTTATTAGTTGTTAATTTATCATTTGAATACATGAAGAATGAGTCCACTTTAATTAATCCTTTTTTTTACAACATGTGGATATCGATGTTACTTTATGATATTGACTTCACTACAAGGGATTGTTTCCACTCATGTTAGATGGATGGGAGTTGGTTGGTATATGGTTGTATTCCATAAGCTTCAATATAAATTATGTATGTGGCTTACATATTTACAATTGATTATTTCATCTTAACTTTCTTCACATGTCCCCCATTTATATTGTATAGGGTAAAGGAAAGGGTGTTGTTAAATATCATAACCTCAAACCCTAGCCCAAACCTATGCCTTAACATCCACACATTGTCTCCCCTACAGAGATGGGCACTCAACTTCAATTTCATGCCATGGTGGATAATGTTTTTAAATAATGATTAAATCCAAGTTATACCACCATTTTTGAAAAAACAATTATTATGTACATATTAAATTGAGTGTTTAAGTTTAATTTCATCACACAAGGTCCATCTCACATACAAATGTCGATGACACTATCACGTAGGCACACATGTTGGTGCTATCTAATCAAGGATTCCATCTATTTTAGAGGCATAGATCAATACAAATAGGTATGTATAGTTTCATTATGAAATGGACAATAATTCCTAATGATAATCATGTTTTTTTTAAAAGTCCCACCCTAACCCCCTTACTTAGATACTTTATTAATGTATGAGGCCACCTCCCTTGAATAACGACCATTAAATAGTTAGTTAATAGTCACTCATTGTAATAACGCCCAAAATAGTTATCCAACCCTCATTATAAGAGGGCCCATAGGTAGTTAATATTCTCTATGGATAGTGTCAGGAGGAGTAAGTTGGAGTGTGAACTAGTGTTCGTAAACCCTACATCTTCTAGTGACATCAGGATTCGAGGGGAGGGGGATTTCGTCTCCTCCTGACAAAGAAGCGCTTTCCTTTCAGGCAATGGTGTCTAAATTTGTCAAGACTTCAAAAGCACAACCTACCAAATTTGTGAAAAATCTTGATGAAATTCCCAAGATGGTTATCCCTCCCTCATCGACAAGGAAGGAATCTTTGGCTCTTGTTGACCGAGGGTTTATAGGACAATTTACTAGAATTTGGTCATCCCCAAAAATGGTTGCCCTCTAGCTAGAAAAAAATTGGAAAACCCTCATCAAAGGTTCTCTGAATCATTTTTTCTATGGAAGAGGGTTTTTTGTTTTCCTATTTGAGTTCAAGGAAGACCGAGACTTAATCTTTCAAAGTAGACCATATTGGAATACATTCCCCTTAGACATTCTAGTTTGGGTAAGGTTGTTGCATCTTCCTTTACATTGTTGGAATGATGATGCACTTCGAAGTATTGGAAATTCTATTAGTAAATACATAGATTGGGCAGAACCAAAGGAGTGCCTCTTCTCTTGTGCAAGAAATTATGTAGAAGTAGATCTAGATAAATGGATTCATGAAGAAGTTGTCATCACCTTAGATAATTGGGAGCATGTGAAACAATTAGATTATGAAAAACTACCCTTCAAATGTAAAATTTGCCATGAGTATGGACATTTTACAAGGAACTGCAAGAAGGCAAAACATGTACCAACCAACATCGGAAGAGAGAAACAATGGCAAACAATTTCTAAAAATATTCGTTTTGGAGGAAACAAAGGTTAGTCAGTTGGTCTCTCAGTAGTAGGTCCTTCCAATGCTGGGTTGAAATCACTTATTAAAATAGTTGACATCTCCCAGAAAAGACCCCCACCCCATCCAACAAGTTCGAGTCTCTATCTCAGCTGGACAAATCCACGTAGGAGGAATCCCAAGTCCCTTACATTGTTGTAATAACAATTCAAGACCAAGCTTCAGTCCAAATAATCCCTTAGCCTCCATCTAGTTCAGGTGGAGCATCTACGAGGCTAAAAGAGGGCCCCATCATCTCCTTAATATCCAACCCTCCCGAACCACAAATGGAAGACTTGGTCACTTCAAAGATGTCAAAATAGCATTCGCATATGCCAAATATAATTTTGAAACATAAAATTTGGGAGAATAAGTACAAGAAGAAAAAGCCTCAGAATAAATTCTTTCAAGGAAATCCAGATGAAAACCTACCAAACATGTGAGGGAGGAACAAGCTCAAAAATATATTTTTTGGAGCTCACATAAAATTCTAACAAATATGATAGGAGGAGGCTTGAAAAATTACAAGGCTCAAAGTGGGAAAATAGGGAAAAAAGGGGGCTCCCATTCTAACCCTCCTAAGTAATGATTGTGGTCTCCTAGAATTGTAGAGGTTTAGGCAACACCCTAAAATCCCAGGCTGTCAATGATCTCAAATATTTTGAAAAGTTGCTTATCCTCCTTCTCCAGGAGACCAAAATGAAAGCAAAAGAAGTATCTAAACTAAGGATTTTTTTTTGGAAAATCAACAATATCATAGCGGAGGATGCAAGAGGTGCATCTAGCGGAATATGCACCTTATGGAATGTTCAAGAGGTAAGTATGATTCACCATTCCAAAATGAAACACTGGATTCTTACCAATTTTTTTCACAAGCAGAGTAATCTCACCTTTTATGTTATTAATGTATATATGCCAATGAACCCCCATGACAAATCTGAATTCTGGGAATCAATTTCAAATTTGAGGAAATTTGAAACAATAGACCCTTGCATCACAGTTAGATATTTAAATTTTATTAGAACCAACTCAGAAAAAAAGAGGAGGGATTTTTGGTAGAGATACCTTCCGAAGCATTTTTGAGGATATCCTTTCTAATTGGGACCTCGTGGACATCCCTCTTCATCAGGGAAAATATACTTGGACCAATATGCGTACTGGGCTTGGACATATTGCGGCAAGGAACGATCATTTTCTTATTCATAGCAGCTTCATTCAGTGTAACACTTCCATCAAGTCTTACATTTTTCCCTCTCTCATTTATCATCATAAACCCATATCCCTTCATATCCAGGATCTTCCAAATTTTGGGCCTCTCCCTTTCCGCTTCAATCCAATACGGCTTCAACAAAAATAAATGGTGGATTTGGTATCTTCCACCTGGAAGACCTGGATTCCTGGAACTCTGGTCTACATTTGGGAGAAAAAATTATCTATGGTCAAACAAGCTCTAAAACAGTGGATCAAGCTTCATTTTTCATCCATCCTCTGAAAAAACTTCAAATCAAAAGAAACCTAGCCAAGTTGCAAAAAGATTAGAGAATAAAGAAATTAATTCACAACTAAAAAGAGAGGAATTCAACTTACTATGCCAATATCAACAAACTTTGAAAAGAGAAGAAGAACTCTGGCACATGAAGTCTCGGAGCTTATGGATACAGGCCGGTGACAAAAACACCAGATATTTCCATAATCAAGATAAACTTAGGAAGAGAAGAAAAAATGTATCTAAAATAACTTTGGAATATGGTATGGTGTTAATGGACTTTTCTGAAATCAAAATTGCTGCCAAATCCCAAATCCAAAGTCAAGAAAACATGGCCTCCATGCTTGAACATATTCCTTCCTTGATTACGAATGAGGATGATATAGATCTTACTTCTCCTATCATAGAGAATGAAATCCATTCACCTATTTGGAACTTAGAATTCGACAAGGCCCCTGGCCCCAATGGTTTCTCCATTTCCTTTTACCGCTTCTTCCGGGCTCTGATAAAGATCAATCTGAAACAAATGCTTCATTACTCCCATCAAATTTTGCGTCAAGTAGGTAGTTCCAATTCCTCCTTCCTTTCCCTGATCCCTAAAGAATCTAATCCCTCGTCTTTCTCCCATTTTAGGCCGATCTCCCTATGCAACTCCTCTTATAAAATCCTAACCAAAATTTTAGCCAATCGTTTAAAGAAAGTCCTCTCCAAGATTATTTCTCCTAATCAAGGTGGATTCATGTAGAATAGATAAATAATGGACAACATTGTGCTTGTTCAAGAGGCAATTCATTCAAGTGATACTTTAAAAAATCAAAGTTATGGTAATAAAATTAGATATGGCTAGTTCCTTTGATCATGTCCACCACAGTTTTCTCTTCAAGATAATGGGGAAATTTGGATTCATCTCCTCCTTCATTAAATGGGTGGCAACTTGTATTGGAAACCCTTAGATTTGCCCTGTTTTAAATGGCCAACCTTCTCATTTTTTTTTCAGATCAACAAGGGTCTTCATCAAGGTTGTCTTCTCCCCCCCCTCCTTTTCTTGTTGGTGGTTGAATCCTTAAGCATAAAATTGGAACATGAAAGAGATATATGGAACCTTCCTAGACTTCAAATTGCAATAGGGATTAAGAATGCAAACCATTCCCAATTTGTAGATAATACTCTATTGCTTGGGGGTGCCTCAATCGTAATTTCAACAAAATTCAAGCGAGTCCTAGATTATTTCATTGATGCTTACAGAGGGGTTGTTAACAATTGAAAGTCTCAAATTTTTGGATGGAACACCTCCTCAAGAATTTTGTGATCCATAACTACGATCTTTCAATTTTCTCTGGTTGAAAATTGGACTACTTTTTGATATTTGGGCATACCCATCACGCTCAAATCCTCACATACTCAAATATGGCAACAAATAATTGAAAAAATTAGTAAGACAATTGATCAGTGGTGATCTCAATGGAGAAACCCTACTGGGAGGGTCATTCTTATAAAATAAATTCTATCTTCTCTCCTTATCTATCAGAGCTCTACCATCTTGGCCCCCAAAGGCATAGCCAAAAGGATTTCAATGAAAATCAATACCTTTCTATGGTGGAGCGAGAGCTCAAATAACAAAAAATTCCACCTGGTGCAGACCCCCCTTCTATTCAAGGGTTGCATGACCTCCCGGTCTAGGATCATTCACAATACTGAGCTGAAACAACTCTTCGATTCCCTGCTGGAACCTCCGAGAAACAATCCACGTGTATTTATAAAACTCCTCCTACGCGAATTAACACTGGGCACAAGCCTTCTCCACGTGACCATTGGCTGTGACCATGCGTTTAACCAAAAGGCACTTCGTGACTTCACACATTGGGGATTTGCATGGGAGCCAACCTTGACTCTCCCGACTCCCGAACTCCGAACTAGGAATCTAGTGAGCGCTAGATCCTCCCTTAATCTTCCTCAATGTGACCTCTTGCTGTGACCTGGGGCCCAACTTCCGAGCGCTGTAGGACTTCACACTTCACAAACTCGCAAATCAGTTCTCCTCCCTTCTCCTGATGTCTGAATTTCTGATGAAAAGAACCAACAGTTCAATCTTCCCTTAGATCGACAACTCCTATCTCTCCTAAACTTTTGAGTGTTGAATAAATCTCGCCCTTATCCTCCTCGCAGCTTCTCTAGATATAATGGCACACGACTATCGACGCTTCTCCCTCAAATATTCTCTACAGTCCGTCCAAGTTGTCAATAGCTCCTTGCCAAATAACTTGGCATCAACCCTTTAGAGCTTGAATTCTTTCCCGACTTGAAAGATTCCAATTGTTTCAAAGGTCTCAGTGGTGTTTTCCCTCTTGATCTTTTGTCAATGAAATTTGACTTCACCTTGGCACACACTTACGCTCCTGTGTGCAAACTTGCACTATTCCTCCTTGATATTTTAACTTACTCAGTCTCCAAGGGATTCAACCCTTCTGCGTCTTTCAAAAAACTTTCTAGTGCCCTCTTGGCACACTCTGCGCTCAACCTCCTGAGCTTTCAAACTTAGAGCAAGTTCGCTTCTACACGCACTCCTTGCGGTTAATATGCACACTCTGCATACAAAAGTTCCACATTATCTCTTCTTAGCTCCGAGTCGAAAAAGTCTCTCTCACACACATTCCTTACGTTCGGTATGCACTCCTTGCATAACTTACATAAGAGAAACACTTGAAACTTATTCAATTATTCATTCTCCATGAACCTCATACATTCACAAAATACATAACAATAGTCAAACAGTATCAACACTGTACAATTGAATCAATTTTCTTTGTTCGATTCATTTAAAAAAAAAAACACGATTACACTGCTATCTCTTACAACCATTACAATGAAAAACTTGTCTAAGGACCCAGAGCTTCCTCGCTCTTCTTCCTCCTATCTAAAATCTATCACCTATCACTCTAGTGGTTACCTAATCAGCTTAATTAATGCAACCTAATGACTAATATGGGTTAATATCCTACACCTGTAATATATTACAGTCGTGTAAGAATTTACAATGATCTGTTAGTTAAAAAACGGTGGTCCGACTTTACATATTGCTAATTAATTAACGAGAGATTCAAAAATATCTCCACACCGCTACCAAGTTGGTTAAGAGTCGGTTTGTCTCTTTCAAAGCGTTGATGTGTCGACTTCGCTTCCACGTCTGCTTTTCTTGATTTGATAGCGATGCTCCTACATCATACTCCTCTGGCCAAAATATTCATGGACTCATGTCCATGAGTTCTTGTACTATTTTTTCCATGCTTCAAAATATTAGGTTCAGTTACCCAACTGGAATCTTCCATAGGGTGATCCTTCCACTTTACCAATTATTCAGGATGCATCTTTCTTCTGGTTTTTCTTCCAACTCTTTGTTCTAATATTTTCTCCATATGAGGTTTTTCTACTGTGGGCATCTGTTCTTCCCATTGAATCTCTTCATGATCATCCAATTCTCCTATGTCATCTATGTTATAAGGATACAAATCTGCAATGTTGAATATCAATGATATTCCAACATTGTCTGACAACTCTATCTCATAAGCATTTGCTGCAAATTTTCTAAGGATCTTGCATGGTCCTATATTCTTCATCTTCAAATTATTATATGTTCCTCTTGGAAACCTTTCCTTCCTCAAATGAGCTAAAACTTCATCTCCTACTTCAAATTGAACTTCCCTTCTTCTATGATCAACTCTGTCCTTATACTTTTGATTACTATCATGTATCTGTTTCTTAACTTGATCATGAAGTATTTGCATTTCTGTAGAAAAATATTTTGCTCCAACGCTCCTGAATTCATCTTGATTCAATTCTCTCAATTTTGCAACCCCTCTTGGTTGTCTTCCATATACTATCTCAAATGGACTTTTTCCAGTGCTCTTATTAACTGAATTGTTAAATGCGAATTCTACCTGTGCCAGAATCCGATCCCACTGATGACCTTGTTCCGTGACTAAAATCCTTAACAAATTTCCCAGACTCTTTTTCACCACTTCAGTCTGTCCATCTGTCTGAGGGTGATATGATGAACTAAAAGATAAATTAGTTCCCGGCCTCCTCCATAGATTCCTCCAAAAGTGTCCTACAAACTTAGTGTCCCTGTCTGAGACAATACTTCTGGGCAATCCATGTAATCTCACAACTTATTTGAAAAACAAATTGGCTATGTGTGTAGCATCATTTGTTTTCTGGCATGGTATGAAATGTGCCATTTTAGAAAATCTATCGACCACAACAAATATGGAATCACTTCCTTTCTGGGTTCTAGGTAATCCCATTACAAAATCCATACTAATTGCATCCCAGGGCCTTTCTGGAATAGGCAATGGCTAATACAACCTAGTATTTTGTCTCTTTCCCTTTTCATGTTGAAAAATATTACATCAATCTACAAATTTCTTCACATTTTCTTTCATACTTGGCCAACAATACAAACTATTTAGCTTTGCAAATGTTTTTTCATGACCAAAATGTCCGGCTAGGCCTCCACTATGTTTTTCTTTCAACAAATTATCTCTCATTGAGCATCTTGGTATGCACAATTGGCTTCCTTTAAACAACAATCCATCATGGATAAAATATTCTGCCCATGAGTTGTTATCCCTCAAAAAGGATTTTTATATGCTTCATAAGCCTCCTTAAAATCTGGATCTTCTTGATACATGCTCAAACCCTAAGGTCTTCACTTGGAATTCATGTATCCAAAATCCTTCTGCTCAAAGAATCTACAACTTTATTATCACTTCCAGAAATATGTTTAATGACAAAAGTAAAATTCTGCATGAATTCTACCTACTTAGCATGCCTCTGATTCAACTTCTCTTACCTAGTAATAAATTGCAAAGCTTGATTATCACTATACAAGACAAACTCTTTTGGAATTAAATAATGTCTCCATTTCTTCAAAGCTTGAATCACAACATAAAACTCCTTGTCATACGTAGAATATTTCTCCTTGGCGTCATTCAACTTTTCACTAAAATAAGCAACTTGCCTATTATCTTGACTCAAAATTGCTCCAATGGTTATTCCACTTGCATCACACCTCACTTGAAATGTTTTTCCAAAATCTGGTAAAACCAAAATTGGTTATTCTGTTATCTTCTTCTTCAACACTCTTAAGCTTTTCTCAGCCTCCTCTGTCCAATTAAAAGACTTCTGTTTCTTCTTCACACTATCCATTGTGGCTGCACATATACCACTAAAATTTCTGATAAACTTTCTATAAAAACTTGCTAACCCATCGAAACTTCTCACCTCAAATATGCTCCTTGGTGACGACCATTCTTTGATTGCTCTCACCTTCTCTGGATCCATCTTCAATTCATTTGAAGAAATCACAAAACCCAAAGATATGAGTTATGTCTTCATAAAAGAACTTTTCTTCAAGTTTATTAACAATTTTTCCTCTTGCAACCTCCTCATCACTAATGTCAAATGCTTTAAATGTTCTTCCTTTGTTTTGCTGAAAACTAACATATCATCCAAATATACAATGGAAAATTTACCTATGAAGTCTTTCAATACCTCATTCATCAACCTCATAAATGTAATTGGATCATTTGTCAATCCAAATGGCATGACTAGCCATTCAAACAAACCTTCATTTGTCTTGAATGTTGTCTTCCATTCATATCCCTCTCTCATTCTTATCTGATGATATCCACTCTTCAAGTCTATTTTTGAAAAATATCTTGCTCCACTCAAACAATCCATCAAATCATCCATCTTGGGTAAAGGGAACCCATACCTGATGGTAATCTTATTGATGGCTCTGGAATCTGTACACATTCTCCATCCTCCATCCTTCTTTGGACTTAATATAGTTGGCACTGCACATGGGCTTAGACTTTCCCTGAATAAACCTTTATGCAACAAATCATGAACTTGATTCTTAACTTCTTCATTCTCTCGAGGTGTCAACCTATACGCTTCTTTTTTTGGCAAACTGGTTCCCGGAATCAAGTCAATATGGTGGTTGATACTCCTAATGGGTGGTAATGAGTGAATCAACTCATCCACTACTATGTCAGCAAAATTCTCTGACAATTCTTGGATTTCTTCAGGTAAATCATTCATGGAAGTATTGGGAAGGATAACTCTCGGCTTCCTCACTACAACAAATTTCATTTCTTGATCTTTCTTGATTTCCTTCAAGAGTTCCTTCCCACTCATGAGAAGTATTCTTATGCTGGCTTCTTCCTTTTCTTTCTTCTCTTCTATTGGCAGTAACATGCGGGTTCTACCATTTTTTTCCAGAGTATAAGTATTCTTCCTCCCATCATGAATGACATTCCTATCAAACTGCCATGGTCTCCCCAACAAAATATGACAAACATCCATGGGAATTACATCACACAGAATCTCATCTTTATAGCCTCCTATTTTAAATTCAACTTTGCATTGTCGACTTACCATTACTTGATGTCCTTTCTGCAACCACGATACTTTATATGGACTTGGGTGTGCAGTTGTATCCAAATCCAACTTCTCCACCATTTCTGTAGATACTAAATTATCAGTGCTCCCATTGTCTACAATCATCTTGCAGACTTTATCTTTTGTTTTACAAGCACTCCTGAACAATATCGTTCGTTGAACTGAGCTTTCTAGTTCTTTCTCTAGCTTTAGAAGAACTTTCCTCATCATAAGGTTCTGTCCTCCTTCTGCTGCTTTTGATTCCACATTCTTCTGGGCCTTAGAATGCATGCTTCTCCTCCTCCTTCTTTATTCCTCTCGAATTCCCAAGACATATGTCCTGTCTTTCCACGAGCATAACATTTAACTCCACCTCTTCTACCTCTTCCTCTTCCTCGAGGAAAATAATTTCTTCCACCAAACAGTCTTCTTTGGGAAATTCCTCCCCTTTCAAGGTGACCATATGATTTCTCATTCTCATCCTTATTTTTCGGTGCCTTATCATAGACAATCCCCTTACCTCTATTTAAGCCTATGTTTCTGTTTTGCTGACTCTGGTTCCTGGCCAACTTTTCTTATGCCTTCAATGCAATATGATAAGCATCTTCCACTGTCCTTATTGTCATCATACTAATCTCATCCTGGATTTCATACCTCAATCCATTTATATACCTGGAAACTTTTTCATCATCCTTCTCCCTTTGTCCAGTCCTAATATTTAGCTTATATAATTCTTCTATATACTCTTTCACTGTCATACCCCTCCGTCTTAGGTTCTGCAACTTTCTGAACAAGTTTATCTAGTAATCCTTAGGTATGAATTTAGCCTTCAATTTGGCTACCATTCTATCCAAATTCTGTATCTTTTGTTTGCCTTTGCTCCTTCTCTCTGCATGCAGTCCATCCCACCACAGTGTTGCATGTCCCTTTAATCTAGTGACATCATGTCTCACCTTCCTTCCTTCATCAACATCTTCATAGTCAAAATACTTATCCATGGACCTTATCCAGTCCAATAACTCTTCGACATCCAAGTTACCTTCATACATTGGGACGTCCATCTTCGCTCTAGCTCCCAACTTCATAACAACTTTCAAGAAGTGTTCATCTCCTGCATCTTCCCCTGTAGCTTCTTCAACTTATATTTCTTCACACTCTGCATCACTGACGTCTCCATCGAAATATGTTGTCCTTTGCATTGCTTCCATCGCTTCCAACCTTGAGCGAAGTTCTCTCACTTCTCTTCCTACAACACGATTTACTATAGGTGTATCTACGTGTATCCTTGGTGCCATTATTTCAACTACTCCTAACACACATAATACAACTTCAAGATTTGTTTTCAGGATTTGATACCACTTTGTGCAGACCCCCCTTCTCTCCAAGGGCTGTGCGACCTCCCGGTCTAGGATCGTTCACAATACTGAGTTGAAACAACTCTTTGATTCCCTGCTGGAACCTTTGAGAAACAATCCACAGGTATTTATAAAACTTATCCTATGAAAATTAACACTGGGCGCAAGCCTTCTCCACATGACCACTGGATGTGACCATGCTCTTAACCAAAAGGTGATTCATGAATTCGCATGTCAGGGATTTGCATGGGAGCCAACCTTGACTCTCTCGACTCCCGAAATCCCGAAATATGAACTAGGAATCTAGTGAGTGCTAGATCCTCCCTTAATCTTCTTCGATGTGACCTTTGGCTGTGACCTGGGGCCCAAATTTTGAGTGCTACAGGACTTCTCACTTCATGAACTCGCAAATTAGTTCTTCTTCGTTCCCCCGATGTCTGAATTTTCGATGAAAAGAACCAATGGTTCGATCTTCCCTTAGATCGACAACTCCTATCTCTCCTAAAATTTTGAGTGTTGAATAACTCTCGCCCTTATCCTCCTTTCAACTTCTCTGGATCTAACGACACATGACAATCGATTCTTCTCCCTCCAAGAGTCTCTATCATCCATCCAAGTTCTTAATAGCTCCTTGCCAAATAACTTGGCGTCAACCCTTCTGAGCTTGAATTATTTCCTGACTTGAAAGATTTCAATTGTTTCAAATGTCTCAGTGGTGTTTTCCCTCTTGAGATTTTGTCAATGAAATTTGACTTCACCTTAGCACACACTTACGCTCCTGCGTGCAAAATTGCACTATTCCTCCCTAAGATTTTAACTTACTCAGTATCCAAGGGATTCAACCCTGCTGCGTCTTTCAAAAAACTTTCTAGTACCCTCCAGGAACACTCTACGCTCAACCTCCTGAGCTTTCAAACTTAGAGCAAGTTTGCTTCTACGCACACTCCTTGCGCTTAATATTCACACTCTGCATACAAAAGTTCCACGCTATCTCTTTTGAGCTCTGAGTCGAAAAAGACTCTCTCACATGCACTCCTTGCGTTTGGTATTCACTCCTTGCATAACTTACAGAAGAGAAACACTTGAAACTTATTCAATTATTCATTCTCCATGAACCTCATACATTCACAGAATACATAACAACAGTCAAACAGTATTAACAATGTACAATTGAATCAATTTTCTCTGTTTTATTAATTAAAAAAAAAAAAAAAACAGGATTACACTGTTATCTCTTATAGCCATTACAATGAAAAAGTTGTCTAAGGACCCAGAGCTTCCTCTCTCTTCTTCCTCCTATCTAAAATCTATCACCTATCACTCTAGTGGTTACCTACTCAGCGTAATTAATGCAACCTAATGACTAATACATGATTCTATCCTACACCTGCAATATATCACAGTTGTGTAAGGATTTACAATGATCCGTTAGTTAAAAAATGGTGGCTTGACTTTACATACTGCTAATTAATTAATGAGAGATTCAAAAACATCTCCACACCGCTACCAATCTGGTTAAGAGTCAGTTTGGCTTTTTCAAAGAGTTGATCTGTCAACTTCGCTTCCACGTCCTCTTTTCTTGATTTAATAGTGATGCTCCTGCATCACCACCTAACAAATTGGAATCAAGTCACCAACAACAAAATTCATGGTGGAATTGGAATAATGTAGCCCGAATTGATGAATCAAGCCACGGGAGATAGACTTCCGTGGACACTTATAACTGACAGCATGGAGTGGTGGAAGTAAGATATGTGGAAAAAATAATTCAATGGATCACAAAGAAGAAGCTCCTACCTCCAAACAAAATTTAACAATGGATCTCCCATTTTCAAATTTTTTCTTGCTGCTAGACCCCTTATCTTTGAAAATTTGAATTGGATACTTGGAAATGGGTGAATGATCAACCCTTGGGAAGACAAAATCATGGAGATTGAGAGACTTGATTAGATTTCTCCTCTTATCCCTCTTTGAGTTTGGATGGAAACACAAGGCCTATGTTCCCTTCCAGACTTGTCAACATGGGCCCAATATAGCTCTCGGAAAAGATGGAAAGATCCTCATCTTGGTCCTTTTTTCTAACCAGTTTATTACTTCATCAAAAGGATGTGCCCATTTAAATCAAAATGTATTGGATACCTGTGGATGGTGCTCTTTTCTGTATTTTGTTAAAAGATGATACATTTCATTATCATAAACTACCCATGGTCATCCTTAAGCCAGTTGGTGGGAAAAAGTCTGGCACGACAATGGAATTTCTAAGATCAATTTCTTTTCCTAGCTTTTGGTGCATAAAAACATCCTCACAATTTTTTTTTTAAAAAGAGAGGAATAAGTGGGCCTTCTCGTCACATCCTATGTCAAAATGTAGAGGAAACCATTCAACATATTTTTATAGATTTTTATTTTGTGAAAGAAACATGGTATCATGCTCTAAGCCCCCTTCATCCTCAGCGAAGATGGCCCACAACCTGTTCATATTTCTTCCTTCAATGGAGAAGACACTATATTGGGAATCTCAAGAACAAATCCATTTTTATTAGATATTGGGAAGCTCTCCCCGAATTTATTTGTTGGGGCACCTGGCATGCTCAAAATAAAAGGATCTTTGAAGATGACAAAAATATCCTCGTCAAGTCTCATCGAAATCCTACTCTCTTCTTATAGAATACATGAAACAAAGAGTTCAATGGAATCTCAAACCCATGAAAAATATTAAATATCGTCGTTCCTTCATCATGGGATCCAACTTTCCTCCTATCTTAAATCTCCAAACTAACACACCAAATTGGGTAGTAAGACTTAATAAAACAAATTTCTCGTCTTGGCAAGCTAAGAAAACATAAAATGTGCTCTTTTTTTATGGAGATTCGCGAGGAAACCTTAGGGCGATAGGTGTAGGCGAGATTATTTACAAGCCCGGAGGTGAAGAAGTCACCAACTATGCCTAGGGCCTTGGATCTTTAACCAATAATGAAGCAAACACTTACACACTTTATGTTGGCATCAATCTGGCCTTTTCTCGTCAAATAAAAAACTTTATTATTTGTGGAGATTCTATGCTAGTTATTAGAGCTATTGTTCAAAGGAATATCACAAGAGACAATATTTACAAAGGCATCATGTATCACATTTTAGACATTCTTAAATTTTTTGACAAAACAAATCTCTACCACATCATGTGAGAGAATAATATGGAGGCATACAAAAATGCAAAGGTTCGATATATACTAAGTAAAGGTTATATTTTAATAAGGGGTGAATTAAGGCTCCACCACTTACCATAATTACTGACATGATTTGTATTAAAGGAAAGGACATGTGGAGGCTCATAAAATTCACATCGCCACCTTCTCACTTCAAGTCGAGCTACTCCATTCATTTCATGAGCGTGTGTGTTGTTTTGTTGTCATAGCAGGCAACAATGGGATATCTTGTTGGTTAAGTTCTCAAGGCTCGACAAATCGACTAAGCTCCCTGTTCAACAGTAGTTGAAGACACTCTCCTTCATCAGATGCATCCCCCTGGTATTCGCCTCTTGGTTACAAGGTATCCTCAGTTCCTTCATGAGCTGCTTATTTTCTTTTCTCTCATTTTGAATGCGAATCTTCATGAAGTTTGTTGTGAGTGGCCCCTTTTATATCATTTTCTCAATCAAAGGGTGGATTCCCATTTTCGAACTTGCCATTTCATTGAATTTAGATTAGGGGTTTTCTCCATTTCTCCCTTTGGTTATTTCCCCCCCTGAATCTTATTTATAAAACTTCTTTGTTCTTCCTTCAGATTTTGGGAAATAGTTTGGTGTTTTTGGAGCCCAAATTCTCCAAATTTCAAATTTTCGTGGCTTTAATTGGTGTAATTGGGGTATTCCCAAGGTTCTATCTCTTTTTCCCCTTGAGCCCCATCTCTCTCTTGCAAGTCCATAGAACTCACTCGGCCTTCAATTTTTTTCTGAGAAATCTCTTAGGATTCAACTCTATTTCGAGAACTCTCTAAGACTTTACCAATACTGTGTCATTCCTTTACCCTTTGATAACTACAAACCTCTCAATTCTCGATCCCAGAATCCAATTCTGTGCCTAGACTATTTTTGAGCCTTTTCCTTTCTACTATGGGGATCAATCCAAATCCTTTTCCCATTGGTGCTCTACATATCCATATTTGTAATTGTAACTTTGTGGAGATGGGAATTCTTAAAACAATGGAAACGAACTCGAACGATGTCAAAGGCACCCTGAAGCAGTATGAGGATATTTTTAAATTTATCAATATCCAATTTGGTTAATTGATGGGCAGATTCAGTAATATGGAAAAATTAGTTTCTGTCCTTTTCAACAGAACCAAGAGTTTATGTCAAGAGAGGAAAAAAACTTATGCCATAGAGAAAATGGCCATTCTTATGCAGAGAAAAGAGAAAATGGAATAGGAAATCAAGCAATCTCGAGAAAGGAAGGTTGAAAGGCATAGGATTCATGAGCTAGAATTGATTGTGGCTATGTTGCTCCAAAGGTTGAATATTCTTGAATAGAAACATGACTTCTACAGAGCTTGGGCAGCCCCACAAGTCCCTAACTCAGGCTCCAACAATCATAATTCAAGGAACACCCATGCAGACCAATCCAGAGAAAAACAAGATGGACAAGAAGCATAACCTATGGATACAGAGTACAATGCACAAATCCTAGCTGGATTGTAGGAGGAAACATCAAACAACATAGCAAATTGAGGTTTTTAAAATGTATTTTGATGATGGGTCAGTTTATTAGAACATATGGCAGCCTGGTTTCCCGAAGATATAAGTTTCACCATGTTTTATATGATATAAAGCAAATATATATGAACTCTGATTTTGAAGAGTCATTTTTTGTAATTTTTGATTGTTGCTTTGCCTTTGGTGCAATCCTTTGATATATAAAGATTTTAAGTTTCTTTAAAAAAAAATTCTCTATGGATAGTGTTACCCTCTCAGGGGTAGAAACCTTTGCATACCCTCACAATGGTATCGTGTACCTGCCTGCATGAGATATCATACATATTTTCTCAGATGCAGACTGAGTCCTTTCATTCTCCAATTGAGACATGATAATTGTTTGATGAACCATGATGTGTTTCTTGCAAATGCTCGGATATCATTGCACCTTGATGATCCAAATTACTCCATAGATACCCCATGTGTAATACTTACCTAGGCATGATGATATAACCTTCTGGAATGTCATGAATTCATGGTTACCTTGCGACTGTTGATTAGAATGTCATAACATACAAAATCTTATCACTTTCGTTGTATTTCTCTGAGAAACATCTTATTTGTTAGAAGTGTGTCCACCCTAAGATTACTCATATTTCTAGGCATTCTGAATGGATAGCGCACTCCACATCCTAACCATATATAAGCATTTTTCATCTCCCTAAGTATCACTAATCTCCATCCACATAAAAAATTGCATCTCGTAATGTAATGATCTCTCAAAGGTCAAAAGAAAAAAGTCAAAATTAAAGGCCTAAATCAAATAAAGCCATAAAGGCTAAAGAGGTGAAGAGAAAAGCAAACAAAGTACAACTACTTCACTATGGTCCCCCCCCCCTTTCAAATTACTAAGAGGAAAATACCTATCTAAAGAAAAAAAGGACCTATAAGAAATGATCAAACAAAAGAAAAGAAAGGGGAAGTGTGTGCAGACAGAAGTAGTAAGACTTCCTCAAGAAGGCTACTATAAAAACGAAATGCCTAGTTAAAATAAAGCTATAGTCACAAAGATTGACTCACGCATGTCTACAACTTTGAGAAGCATCACATGATCTTCCCCCCTTCTCTTCCCGTCACTAATTTCATTAATTGTCTGTCTCTTACTTGAAAACTTACGAAATGTGGGTTTTCCCTAGGATTTGATTCGTTTAATACAATTAATAATGTTTCATAGGTAAAACTTAGACAAGTGACAAAATCAATTTAATTATTATGCTTAGTAAGAAATTGTTACTTGAAAACTACAAATTAGTGATGTCCTAGGGGGATCAACCCATCGTCTTAGGTGGATATTACACATTGGAGTATTATTTGATATCTGGAGTGTCCTTTTCCTATTTTGAGCACATGCATAATTCACATATTAAGTGAAAGGGAAAATTTTGATTTGACACATGATTTATCTCATCAAAAGTGGCATGTTGAGTTTTTTTTTTGTCCACTTTGACTCTTTCCTAAAGGGTGTGCACCATGAAAAATGGAAAAATCATATTTCTATTTGTAAGAACACATATGAAATAACATTTTACTCATGGTTTTTTATTCTAAACATGGTATTATTTTTTAACATGGTTTTGTAAGTGGTTCCGGACCTCCTCTTCATCTATAAAAGGGCAGAACCTCTCATTTGTAATATGGTTGAAAATTTTTAGAGAATAGTAAAGGAAGAACTTCTTGTCCAAAGTTTTGTTTGTTTGTTATAGGGTTTTCTTATTATCTTAATGTAGAGTGTTGATGTAAGATTTGTGCAGGAGAGCTAGGAGGTATATCTAGCCTTCCTCTCAAAATTTTCTTTTATAATTCGGATTTAGGATTAGGAAAGACTTTTCAGTTTTGCTTCACTAGATCTAAATTATTTTCTATGCATTTGATTGTTTGCTTATGATCGATTCAATCCCCTAAGTTCATCATCATCCTCTTATATCTAGTGCTTTTCCCCTAGCCAATGGTGAGGGAAAACACTAGCACCTCATTCATTGCAGAGAACCAAGTTCATCTTGAACCCATAACCCAATGGCAGGCCTTTTTTCCTTATGAAAATTTTTCCAATTAAAAGGAACCTTGCTAAATGTTTCCGTCAAATTTTAATATTTTATTGAGCTTAAACGTAAAATCTTTTTATCTTGTTCCAACAAATAAAAAATATATAATTTTTTTCTTCTTTATTTTGCAAACCCTAGAATTTTTAGATTGTAAATGCAAGTTTGATTCAAATATATTTCTTTATTATTAAACATATCTGCAATATTCTGGGTTTATTTTTATAAGAGTTTTGAAGTTCTCCCACAATTTTAACTATCTTGGATTAAAACCCAGGAGTGTTGTATTGTGATTGCAGGGTCCTCACTATCAAATTGGGATAATATCACTCGTACCGACAACAAATCAATTCATAAATTGTCAAACGACCTAATATTTTCCTAGATCGTTGTCTCCTTTACCTTTTCTTCTATCCATATCCTTATTATACACTGAGATAATAATAAAAATTGCAGGAACCCCCGGGGGACAGCTCAATTGACATGTGTCGTGATATGAAGTGTTATGTTCGATGAAGTTCCGAGTTCAAATCCCCCCGACTTACCCATGCCTACGAAAGGGGCATGCGTATGGCACATGAAAGTTATAGTGGTAACGTTGTGTCACATGAGTATGAGACTGACCCAATTATTGATTCCGCCACAAAAAAATTTACAGGACATCAAGGAAAGTAGAACCAACATTTATGTTACCTTTAAAGTCAATGCATGGATATCTTGTTCTTTGAATGCAAAAGCCATCGAATCACCCTTTGAAACCCACTTTCACAAACATTTAAGTTGTTTCCTCCGTCGTTCCCTTCCTTGGTCGTATCGAAATTGATACCATTGATTGCACAAAAGATACCTATTCGAGTTGAGGCCCCTTGCCACAAAGTCACGACCTTCTATGCTTTCCCCTCGACTTACCCTCAATCCAATCGTTGAGACACCCTCGACCTCCTATATTGATCTCCGTCCNGTTCATCATCATCCTCTTATATCTAGTGCTTTTCCCCTAGCCAATGGTGAGGGAAAACACTAGCACCTCATTCATTGCAGAGAACCAAGTTCATCTTGAACCCATAACCCAATGGTAGGCCTTTTTTCCTTATGAAAATTTTTCCAATTAAAAGGAACCTTGTTAAATGTTTCCATCAAATTTTAATATTTTATTGAGCTTAAATGTAAAATCTTTTTATCTTGTTTAGCAAATAAAAAATATATAATTTTTTTCTTCTTTATTTTGCAAACCCTAGAATTTTTAGATTGTAAATGCAAGTTTGATTCAAATATATTTCTTTATTATTAAACATATCTGCAATATTCTGGGTTTATTTTTATAAGAGTTTTGAAGTTCTCCCACAATTTTAACTATCTTGGATTAAAACCCAGGAGTGTTGTATTGTGATTGCAGGGTCCTCACTATCAAATTGGGATAATATCACTCGTACCGACAACAAATCGATTCATAAATTGTCAAACGACCTAATATTTTCCTAGATCGTTGTCTCCTTTACCTTTTCTTCTATCCATATCCTTATTATACACTGAGATGATAATAAAAATTGCAGGAACCCCCGGGGGACAACTCAATTGACATGTGTCGTGATATGAAGTGTTATGTTCGATGAAGTTCCGAGTTCAAATCCCCCTGACTTACCCATGCCTACGAAAGGGGCATGCGTATGGCACATGAAAGTTATAATGATAACGTTGTGTCACATGAGTATGAGACTGACCCAATTATTGATTCCGCCACAAAAAAATTTAGAGGCCATTTATGTTACCTTTAAAGTTAATGCATGGATATCTTGTTCTTTGAATGCAAAAGCCATCGAATCACCCTTTGAAACCCACTTTCACAAACATTTAAGTTGTTTCCTCCGTCGTTCCCGTCCTTGGTCGTATCGAAATTGATACCATTGATTGCACAAAAGATACCTATTCGAGTTGAGGCCCCTTGCCACAAAGTCACGACCTTCTATGTTTTCCCCTCGACTTACCCTCAATCCAATCGTTGAGACACCCTCGACCTCCTATATTGATCTCCGTCCTGACGTCCTCGGCCCAATGAAAGCCGCGACCTGCACACACAATTGAAAGCATAAATAAATTGGTTCGATAATACAATGGCTCATTCARACCTAACGCAAATGCTTCTAAAAGCGTTGACTATATGGCTTAGATTTAAAATAAGGTTGATTAAATCCACCATTCTCTCATTCTAACCATTCAACCCATTTAATTCTTTATTTTATTTTTGCAAAAAAATTGGTAATATCTGATTCTTGGCTTGGTAAAATTTTACAATTTGATATGGGCTTAATAATTCATTTGGTGAATTAACTTTACAATATTTCGTGAATGTTACTTGACACGTCTCACCTTGAAGCAATTAACATTTTTTTATCATTATCTAACATCAATTATT
>JZKD02S0773566.1:100476-122519 GCA_000966675.3 Picea glauca | reverse complement strand
TACATGCCTGGGCATTTTTAGACATTCTTGGGAATATTTTTCCTTACCTAGGTCGAATTCTTACATGCCTGGGTATTTTTAGACATTGCTAGGAATATTTCATTCTTCCTTGAGTAATTTTGACTTGATGTGGTGAATTATTTCCTCCATGGACCATCACTCAATTTCCAAGCGTTAAAATTATGTGTTGGGTTGAATTATTTAGTTGTTGGGTCGAATAATTAATTGAGAGGTCGAATTATTATTTGATGGGTGATTCTTTTGGATGCATTGGGTTGTGAGTTGAGTGGAAAGTCCAATGAGTCGAAACCATAAGTTAAACCATCGTTCCTCATCCCCATAGATTTGGAATTTTGTGGTTGAGGTCGTTGGACTACTCGTGGTTCAAATCTTGTGGAATTATTTGGAATTGTCATTCCCCATGCTCTTATAAAAAAACCTCATATGTGCTTTCATTATTTGTGTTTCAATTCAAATTAAAATTGGTTATAAGCACATATTTAATATTCCCATTGCCTTTTGGATGAGTCAAGAATCCATTGAAGACCACTACACAAAGTAGACTAATCATTCCATTAGTTACTGGAGCATACACCTACAAATTGTATATTCATAGTACTACATTTTTCACACTAGAGAGTAGGCTATATAGAGAATCAGAATGTGTTGTGGTTGGGCATCGTGGCATTCAAATTAGGGTTGGATGTATTCATTTAAACTCAAAGAGAGGCAATAACTTAGTAATTGTCTTGCCCAAAGGGGTTGGATCCAATGGTGGAAAGTGAGGAGTTTTTCACCATTGGGCAAGGTTCAATTCTTGTGAGGGATTTACTTGGAGCCATGGGGACACCTTGAGGTAGTGGTCGAATGTGTGGTTGCACCCAGAGATACCATATTAAATGGTATCGTGACCTGTGCTCACATAAGTGGATCAAATCCCACCCCCATGTCCTTCAAATTTAAAGCCCCCAGGGGGGAATCTCAATTGGCAAGTGCCATGAAAATGAAGTTCCATGAGGTTTTGAGTTCAACTCCCCTCGACTTACAATGTGTGTCGCGTAAGGGGCCTCGTGGGCACACCTAGAGGTTATAGTGGTAGCAGTTTCATAACACGGCCACGTGTAACACGAGCACGTGCCCAACTAGTTGTTGATTCCTCCAGACATATTAAAAAAAAAAAACTTAGTAATTGTCTTGGCACTACAAAAAAAACTTACAAGCTTTGAAATCGACAAACATTCTATCCTCACGTGACTGTTGAGGGATATAGAATATAAGGGTTTACAGTGGTTGTTGCATACATGTTTCACCCAAGAGAAGGCCTTGTAGTTATCAGAAAAGAAGGGGATACACTAAGAACAAATAACTCACATAGCATTGATATTTGGTCACTAACTTCAAAATATTTATAGAGCATTGTTGTTATTGTGTTGTCATATTGGGCATTGTATGTAGGTTACACATAGAAGGAGCTAGAGAATCATCCGCAACAAAGGTTTCACATAGAACATGCCTTGCACTCATTAGAAGAATACAAATTCTTGTACAGGGCAAGAGGAATAAAGGCACAGTGGCCTTTTTGTAGACAAAGCACTTTTTAAAAGCCCAAGAACATAGCTTAGAAGAAACTTATGCATAGTATCTTTGTTGGTGAAGTGAGTGGGCTATAGGTCCCTCATTTATGGATAATACTATCAAAATATAGATTACGTAAAAATCCCATTTTGTTGTTCTATTTACCATATGTATGGTCACATCAAGCGTACATGCCCAAAGAAGGATTTCCCCGACAAATAGGATGATGTTGAAGATAAAATGGAGGAAGTTGAGGAAGCATCCAAACAACTAGAGGTTGTTATAGAGATGCCACTGAAGCTTTGTTTTTTGAAAGGTAAGCAAATTTCAGAGAACCCTCTTTGTTTATTATGGAAAAAAACAATTCAAGATATTTCTCATGCTACAAGTATGTTGTAATGTCCCTTTCCAATTGATCTCTCCATGAGATTGACGAAATAGCCTAAGTGAATCATGTAGGCTATAGTCAGTGGAAAAGGGAATTAATTAATCATTTAAAGTCATCAAAGCGGGAAAATAATCTATTTTAAAAGGTGACTTTGAGTAATTAGGTAAAAAGGTGCCTAGGTGACTTTGAGTAATCATGTAAAAAGGTGCCTAAGTGACTATTGAGTTAATAAAGTCACTTTTAATTTATTAAAAGGGTAAAAAGGGAAAAAAAGGTCAACGAGAGAATACAAGGAAAATGAGGGCGCTCTCTCTCATTATGCATATGTTATTTTCTAAAACGAATTGAGAGAGATCTTGTGGCTTTGGCTCTTTGGAATAGAAACCATAGAGAGATTGGAATATTGATTTTGGTGGTGAAACTATCCACCCTAGCTAGTCATTGAGAAGAGATCATTCAGATCTTCTTATTGTGCTTCATTTGTAGTTGAGATTTCTTGTTAGTGGCCGAGTTTCTTCATTGTAGCTGAGTTATTTGGTTTGGCGGTAGAGTGTCGTTTTGTTTGGGTTGGATCCCATTGAAGAGGTCGAATTGGGTTGAAGGAAAATCAACATAAGACTATGGATTGTGGTTTTTGAGTAGGGAGGCCGAGTTAATCCTTGTGAGGGTTGAATCTCTTCACTTTGGGTGTATTACCTTGCAGTTGGGCGCAAATCTTGGTGAGAGGCAACACTATTCTCTATGTGGGTTGAGTTTCTTCCTTTAGGAAGGTCATGTGCCTTTGTTGGGTGAATATTGGTGATGTTGGAGTCAATTTTTATGCCCTGGGACTGACATTTCTCTTGTTGGTCGATTTATTTCCATTCTAGGAAAGTTTATTACCTTGTGGGCCGATTTTGGGTGGATAATGGGGCAAAGTTCTTATGATGGGTGAGATGGGCAATTATTTGGCTGAGTTTCCTCATTTGTGATCCATTTATGGACCGCTGGTGGCCTATACTCCTTACCTAGGTTGAATCTATCTATTGAGTTGTTGTATCTTTCTTGTTGGGTCAACTTGTCTACCTACAATTTGATATTTGCAACAAAATATATTATATATCAGACTTACATCCTTCAGGCGGGATGCTTTACACAGAACTGCATCTTACAAGTCATATTCCTCACTAAATTTGCAAGGACAACCTAGAAGAAATTATGTATATAAGGTTCCTTATGATTTGTTGTTAAATTAATTGCTAAGGTTTTCTTATGTACTTCTGTTGTCACTTATTTTGTGCAATAAAAGTCTCTTAGATATCAATTTTGGGTGTTATATTGTGAATTATAATAGATAGTAGAAATACTTACAAGCTGTTGATGAGATTCCCTTGTGTAGAAACTATTTGACCATATGTTTACTCTCCTAAACTAAGAAAAAAGTTAAGAAAAAAAAACTAGTAGGGACATTACATATGTATCCTAGTCCAAAAAAAGGGCCAGTCAAGCAGTACAAGTTTGAAGAGAAAAGAGCTATAGATGAGGAAAATGAAGGTCCATCGATCCATGCTCAAAAGTAATGTTTAACTTTTGTAAATGTGTTAATCATGAAGGATTCCCATAAGAAAAAGAAGAGAGCTATTATGGAGACTCCCTCTCTTGTAAGAGATTTAGAAATTGTAGATGATCAAGAAGAATATAATGAGGTGGAAAATTTTCTTTCTAGTCAAGATATTCCCCTAAAAAGTATCCCCAAAAAGAAAGAATCAAAAGGCTTCACTCCTTGTGAAAATTCTCCATCCTTGGTTATAGGAGGTTGTTTGGGGAAGGGAAAGAAAAATATCCCCAAGAAGAAGACTGCAGAATCCACTAATAGTATCAATACATTATACTCATCTAATGAAGACTTCCTTTGCATTGAAAATAAAAAATATCATCTTAAATCAATTCTTCAAAGGTTTTATAGACTTGATGGGTAATGATTTAGTATTTGTTGTGGAGGAATCCAAGGCCTTAAGTAAATCGCTTGGGGTCTTTAACTCAACCTTTCTTGTTATGTTCCCATAGAAAGATGTTCTTGAGACTTTTTAAGATTTTTGAAATATTTATCTTTGTAATGTTATCTACAAGATCATTGCTAAAAGATTCAAGTCAATTGTGTCTTCTACCATCTTAGATGAACAATTTGGATTTTTAGATGTCAAACAAATTCATGAAGCAAATTCATGAAGCTATTAGGATAATTCAAGAAGGTTTGCACTCTATAAAGATAAAGAAGAAATCCTCCTTTATAATCAAATTAGACTTATCAAAAACATTTGATAAAGTAAATTGGTCTTATCTCATATTAATGATGTTGCATGTTGGTTTTACTTATGAATTTGTAAATTGGGTGGAAGGATACTTTTCTTTTGTATCCTTTTCATTATATCAATGACTTTACTTCCTCCCTTTTCTTTTAGCCTTACTTTTATTTTCCTTATGACACAAAGATTGAGCAGATGTATTCTAAACGAAAAGGAAACTAAAATATTTAATGTACGAGGATTAAGGAGAGATAATCAAGTATACATAAATTTATGAAATTACCTTTTTTATAAAATGTTTTAATTTTTTTTATTATTTATTTTAATATTAAAATTTTAAAAGTATAATTGAATATAATCCTAAAACACGTGTAAAAAGAATAATATAAATTTATAAATAGATTTGTTTGGAATATATATATATATATATATATATATATATATATATATATATATATATATACTCCATTCCACTTTAATAATTATAATATTAAAAAAATCACTTCAAGTTAGCCACTAGTTAGTGGAGGATATATCTATACTCCTTCCACTTCAATAATTATAATATTAAAAAAACCACTTCAAGTTAGACTAGTTAGTGGAGGGACATTATGCACATGCAGATGCTTAACTAATCAGATAAAAGTGTAAAATGTATATGTCAAAATATAAAGCATTTTTCACACGAGAGACATACGGCATAGAGAGGATAATTAAAATAATTTTTCTTGCAATTTTTCGCAGATAGGTGAATTAGTCTTTTAGATGGCATTGATTTCAATGAACGCTAGTTTCCATTAACCATAGTAACAATGGAATTGCGACAGTTCAGAAGCCAAAATATAATAATATTTTACCACGGGTCTCTTTTTGACTACATGTATAAGAGCATTTTTTTTATATTTTATTGTTAAAGGTTTTGCGCTGGCATTAGTTTGTGAATTAATTGCAATATTTATAATTTATTAAAATTATACAAAGAATCTTATTACAAAACATAATATGTTTTAGGAAGGTATTTTCAATTTATTAATTTTTAATTATGTGAATTAGTAATTTATAAGTATTAGTTAGGTTGAGTTTGAGATTAAGTTTACTGACTATTATTATAATTCAAGAGTATATTTAATAGCCTTCAAGTCAGATATACCAATAATTTGTGATTCAGTTAGGTTTGAGGCATCTATAAGCCTATCTCAGTAAAATCTCTATAAGAGTTGTCCACCACACTGGAATTATCCATAAGTTGCCTACTCTTTTAGCCTTATTACAGCAGGCCAACATGTCCCTCATAAAAAGTAAACCCGGATGAAAAAGATAATAAAAATTCTACCCAAATATATAAGTTATAAACCTTAAAAAAAAAATAGCTTCAATTAAATAATTTGTAATTATATATATAAAGATAACCCTTACTTACGTTGAATAACTTTTTGTGGTAATTTCTTGCTCGGTAGACTTCTTCTTCGCTACATGTATTGTTTTTTCTTCTTTAATTTTCAAAAACTTTAGAATCTTTATCACTTATTATCCTTTTAATTGACAGACGTTTCTTTTTATTCCGGAAAATCAACTTGGGATGAAAATGAATGTGAGAACTATCAATAAAGTAGTATGTGGATTGCAAAGCTTGTTGTATATGCAATAGTTACCAGCATCAATTTTGGTTATTGTTTTTGTCTAACATTGAAGGTAAACTAAATGTTATGAATATTCCTAATTTTAAAGAAACATAAGGTTTAAGTTGGGAGTATAAATAAAGATAATCATGTAATATTGTGTATTTAATAAAGATTTGTCTTTATTGTTTAAGGTTGGTTTCTAACTTGTATTAAATGGTTTATTTTTAACAACGATCAAATTTTAGTTATTAATGTTAGGTTTAAGAAGGTTGGTTGTTTCATAGATAGTTAGAGTTAATGTTAAAAAATTGTCAATGTGTTGAATCGAAGTAGGATGTTATTTGTTTCTATGGTCATATATTTCTCTAACCTACTAACTCGATAGCAAGCAATGATTATTAGTACCATGTTGACTGAGTAGGGAAGGTACTACTAGGTGGCTCTATATTCATATTGCAAGGGCCTCCACCCTAAAAAATGAGTAATTGTTATAGGTGATTCATCTCCATCTATATTTTACATACCGATACAATGATATGCAAGGACAAAGATCCTATACAAGAGTTGTCAAACCATGTGAGAGCACAAGAAGGTCCCTTCTTATTAAATACAACTTCATTGCGTTTCTTCCATGGAAAGAAATGTATCTCAACAAAAATGAGTATCCAAGCAAATTGAAACTCCAAGGCCCGAGGAAGCCAATCTCCTAAAAGTGTTACTTTCCATGAGATGGGCGCTAGAAGATATTGGCCACACAACATATCAACCAAGGCCTAAGCATATTTGGCAAGGGGACATAACCAAACACAATGCTTAAGGCTTTCAGGATGTCCACAATGAGGACAATGAAGATTCTATACACCCAGGTAAATAATATTGTTATCTATGGGAAAACCCCCTTAATTAAATACCAAATAAACAAAGATTTATTGGGTTGTAATGTTGCCTTCCATAGGCTTTGTAACTGAAAATCCGAAGCAATTTGGTTAGATTTACTCAAATGGTTATCAATAATTAACTTATATTAAAGCCACTTGTAGCCCTAAGTAATATTGTATTTGGTGAAAGTTTTAGACCTACCCTATTTTTAATCATGACACCAAGCATGAGGGGACTGCAACCTTAACTTGAAGAAAAGATCAAATTGAATCAAGATTTAAACTCTATCAAGTATGAAATTATCAAGTTAACCAACTTGAACTTTGTATTTAGATCCAATGATGGAATACAATCCCCTAAGCAATTTTCAAACGAATCATTGACTATTATGATGCCATTTTTTGAATAATTAAAGGATTGAGACCCAAGGCCACTTAGCCAATGGCTTACCATTGCTCTCAAAGAGAGGAGACCACCATATGCAATTATCATTGAATATTTTTTTGGTCCTTGACGAGAGATATCTCCATGTTAGGAGAGGCTTGGTGGCCTCCTCGACCTTCCATATGCTTTGTACCATGAATATTCCTTTTATTTTGTCCAAGGCAAAGGTAGGGACAAGTGTTTAAAGAGAGAGGCCTTGTTAAGACTTCTCACCCAAAGGAACACCACGTTGGATTTTTTTTTTCTTAAAATAACTCCCCAATCCTCATTGTCATTCATAGCCTAAATGACCCATTTGGCCCATGGATACAAGTCTTGAAAATTCCTAACCCACTCTAGTCTCTCACATGCAACAAAAATCCCAACTAGCTTTGTCAAAGCCCTTATCTTGAGCATTGTTGGCCCACAAAAATTCCCAAGAGCATTTTCTAGCTTTTGATATGTGTTTTTCGAGGGAATCCAACACAAGGATTACTAAATGTGGGAAATAACTAGCACCTTTGTGCATGTTTGAAATTTTGTTGCCAAATCTAGAGGATGCCCAAAGAATAAGTTGTTATCCACTCATTGAATTTTCCCTTAACTCTTTGGACCACCACCTACCATAGATATTTAGGTGAGGCTTGAAAAGAAAAGGGAATTCCAAAAAAATTGAATACTTGGTCCTTTTAGTGCAGGATTTGTACTTGTGCAAAGCCCACCACAAGATCCTCAAATATTGTGTAACAATGAAAGAAACTACCATTGTCACATTAGTAGGATCTTCCCTCATTTTAGTGATGGAAGAGGTCCACCACAAGGGAGGATTCCATGGTGACTTCAACGGATCAAATAACAAGTTTAGTAGCCAAACCTACCACCCCCTATCTTGATCACCGATTTGTTGGTCTAATTCTAAGAAAGAGAAAAGGTTTGTAATGTTCCTGAGCCAAATTTTTTGCTCAGAACACTAATTGTTTACTGTTGTTATGTTTGTTCATGTGTTTGCAGGTGTATCCGCAAGATGTGCATGGATCATTCAATGGTGATAGACCAATAGATATGAAACATACAATTATAAACAATACAAGAGATATAAGAACATCAGTAGAGAATCACAATGTCAAATCTGACCTTTATTTAGATAGTAAGAAGTCCCCGTATACAAGAGAACTGTAGATCTGGGAGAAAGCCTCAATAATAACAAAATGGGCTACTAGCCGATACAATAAGAAGAACAATACAAGATGAATGCCTCCCAAAGGATGTAAGAGAAGATATCCAAGCCTCCAAAGGCCACCAACGAGTATATCTGACTGAAGATAGAAGAACCTGATTAATGCATTGTCAAACCTCCCCAATTGGATGAGTTGCACCCTGCTCTGGATGCTTCCAAACCCTCAAGTTTCGGCCTACCCTCTCCTGACCTCCAAATCCTCCAAAACTCTCTCAGAATGTAGATCAGACTGCTAGAAACCTCTAGAATCAATCTCAAGCTGATTTGAGCAATGTTGCTCCTCCAAATAGCCAATCCCTAAACTAGATTGTGCCCTCCCTAGTTTGATAAAGTCAAGAGGGTATGTTTTCTCCTCTAGGAACCTCCAAATGCCACCAAACTCTTTCAGACCATAGATCGAGCCACTGCTACCATGATACTAAAGTCTCAAACCAATCTATGAAGATTTGAGCCTCCAAACCCTGAAAATCCCTTTTTGCAGAACGTCCTCTTCCTCCTCAATGCGTTCCAATCTCACAGAAATAAACTACAAGGATAAAATCCTCTAGAATAGACCAGGAATGATGCCAGGGACCCTCCAAAGAGAACCCAAGTGTTACTTTTCCCAAATGCTTCCTACTTCTTCTAGATAGAACCAAAACCTACAAGATGGTGCACCCCCTAGTTGGAAACCCCCCTGGGTTGCGCCCTAACCTGGTAAATGCCTGTGGAACCAACCTGCAACACTGTAGAATGGTGTGGGAGGATTATTTCACCTTTTGGACCAAKCCTGGATCAATGAAGGTGGGATCTTTCACCACCGAGTTGATCTTTAGGGTTTTAGACTCAAAACMCTCAAAATTGATTGTGCTCAAGAGCTCCAATGCAAATAAGATAATAATCCATAATGAATAAGGAGTGAGACCTGCCCTTTCCTTTATAGCTCCAATCTATTCCTCCATTGAGTYAGTTTTACCCTTAGGGTTAACTCTTAACCTAACTCATCCTTTCTATTTCTTCGTTGAGTTACCCTTTTTCCACAAAGTCAACTTAACTTTAGAATATTACGATTCCTGGTTGACTTTGTCCCCAATATAACTGAGACTATAGTCTAGTCGGGAAAGCTGGACCACTGAGTCTCTCCAACCCTCTTCATCAAGAGGTGGGGGACATCACAAGGTTGAAGGTGATTTTTGTACCTGCCCGGAACAAGAACACTTTGCAACATATATATGGCGATTACCAAGCTAAAGTATGCAAAAATAACCTCTTTAGACACTAGACAAGATAAATTGCAATGGTTGTTACAAATGTGCAACAATAAACAATTATATGTCATCGGTAAATGATTTGTAACAACAACAATAATTAGTGTTCAAAAATCCCACAATTGACCATGAAAAATAAACATACAATCAATAGAATATTATCCAATTGTTAGAGGAAATTGTTGAGTGAGTTAAGCCACCTTTAGATGAGTGTATGAAGAAAATTAATGTAGTTTTAGATGGTTGTAGCAAACTTTTATAACATCAACAAGTAATATAGTGAGTTTTCTAGGGTTAGAGTTATTATAGTTAGTAGAATACTTGAAAGTTTTGAGGGAGATTTTTTATCAATCACTTTCACCAAAAGAGTTGCTTCAAGACTAGTGCCTTTCTAGGGCTATGGGGTCTCAAATGCATCCAAGTTTGAAGGTTGATCTACTTGAAACCAAGAGGTAGGATCTAAACCTTAAGGTGCAAGCACATCTGGGCCTTAGGCTTTAGATCTTGAGGAGAAGGATGTCTAGGGTGCAAGCACATTTGGGCCCTAGATATCATTTCTCATGTCTTGTAGTTTCAACTAAGTCAAAGATCAAATGTCTAGGGATAAAATCCTAAAGTGCTATCACTTTAGGGATTTAGGGTTCTAAGCATAGGAAGGACAATTAACAAATTTTAGACAAATATAACCTTGTGAGAGGAAGAAGCACTTATGTTCCTATCTTAGGGTTTCAATAAACACGAATTCTTGCAACAAAATAGAAATTTCACCATAAAAATCAATAGCATAACAAATAATTGTAGAAATTTACTTCATCCAAGAAACCAAGAGAATTTAACCCTAATTGTAGAAACATACATCCAAAATCAACAAACCATGCACAAGAGATTCATTTCAAGCATAGTGCATGAGAGATAAAGACTAGTAACCTCAAAAGGGAGAAAATTTCAGAAGTAGCACCTCACAAATGGTGAGGAAAGATGATGCAAAATGAAAGTGAGAGTTATCCTTTTTATATGAGGCTACCCTAACACATTTGTCCACATAATAAATCAACAAAAAAATATAAGTGGGGCCAATTGATCCATATTTATGAACGGAACGAAATGAAAACAAATATATATAATATTAGCATAGAGACACAATGAATAATAACAGAGATACAGTAAAACTTGACTTCTATTAAATAATAAAGATGTTGAAACTGTAAAATGCAGACTGAAACAAGCTTGCTAGAATGGTGGCAGCTTATCTTTGAGAAGAGATGTGACGACTACGCTCATTCGCAAGAAGATGAGTACAATCAGGCTCCAAAGGCCTTTTTACATCAAACATGAATGCCAAAACCATAGACACCCAAAAACCTAACCCCAGGAGATGAAGCACCAAAAGTCATGTGGGCCCCGTTGGCGTAAGTTGGTACATCAACTTCCTTGGGTCGTAACTTTTGCATACGATCTCCGTTTTATAAGGTGCACAATAGCCCCTTGGAAAGGTCTATCCGAGGACTAAAAATTATTCCATCACACTCTAAATACGTTAACAATTTGACTGTGGTGGGCCCAAAAAATGTTGTTTAGGGCCTCAAAACAACCCCAAAATTTTAGGACCCGAAAAGCTAGAAAAAAACTGCCAAGAAGAAAACTTAAACTACTAGGATGACATCTGTATGTGAGCTAATTGGAATAGGAGGGTGGCCACCGATATCCACCTGGATCAATCCTCCCCCCTTAGGAATAAATGGTATCCATTGCATTGAGTTCCCCCATCAGATGAAGAATTTTTTGTTGAATTTGACCCCAGGTGAGCTACTTGCCTTGGTGCAAGAGTTGTCCTGATTTGACAACATGATAAAGCTGAAAATTTTGTTGGGGAGTGCCCTTGACCTGTATGTCCACAATATGATCAGTGGATGCATGTTCCATGTAGTCAAGGTTGAGCTCTCTCAGTGTCAATTGTTATGCTACCTTTGAGGTGTCCAATAATGGTGGAAAGTATGGCCGAAGGAGGTCCACATTAAAAACTGGGTGCAAACCAAGGAAGGGGGGGGTGTTGAGCTCAAAAGAATTGTCACCCACAACCTTGGTGATTGTATAAGTTCCATAGAATAGTGGATGAAGCTTTTGATGGGGTCCTGCAAGGCGTTCTTTTTGCAAGTGCAACCAAACTTTATCTCCCACCTAGAACTTGTGTGGCACCCGATGTTGATCATGGTGTTGCTTGTACTTGGCATTGGACTTCTACAAAATATCTTGAACCTGTTGGAAGATGTCCTGGATTCGTTCAATGAACTGGGTGGATTTTTCAGCTTCAGTTTGCGCATGGGAAGATTCTTCTTGTGTGTCCTCAAGGGGTAATGCAACATCCATGGGACCCAATGGTTGAAATCCCAACCCCACCTGAAATGGGTTGTGGTTGGTTGAGCTATGTATGGATCTGTTGTAACTGTGTTGAACATAGGGAAGACTCTCATCCCATCTGCACGGATGCTTGGAATTTTACATGCGTAAAATATGCACGATCATCATGTTGACGACCTCGGTTTGGCCATTCGTTTGAGGGTTGAAGGTCATGGATTTGGTGAGCTTGGTGTCTAGACATGACCAAAGGATCAACCAGAATGTGTTGAGGAACCGACTGTCCCGATCAGAGACAATGGTTTTTAGTATCCCCAAATGTACCCACACTTGTTCGAAGAAGATCTTGGCAGTGGCCTCTACTGTGATGCTCTTCTTGTAGGTGACCAAAATTGCCATCTTGGAAAACCGATCAACAACCATGAAAACACAAGCATTTCCCTGCTTGGATGAAGGAAGGCTTGACATGTAGTCCATCGAGATGGATTCCCAAGGCCTATCATGAGTAGGTAGAGGGGTGTACATGCCTTGTTTTTTAATGGTTGGTTTGGCAATGGCGCAGGTCGTGCAGGGCCTGGCATACTTGATGACATCCTATCAGAGTTTTGACCAATAGTAATGTTGCTACAACACTACCACTGTCTTCTCTATGCAGAAATGTCCTACCACCTAAATGTAGTGAGCTTCCCAAATCATCTTTGATCGCTCTCTTGATGGAACGCAGAGATGGCCCAAATGGCACAACAACCCATCCTGCAGAAGAAAATTCAGTGACAACTGTGTTTATGCCTAACATATGGTAAGTAGTGGCGAAGTCAAGATCCTGCTCATAGATTTGGGTCCATCTAAAGGTCTCATGTCAGCAGAAGTGTAGGACCATGGTTAGTGGGGAAACTTGAGGTCGAGTGAGGCAATCAACGATGCGGTTGGTGATCCATGTCTTATACTTGATGTTGAGATGGAACTGTTGCAAGTATGTGGACCACTTATGATGGTGATCATTCTGCAATTTTCCTTGTGTCTGCATGAACCATAGAGGATTATGATCAGTGTTGATGACTGTCTCCTTCCCAAGAATGTAACACCTCCATTGGCGGCAAGATTGTACAATGGAGTACATTTCTTTGTCGTAAGTGGGGTACTTATAGACAATATCTTATCATGTCTCACTATGATAGGCCATGGGATCTCCATAATGAGTGATAATTGCACCCACAATATAGTCTGAAGCATCTATCTGAATCTCAAACGACAATTGCGGGTCAGGTAATGAGAGCATTGGGGCTAAGCCCAAGTGTTGTTTCAAATCATCGAACACCTTCTGTTGCGACTGGCCCCACACTAATTTTTCCTTTCCACCACCCCTTGTCACTTGGATAAGGGTCCATGCAATGTGGGAGAATCCCAACACAAACCTGTGATATAAATTGGCAAGGCCTAAGAAGCTCTGGAGCTCAGTGAGTGTGGTCGGGGCTAACTAGTCACAGATGACCTAGATTTTGGTTGGATTGACATGCACCCCATGCTCATAAAAAATGTAGCCTGGACCTTGTTCATGTTGAAGGAGTATTTTTCCAAATTTGCATATAGCTTGTGTTGTCGCAGAGTGTGAAAAACCTATTGAATGTGGTGCAAGTGTTTGGCCCAATTCTTCCCGAAGTTGAGGATGTCATCCAAATACACTACCACAAAATAATTGGTGAAAGCCCGCAAGATATTTTCCATCATCCTCATGAAATTTGTTGGAGAATTTGTCAAGCCAAAGGGCATGACCAACCATTCAAAAAGACCTTCTTTGGACTTGAAGGCAATCTTTCATACGTCGTTCTGCTCTATTAGGACCTGGTGGTGGCCAAAATTCAGATCAATCTTACTGAAGTATTTGTCTCCCTTGAGCTAGTCAAGGAGATCGCCAATTTAGGGAATTGGGTACCAGTTCCATAATGTGATTTTATTTAGGGCCTGATAATCAATGTAGAGTCGCCAAAACCCGTCTTTCTTCTGCATAAGCACTATTGGGCTTCCACAAGGCGATGAGATTGGGATGATGTGCCCCTTTTCTAGCATCTCTTGGATCTGACACTTTATTTCCTCATTTTCTGATAGAGAGAGGCAATAGACATGCCCATTAGGTAGCGTTGCACCGAGGGTCAGATCGATTGAGTGCTTGACCTGGCAGTTCAGAGGTACCCTAGTGGGTGAGGAGAAGATGTATTTGTATTCTCCCATGACCTTATCCACTTGCTTCTGCTACATGGAGAGACTTGTCACGGAGGCCATGGATGTGGATGCAACCTTCTACTCACTCTTAATGTGGATCATGAAGAAGAAAAACTTCTCGGTCTGAGAGATGACCTTCATGCATTGCTTGGCAAAGATCAAGGAAATGGTGGTAGATGGGACTACTTCTGGTATCCTGTATAATTTCCTGTCCAAAGTAATAATAACACTATGAGGCCTAGACCATATACAACATGACGTTTCCATAAATAAGGTTGGCCCAAAATAACATCAAAAACTTCAAGGGGGAAACATCACTCATCTTTGAAGGGCTTGATGTCGTAGGCTAGGCATAACCGTTCGCTAACGTGGAGATCACTCCCTTGGTGGAGCCATCTGATGGTGTACAACTACAGGTGTGGTGATGTCAGCAGATCCAACTTCTTGATGAACTCTGATGAGATGAGGTTATTTTGGATATTGCTATCAACGATGAAGTGCATCAAAGTACCCTTCACCCACATATATGAATGAAAGAGGTGCTTACCTTCCTCTGGCTCATCCAGTTCGTTGGACTGGACCTTGGTGGTGGTAGCAATGGTGGCACTAGGTTCTTCATCAATGATCTGTCTCCCTTTTTCTCGTTCTAACTTAGAGTTGGAGCCTACATATGATTCAAAGGCTTTCACCTCGGACACCAATAACTGCTTTGAGTGACATTCAGTGGTGTTACGCCAGGGGCTCTTGTGGAATTTGCACCATTTCCCAATGTCTTTATTTGTCTTCCCATTGTCCTTATTTTTTTGCGGTTTGGAATGGTTGTCCTGAGGTTTTCCATCCTTTCTCTACCCTTCGTTTTGCAAGTTGACACTGCCCTTTCCCTGCTTCTTCTATGAGGGGTTGGCAGACCCAAACTACTGCATCCTCTGTTTAAGCTTCTGCTCGATTTTGACAACATATCGATAGGCCATGCCCAAGGATGAAATGTCCATAAACTACATTTATGTTTAGATGTATCTATGAAGACCGTCGTGGTATTTGAGCACCAAATGTCGCTTATATTTTTTTGATACCCAGCTTGGTGCGCAAGGTATGGAAGACATTGGTGAACTTTGGCACTGTTTGGTCTCTTTATTACTGTAGTGTGATCCATCTTGTATACAAGTCATCATAACTTTCAACAGGCTAGTATTGTTCCTTAATAACATCCCTAAAGGAACCCCAAGGGTGAAACTATAAATAATGTAGATCCATATGTTTCCTTTTGCTCATAGAAAGTCTCTCACCAATCTTTGACATGGGGGATGGCCTTGAGGAACACAAATGTAATTTTTTCTCTATCGAAAAAGTTGTGGACATAAAAATACCCTTCTAGAAGGTTTAACCATTTATCTATGACATCTGCATCTATTTGACCTCCTATAAAAATTGATCTGCACCTTAAAGGGGATAACGCCTCCACTTGAGGTAGATGCATCGCTTGTCGGCAATCGTCGAAGGATTTGTGCAAAGTTGTCCATCATATCGTTCCTCTGTCACTCAAGGGCTTCCTCGAGCAACATTTTGAAAGGATGTCCTATCCCATCGTCTTTATTTTCTCCCACCATGGAAGGTTTCTTGGGCATGCGAGATCCATTTTCTTCAAGGGAAACAAGATTGAGACCCAACTCTCTATACCCTGACCTTGTCAGGGACATGCACTAAAAAACGACAAGTAGCATACCTCTATGATACCACTGATTCAGATTTATGAACAGAACAAAATGAAAACACATACATATAATATTAACATAGAGACACATTGAATAATAACATAGATATAGTAAAACATGACTTCTATAAAATAAGAATGATGTTGAAACTGCAAAATGCAGACTAAAATAAGCTTGCTAGAATGGTGTCAGCTTATCTCTGAGAAGAGATGTAATGGATACACTCATTCACAAGAAGATGAGTACAATGAGGCTCCATAGGCATTTTTACATAAAAAAATGAATGCAAAAACCCTAGAAATCCAAAAACCTAACCCTAGGAGATGAAGCGCCAAAAGTGATGTGGGCCTCGTTGGGGTACGCTGGTACATCAACTTCCTGAGGTCGTAACTTTTTCATACAATCTTCGTTTTAGGCGCACGATAGCCTGTTTGAAAGGCCTATCTGAGGACTACACATTATTATATCATACTATGAGATTGTCAATAGTGTGACTGTGGTGGGCCCAAAAAACGTTGTTTAGGGCCTCAAAACGACCTCAGAAGTTTAGGACTTGAAAAGCTAGAAAAAAACTGACAAGATGAAAACTGAAACTGCCAGGATGACATATGTATGTGATCCAGTTGGAATAGGTGGGTGGCCACCGATATCCACTTGGATCACCGACCCCTCATTTAACCTTTACAAATGATAAAGTGCAAAAAATAAATCATAATGAGCCACACGTGTGAGATGTCAAGCCTCCTTAGGAAAGGAGGGGGCCTCCAAAGGCCACATGGAATCAATATGGAACAAGGTAGAAACAAGTGATGTATCTCCTCTCCAAAATTCATGCTATTCATTATCATTACGCTAAGAAATCACCAAATCCTAGCTACATCTAGCCCTAGAAGGTGACGTCATCGTCAAAATAGGACCAACATCCAGGATCCAGGTGCTACTTCTAGGCCCTAAGGAGTTGCATCTCGTCTCTCCCATGTCTCTGAATGCCTACTACTGCACGTCTCTGATCCTGGTGAAAAATAAGCTTTGGGGTACTTTGCTCAGCCTATTGGCTTCTAGCCCATCTTGTGCCATCATGACATAATATTCTCATACCAAGCACATATGTCCATCGTTCAAGGTTCTGAGGATCTAAGTGATGATGTCTAAGGGTGGTGAGTCACTAGATGACCCACTGCTCTCCATCACATGTGCCAAGGTCCTACAATAAAGGAACAACGTCCTGGGTACAAGCCCATAACGTCCCTCAAAGAACCATGTTAGGGCCATCCAAAGCAAAGCAAAGCAAAGCATGAGACAAGGATAACCAAGGTTCATAAGAAAAATCAATCCTTAAATCATGCAAATTAAGTTGTAACTTAAGATATAATCCATTTAAATACTTCACCTCAGTATCCCCTTCAAGCATCACACTAGCCTAGGATTCCATGTGAGTTGGAAAGTTTGAGTATGGGAGAGCATTCATCCAACCCTATTAGGTGAGCCACATAGATAGGAAATAAAATAACCCATCTAGAGGGATAGGTCCCGAGGGAAGCAATAAATAAAGAAACCCTTCAAGAGTAAGTGTGATAGTGATATAGGTTTAGGGCTTACTTCATGGCTTATGGTGTCATTTAATACATTTCTATGAGTGCCTTCATGGAGGGTGACCTTGCTCTTGAGTTGCCTTATTCTTAGGTGTTATTTTTTCCAATCCCCCTTTATCAACCATCTTACTAGTCCAATTTATCTTCTTTTCTAGTCCCCTTTTATAAGGTTTAGAGTTATAGCATTGCTATTTGTAACTGGGGTGAGCACTGAAAGGGTATAGATCAAGTTTGGACTTGATCCAAGTGGATATTGGTGACCACCCACCTGTTCCAAATTCCAACTGGCTCATTCTGATAGTTTTCAGTTCAACACGTTTATTTGTAATGGGGAAATTTCTTTGTAATGGTGGGTTCTGCACTTACAGGGCTATCCTAAATCCCTACACAACATCCAGGTGGATATTGGTGGCTTCCCACCTATTCCAACTGGCTTATTTTGGAATTTTTCATATTAGTACATCTTTCTGTACTTCTAGGGTCATTTTGGGGCCCTAAACAATGTTTTTTTTTGGCTTGCCATAGTCAAACTGTAGATGAATTTAGAGTTTAATGGAATAATGCATAGCTCTTGAAAAGGCCTTTCCAAAGGGCTATCACATGCCTAAGACAGAGATCGTATGCAAAAGTTATGACCCTGGGAAGTTAATGTACTAACTTACCCCAATGGGGCCCACATGACTTTTGATGCTTCATCTCCTAGGGTTAGGTTTTTGGATGTCTAGGGTTTTGGCATTCATGTTTATCATAAAAAGGCCTTCGAAGCGTCATTGCAATCATCTTCTTTTGAATGATATTAGCCGTCACATCTCTTCTCATAGATAATGATGCCAATATTCTAGCAAGTCTTGCACTCTGTATTTTTATAGTCTCTATACATTTCTTTCATCAATTGAAATAATGTATTGTTGTATTTCTCCGTTTCTAGCAATTTTTTATGTGTAATTCATTGTAATATCTTTGCTTTCATTTCGTTCCGAAAATAATCCGGAGTAGTTGTATCAGAGCAGGTTGCTCTTGATCATTTTTTAGTGCATGTCCTCGACGAGGTCCAAGTAGAGCAAGTTGGGTCTCGAGTTTGTCTCTCTTGAGGAAAATTTCTCTCACACGCCCAAGAAACCCTCTATGGAAGCATAAAATAAAAACCACAGAGCAAAATATTCTATTAACATGTTGCTTGAGCAAGCTCATGCACGACAGAGGGACGAAATGATGGAGAATTTTTCCCACATCCTTCAATGTCTACCGATAACAACAAGTGCATCTTCATTAAGCGACCGCTTTGGAGGAACATCTCCCTTCAAGGTGCAAGTTAATTTTGATATTCCCATATTTGAAGGTCAGATAGATGCAGATGCCTTAGAAAAATGGTTGAATATGCTAGAAGGTTATTTCTCTATTCACAATTTTCCCAACAGGGAAAAGATCACCTTCACACTCCTCAAGGCTCTCCCCCATGTCAAACACTGATGGGAAACTTACTGGGAGTAAAGTTCCACAGAGGAATCTAGAATATATGGGGCCGAGACAACTTGGGATTTTTTTGTGGATGCGGTCAAGGAACAATACTACCCTATTAATAACTATGAATACCAGTACATGAGATGGACCACACTGCGGTAAGAGAAGAGACAAACAATGCCAGAGTTCACAAATACTTTCCATACCTTGCGCACCAAGATGGGTATCAAAGACTCTGAGCGACATCTGGTTCTAAAATACCATGGGGCTCTACATAGGTACATCCAAACTGAAATGGATTTCCTACACATCTCATCGTTGGGAGCTGCCTATCGATATGCTGTCAAAATCGAGTAGAAATTTAGGCACAAGAACAAATGGGAGTTCGGGTATACAAATCCACAACAACTAAAGCATGGTAAAGATGACCCTAACCAATAGCCTCCTAACAACCTAACCCAGATGGCGATGCCCTTTTCCGCAGTAGAAATTGCATATCAGGCTATTCAAGAAGCTACTTCTAACCCAGATCATTTCTCCTCATAGACGGACGAGGTGGATCCCGTTTTAGAGCCTATATGGGCCACCCAATCATCTTGTTCACATGATTTCCTTGACGATTTTTTACCCTCGGATAAAGCCATCTTAGAGGCCATGCCTGGTCTTGATAAGCCTTGGGACGATATGCATCATTGATCCTATTTTCACCCAAAGCTTGTTAGGATTGAATAGGATGATTTTATGTTCACCCTGAGTGAGATGGTTGGTCACGTCATGGTTCCGTTAGATACACATGGTATTTTTGTCGAAGGAAACATGGCAAGCATTCCTCCTGTCGTCACGATCGACATATCTCGAACCCCTGGTAAAATTGAGAACGTATATATCGATGCAGATTGTTTGCCTGAGGATATTCAGATCTACACCAATCTCTTCAAAGAACTATGAGATGTATTTTCTTGGTCATACAAAGAGACGTGAGGGATCGACCCCAATATTTTCAAGCATGAAATTAAAACTTATCTGAAAACTAAACCTGTTCGGAAATGTTTTAGAGTTGTAAATCCTAGGAAAGCCCCTGCTATTAAGGAAAAAGTGGAGAAGCTTCTCAATGTTGGCTTCATCTACTCGATTCCCTTAACTGAATGGGTGTCCAACCACGTTCCCATAGATAAAAAGAAAGGAACCATCTGTGTATGTATGGATTTTAGGGACCTGAACAAATCATGTCCTAAAGATAACTTCCCCACTCCTTTTATTCACCAGAGTCTTGATGAGTGTGCAGGAAGTGAAGTATTTTCCTTTATGGACAAATTTTCAGGTTATAATCAAATTCAGATCAAACCCAACGATCAACACAAGACAATGCTTATTTGTTCTTGGGGTACCTTTGTGTACTAGAAAATGCCTTTCGTTCCTAAAAACATCGGAGCGACCTTCCAACATGCCATGACCTTTGTGTTTCGTGATCTTAAGCACATCGTCGAATCTTACCTAGATGATCTCGCTACTCACTCTCGCAAGAGGGTAGATCACCCGACTCACCTTCGAATTGTATTTGAGAGATGTTGTTACTATCACATTCGATTGAACCCTCACAAGTGCATATTTTGCATTAGGTCTAGTCTTCTTTTAGGATTCATAGTGTCTGAGCATGGGATCATGAAGGATCCTATGAAGGTTGAGGCAATACTTTGGTTGCCTCCCCCATGCAATATTCAACAACTTCAAGGTTTACAAGGGAAGGCTAACTTCCTGAGTCGTTTCATAGTGAACTATGCCAATATAAATAAAGGTTTCAAGTGTCTTTTCAAGAAGGACACTTCATTCATATGGGATGAGCGAGCCTAGGAATCCTTTGATGCTCTTAAGAAATCCTTGGTATCGGTGCTTCTGTTGAAGCCCCCAGACTACAATAGAGAATTTTTTCTTTATATCGTCACGTCTGAAGGGAAAGTTGGTATGGTACTTGTTCATGAGGATGATGAGCTCCATGAGCACCTTGTCTACTACCTTAGTCGAAATCTAGTCGCTCCTAAAATCAAATACTCTCATGTAGAGAAGCTATCCATGGTCGTTGTACATGCATTCCAAATTTTATGACATTATATATTACTCTGCAAGACTATCGTGGTTGTGGATATCAATCCATTTCAAAATGTCCTGAACAGGTGTATCATAGGGGGAAATACAATAAATGGATTGTTATTTTGAAAGAATTTGATCTCGATTTTGCTTCGACGAAATCCAAGAAATCGCTAGTTTTTTTCGAGCTGATGTCAAACTTCCCTAGACATGATGAGGATATTTTCATGATGATTCGTTCACGGATGAACATATCTTCCTTATATTTTCTTTGGACCCCTGGTATGGAGATATTTTAATCTACCTTCAAACCTTGAAGCTCCCTCAACATTTGTCGAGAGACGACTGGCGATGTATATGTCATCAAGCTAAGAACTACCTTATTATCATTGACACTTTGTATCATCGAGGGGTAGATAATATTTTGCGTTGTTGTTTGACTCTTGAGGAGGCTGAAGTTGTTCTTAAGGACTATAACAATGGGGCATGTGGTGGTTTTTATTCCCCCACTGGTGGATAGCTATTTCAGAAATAACATCTAGAGGCACCCATGCATAAAACATGGAAAGTCAAAATACATGCATGTACTTGCAAATATAAATCTCCAGATCCTCTTTCTAAGTGTGAGCATCTCTCAGTGGCATCAACAACATATGACACCCATGGGATTTGGACATGCCTGTTAGACATCATTGAGAATCATGCTACAAGTTGGTAAGTCTGTCATCATGGTGAGTATCAATTTAATATCTAAGGCATTTAAGCTTGTTCCAGAGATTCCTTCTAACTACTAGTCGTTAGCTCGTTGGTTATACTTCTTCCTCTGTCATGACTTGACTTGTTATATTAGGTCCTTGGGAGATTGGGTTACTCTTGGGAAAATGGAGCACTACTGGGATTTGTTTTGAATCTGTCAACATACCATTCCTGATCATACTTACCACTTTCCATCTCGTTAGTCC
>JZKD02S0773566.1:76322-91346 GCA_000966675.3 Picea glauca | reverse complement strand
AAAAAAAAACTTAACATGCCACTTTATTGATGAGATAAATCATGTGTCAAATCAAAATTTGCCCTTTCACTTAATATGTGAATTATGCATGTGCTCAAAATAGGAAAAGAGCACTCCACATATCAAATAATACTCCAATGTGTAATATCCACCTAAGATGATGAGTTAATCCCCCTAGGACATCATTAATTTGTAGTTTTCAAGTAACAATTTCTTACTAAGCATAACAATTAAATTGATTTTGTCACTTGTCTAAGTTTTACCTAGGAAACATTATTAATTGTATTAAACGAATCCAATCCTAGGGAAAACCCACATTTCCTAAGTTCTCAAGTAAGAGATAGACAATTAATGAAATTAGTGATGGAAAGAGAAGGGGGGAAGATCATGTGATGCTTCTCAAAGTTGTAGACATGCGTGACTCAATCTTTGTGACTATAGATTTATTTTAACTAGGCATTTCTTTTTTATAGTAGCCTTCTTGAGGAAGTCTTACTACTTCTGTCTGCACACACTTCCCCTTTCTTTTCTTTTGTTTGATCATTTCTTCTAGATCCTTTTTTTCTTTAGATAGGTATTTTCCTCTTAGTAATTTGAAAGGGTGGGGGGGAGACCATAGTGAAGTAGTTGCACTTTGTTTGCTTTTCTCTTCACTTCTTTAGCCTTTATGGCTTTATTTGAGTTAGGCCTTTAATTTTGACTTTTTTCTTTTGACCTTTGAGAGATCATTACATTACAAGATGCGATTTTTTATGTGGATGGAGATGAATGATACTTAGGGAGATGGAAAATGCTTATATATGGTTAGGATGTGGAGTGCGTTATCTATTCAGAATGCCTAGAAATATGAGTAAACTTAGGGTGGACACACTTCTAACAAATAAGATGTTTCTCAGGGAAATACGCTGAAAGTGATAAGATTTTGTATGTTATGACATTCTAATCAACAGTCGCAAGGTAACCATGAATTCATGACATTCCATAAGGTTATATCATCATGCCTAGGTAAGTATTACACATGGGGTATCTATGGATTAATTTGGATCATTAAGGTGCAATGATATCTGAGCATTTGCAAGAAAGACATCATGTTTCATCAAACAATCACCATGTCTCAATTGGAGAATGAAAGGACTCAGTTTGCATCTAAGAAAATATGTATGATATCTCATGCAGGCAGGTACACGATACCGTTGTGAGGGTATACAAAGGTTTCTACCCCTGAGAGGGTAACACTATCCATAGAGAATCTTTTTTTAAAGAAACTGGAAAGCTTTATATATCAAAGGATTGCACCAAAGGCAAAGAAACAATCAAAAATTACAAAAAATGACTCTTCAAAATCAGAGTTCATATATGTTTTCTTTATATCATATAAAACATGGTGAAACTTATATCTTCGGGCAAACAGGATGCCATATGTTCTAATAAACTGACCCGTCATCAAAATACATTTTAAAAACCTCAATTTGCTATATTGTTTGATGTTTCCTCCTGCAATCCGGCTAGGATTTGTGCATTGTACTCTGTATCCATAGGTTATGCTTCTTGTCTATCTTGTTTTGCTCTGGATTGGTCTGCATGGGTGTTCCTTGAATTACGATTGTTGGAGCCTGAGTTAGGCACTTTTGGGGTTGCCCAAGCTTTGTAGAAGTCATGTTTCTATTCGAGAATATTCAACCTTTGGAGCAACATAGCCACAGTCAATTCTAGCTCATGAATCCTATGCCTTTCAACCTTCCTTTCTCAAGATTGCTTGATTTCCTATTCCATTTTCTCTTTTCTCTGCATAAGAATGGCCATTTTCTCTATGGCATAAGTTTTTTTCCTCTCTTGACATAAACTCTTGGTTCTGTTGAAAAGGACAGAAACTAAGTTTTCCATATTACTGAATCTGCCCATGAATTAACCAAATTGGATATTGATACATTTAAAAATATCTTCATACTACTTCAGGGTGCCTTTGACCTTATTCGAGTTTGTTTCCATTGTTTTAAGAATTCCCATCTCCACAAAGTTACAATTACAAATATGGATATGTAGAGCACTGATGGGAAAAGGATTTGGATTGATCCCCATAGTAGAAAGGAAAAGGCTCATAAATAGTTTGGGCGCAGAATTGGAATTCTGGGATCGAGAATTGAGAGGTCTGTAGTTATCAAAGGGTAAAGGAATGACACGGTATTGGTAAAGTCTCAGAGAGTTCTCGAAATAGAGTTGAATCCTAAGAGATTTCTCAGAAAAAAAATTGAAGGTCAAGTGAGTTCTATGGACTTGCAAGAGCGAGATGGGGCTCAAGGGGAAAAAGAGATAGAACCTTGGGAATACCCCAATTACACCAATTAAAGCCACAAAAATTTGAAATCTTGAGAATTTGGGCTCCAAAAACACCAAACTATTTCCCAAAATCCAAAGGAAGAACAAAGAAGTTTTATAAATAAGATTCGGGGGGGGAATAACCAGAGGGAGAAATGGAGAAAACCTCTAATCTAAATTGAAGGAAATGGCAAGTTCGAAAATGGGAATCCTCACTTTTATTGAGAAAATGATATAAAAGGGGCCACTCACAACAAACTTCATGAAGATTCACATTCAAAATGAGAGAAAAGAAAATATGCAGCTCATGAAGGAACTAAGGATACCTTGTAACCAAGAGGCGAATATTAGGGGGATGCATCTGATGAAGGAGAGTGTCTTCAACTGCTGTTGAACAAGGACCTTAGTCGATTTGTCGAGCCTTGAGAACTAAACCAACAAGATGTCCCATTGTTGCCTGCTATGACAACAAAACAACACACGCGCTCATGAAATGAATGGAGTAGCTCGACCTGAAGTGAGAAGGTGACGATGTGAATTTTATGAGCCTCCACATGTCCTTTCCTTTAATACAAATCATGTCAGTAATTATGGTAAGTGGTGGAGCCTTAATTCACCCCTTATTAAAACATAACCTTTACTTAGTCTATATCGAACCTTTGCATTTTTATATGCCTCCATATTATTCTCTCACATGATGTGGTAGAGATTTGTTTTGTCAAAAAATTTAAGAATGTCTCAAATGTGATACATGATGCCTTTGTAAATATTGTCTCTTGTGATATTCCTTTGAACAATAGCTCTAATAACTAGCATATAATCTCCACAAATAATAAGGTTTTTTATTTGACAAGAAAAGGCTAGATTGATGCCAACATAAAGTGTGTAAGTGTTTGCTTCATTATTGGTTAAAGATCCAAGGCCCTAGGCATAGTTGGTGACTTCTTCACCTCCGAGCTTGTAAATAATCTCGCCTGCACCTATCGCCCCAAGGTTTCCTCGCGAATCTCCATAAAAAAATAGCATATTTTATGTTTTCTTAGCTTGCCAAGACGAGAAATTTGTTTTATTAAGTCTTATTACCCAATTTGGTGTGTTAGTTTGGATATTTAAGATAGGAGGAAAGTTGGATCCCGTGATGAAGGAGCTTATCCAACGATATTTAATATTTTTCATGGGTTTGAGATTCCATTGAACTCTTTGTTTCATGTATTCTATAAGAAGAGAGCGAGATTTCGATGAGACTTGACGAGGATTTTTTTGTCATCTTCAAAGATTCTTTTATTTTGAGCATGCCAGGTGCCCCAACAAATAAATTTGAGGAGAGCTTCTCAATATCTAATAAAAATGGATTTGTTCTTGAGATTCCCAATATAGTGCCTTCTCCATTGAAGGAAGAAATATGAACAGGTTATGGGCCATCTTAGCTGAGGATGAAGGGGGCTCAGAGAATGATACCATGTTTCTTTCACAAAATAAAAATCTATAAAAAGATGTTGAATGGTTTCCTCTACATTTTGACATAGGATGCGACGAGAAGGCCCACTTATTCCTCTCTTTTAAAAAAAAAAATTGTGAGGATGTTTTTGTGTAGTAAAAGATAGGAAAAGAAATTGATCTTAGGAATGCCATCGTTGTGCCAGACTTTTTCCCACCAGCTGGCTTAAGGATGACCATGGGTAGTTTATGATAATGAAATGTATCATCTTTTAACAAAATGCAGAAAAGAGCACCATTCACATGTATCCAATACATTTTGATTTCGATGGGCACATCCTTTTAATGGAGTAATTAACTGGTTAAAAAAAAGGACCAAGATGAGGATCTTTCCATCTTTCCCAAGAGCTATCTTGGGCCCATGTTGACAAGTCTGCAAGGGAACATAGGCCTTGTGTTTCCATCCAACCTCAAAGAGGGATAAGAGGAGAAATCTAATCAAGTCTCTCAATCTCCATGATTTTGTCTTCCCAAGGGTTGATCATTCACCCATTTCCAGGTATCCAATTCAAATTTTCAAAGATAAGGGGTCTAGCAGCAAGAAAAAATTTGAAAATGGGAGATCCATTGTTAAATTTTGTTTGGAGGTAGGAGCTTCTTCTTTGTGATCCATTGAATTATTTTTTCCACAAATATTACTTCCACCACTCCATGCTACCAGTTATAAGTGTCCACAGAAGTCTATCTCCCATGGCTTGATTCATCAATTCGAGCTACATTATTCCAAGTCCACCATGAATTTTGTTGTTGGTGACTTGATTCCAATTTGTCAGGTGGTGATGCAGGAGAATCGCTATCAAATCAAGAAAAGAGGACGTGGAAGCGAAGTCGACACATCAACTCTTTGAAAGAGCCAAACCGAATCTTAACCAGATTGGTAGCGGTGTGGAGATCTTTTTGAATCTCTGATTAATTAATTAGCAGTATGTAAATTCGGGCCACCGTTTTTTAACTGACGGATCATTGTAAATCCTTACACGACTGTGATATATTGCAGGTGTAGGATAGTATCCCGTATTAGTCATTAGGTTGCATTAATTAAGCTGAGTAGGTAACCGCTAGAGTGATAGGTGATAGATTTTAGATAGGAGGAAGAACAGCGAGGAAGCTTTGGGTCCTTAGACAAGTTTTTCATTGTAATGGTTGTAAGAGATAACAGTGTAATCATGTTTTTTTTTTAAATGAATAGAACAGAGAAAATTGATTCAATTGTACATTGTTGATACTGTTTGACTGTTGTTATGTATTCTGTGAATGTATGAGGTTCATGGAGAATGAATAATTGAATAAGTTTCAAGTGTTTCTCTTATGTAAGTTATGCAAGGAGTGAATACCGAACACAAAGAGTGCGTGTGAGAGAGTCTTTTTCGACTCAGAGCTCAGAAGAGATAGCATGGAACTTTTGTATGTAGAGTGTGCATATTAAGCACAAGGAGTGTGCGTAGAAGCGAACTTGCTCTAAGTTCGAAAGCTTAGGAGGTTGAGCATAGAGTGTGTCAGGAGGGTACTAGAAAGTTTTTTGAAAGACGCAGAAGGGTTGAATCCCTTGGAGACTGAGTAAGTTAAAATATTAGGGAGGAATAGTGCAATTTTGCACGCAGGAGCATAAGTGTGCGCCAAGGTGAAGTCAAATTTCATTGACAAAATATCAAGAGGGAAAACACTGCTGAGACCTTTGAAACAATTGAAATCTTTCAAGTCAGGAAAGAATTCAAGCTCAGAAGGGTTGACGCCAAGTTATTTAGCAAGGAGCTATTGAGAAATTGGACGGACGATAGAGACTCTTGGAGGGAGAAGCATCGATATTCATGTGTCGTTAGATCTAGAGAAGTTGCGAGGAGGATAAGGGCGAGAGTTATTCAACACTCAAAATTTTAGGAGAGATAGGAGTTGTCGATCTAAGGGAAGATCGAACCATTGGTTCTTTTCATCGAAAATTCAAACATCAGGAGAACGGAGGAGAACTAATTCATGAGTTTGTGAAGTGAGAAGTCCCATATCACTCAGAAGTTGGGCCCTAAGTGACAGTCGAAGGTCACATCGAGGAAGATTAAGGGAGGAGCTAGCACTCACTAGATTCCTAGTTTGGATTTCGGGATTTCGGGAGTCGAGAGAGTCAAGGTTGGCTCCCATGCAAATCCCTGACATGCGAAGTCACAAAGCACCTTTTGGTTAAGAGCATGGTCACATCTAGTGGTCACATGGAGAAGGCTTGCGCCCAGTGTTAATTCGCGCAGGAGAAGTTTTATAAAGACCTGTGGATTGTTTCTTGGAGGTTCTAGCAGGGAATCAAAGAGTTGTTTCAACTCAGTATTGTGAATGATCCTAGACCGGGAGGTCACGCAACCCTTGGAGAGAAGGGGGGTATGCACCAAGTGGTATCAAAGCCTAAAAAAAAACTTGAAGTTGTATTTTGTGTGTTAGGAGTAGTTGAAATAATGTCGCCAAGGATACGCGTAGATACACCTATAGTAAACTGTGTTGTAGGAAGGGAAGTGAGAGAAATTCGCGCAAGGTTGGAAGCGATGGAAGAAATGCAAAGGACAACATATGTCGATGGAGACGTCAGTGATGCAGAGTGTGAAGAAATATAAGTTGAAGAAGCTACAGGGGAAGATGCAGGCGATGAACACTTCTTGAAAGTCGTTATGAAGTTGGGAGCTAGAGCGAAGATGGAAGTCCCAATGTATGAAGGTAACTTGGATGTCGAAGAGCTATTGGAATGGATAAGGTCCATGGATAATTATTTCGACTATGAAGATGTCAATGAAGGAAGGAAGGTGAGAAATGATGTCACTATATTAAAGGGACAGGCAACACTGTGGTGGGATGAACTGCATGCAGAGAGAAGGAGCAAATGAAACCAAAAGATACAGAATTTGGATAGAATGGTAGCCAAACTGAAGGCTAAATTCATACCTAAGGATTACCAGATAAACCTGTTCAGAAATTTGCAGAACCTGAGATGGAGGGGTATGATAGTGAAAGAGTATACAGAAGAATTATATAGGATGAATATTAGGACTGGAAAAAGGGAGAAGGATGATGAAAAAGTTTCCAGGTATATAAATGGCTTGAGGTATGAAATCTAGGATGAGATTAGTATGATGACCATAAGGACAGTGGAAGATGCTTATCATATTGCATTGAAGGCATAAGAAAAGTTGGCCAGGAACCAGAGTCAGCGAAATAGAAGCAGAGGCTTAAATAGAGGTAAGGGGATTGTCTATGATAAGGCACCGAAAAATAAGGATGAGAATGAGAAATCATATGGTCACCTTGAAAGGGGAGGAAGTTCCCAAAGAAGACCGTTTGGTGGGAGAAATTATTTTCCTTGAGGAAGAGGAAGAGGTAGAGGAGGTGGAGTTAAATGTTATGCTCGTGGAAAGATAGGACACATGTCATGGGAATGCCTCGAGAGGAATAAAGAAGGAGGAGGAGAAGCACACATTTACGAGGCCCAGAAGAATGTGGAATCAAAAGTAGCAGAAGGAGGATAGAACCTTATGATGAGGAAAGTTCTTCTAAAGCTAGAGAAAGAACTAGAAAGCTCAATTCAACGAACGAGATTGTTCAAGAGTGCTTGTAAAAAAAAAGATAAAGTCTGCAAGATGATTGTAGACAGTGGGAGCACTGATAATTTAGTATCTACAGAAATGGTGGAGAAAGTTGGATAAAACTGCACACCCAAGTCCATATAAAGTATCGTGGTTGCAGAAAGGACATCAAGTAATGGTAAGTCAACAATGCAAAGTTGAATTTAAAATAGGAGGCTATAAATATGAGATTCTGTGTGATGTAATTCCCATGGATGTTTGTCATATTTTGTTGGGGAGACCATGGCAGTTTGATAGGAATGTCATTCATGATGGGAGGAACAATACTTATACTCTGGAAAAAAATGGTAGAACCCGCATGTTACTGCCAATAGAAGAGAAGAAAGAAAAGGAAGAAGCCAACATAAGAATACTTCTCATGAGTGGGAAGGAACTCTTGAAGGAAATCAAGAAAGATCAAGAAATGAAATTTGTTGCAGTGAGGAAGCTGGGAGTTATCCTTACCAATACTTCCATGAATGATTTACTTGAAGAAATCCAAGAATTGTTAGAGAATTTTGCTGACATGGTAGTGGATGAGTTGCTTCACTCATTACCACCCATTAGGAGTATCAACCACCATATTGACTTGATTATGGGAGCCAGTTTATCAAAAAAAGAAGCGTATAGGTTGACACCTCGAGAGAATGAAGAAGTTAAGAATCAAGTTCATGATTTGTTGGATAAAGGTTTAGTCAGGGAAAGTCTAAGCCCATGTGCAGTGCCAACTGTATTAAGCCCAAAGAAAGATGGAGGACGGAGAATGTGTACAGATTCCAGAGCCATCAATAAGATTACCATCAGGTATAGGTTCCCTTTACCCAGGATGGATGATTTGATGGATTGTTTTAGTGGAGCAAGCTATTTTTCAAAAATAGACTTGAAGAGTGGATATCATCAGATAAGAATGAGAGCGGGATATGAATGGAAGACAAAATTCAAGACAAATGAAGGTTTGTTTGAATGGCTAGTCATGCCATTTGGATTGACAAATGATCCAAGCACATTTATGAGGTTGATGAATGAGGTATTGAAAGACTTCATAGGTAAATTTGTCATTGTATATCTGGATGATATATTAGTTTTCAGCAAAACAAAGCAAGAACATTTAAAGCATTTGGCATTAGTGATGAGGAGGTTGCAAGAGGAAAAGTTGTTAATAAACTTGAAGAAAAGTTCTTTTATGAATACATAACTCATATATTTGGGTTTTGTGATTTCTTCAAATGAATTGAAGATGGATCCAGAGAAGGTGAGAGCAATCAAAGAATGGTTGTCACCAAGGAGCATATTTGAGGTGAGAAGTTTCCATGAGTTAGCAAGTTTTTATAGAAAGTTTATCAGAAATTTTAGTGGTATATGTGCAACCATAATGGATAGTGTGAAGAAGAAACACAAGTCTTTTAATTGGATAGAAGAGGTTGAGAAAAGCTTAAGAGTGTTGAAGAAGAAGATAACAGAATAACCAATTCTGGTTTTACCAGATTTTGGAAAAACATTTCAAGTGAGGTGTGATGCAAGTGGAATAACCATTGGAGTAGTTTTGAGTCAAGATAATAGGCCAGTTGCTTATTTTAGTGAAAATTTGAATGATGCTAAGGAGAAATATTCTATGTATGACAAGGAGTTTTATGTAGTGATTCAAGCTTTGAAGAAATGGAGACATTATTTAATTCCAAAAGAGTTTGTCTTGTATAGTGATAATCAAGCTTTGCAATTTATTATTAGGCAAGAGAAGTTGAATCAGAGGCATGCTAAGTAGGTAGAATTCATGCATAATTTTACTTTTGTCATTAAACATATTTCTGGAAGTGCTAATAAACTTGCAGATGCTTTGAGCAGGAGGAGTTTGGATACAAGAATTCCAAGTAAAGACCTTAGGGTTTGAGCATGTATCAGGAAGATCCAGATTTTAAGGAGGCTTATGAAGCATATGAAAATCCTTTGTTGAGGGATAACAACTCATGGGCAGAATATTTGATCCAGGATGGATTGTTGTTTAAAGGAAGCCAATTGTCCATACCAAGATGCTCAATGAGAGATAATTTGTTGAAATAAAAACATAGTGGAGGCCTAGTCGGACATTTTGGTCATGAGAAAACATTTGCAAAGCTGAATAGTTTGTATTATTGGCCAAATATGAGGGAAAATGTGAAGAAATTTTTAGATCGATGTAAGATTTGTCAACATGCAAAGGGAAAGAGACAAAATACTGGGTTGTATCAGCCATTGCTTATTCCAGAAAGGCCCTGGGATGCAATTAGTATGGATTTTGTAATGGGATTACCTAGAACCCAGAAAGGAAGTGATTCCATATTTGTTGTGGTCAATAGATTTTATAAAATGGCACATTTCATACCATGCCAGAAAACAAATGATGCTACACACATAGCCAATTTATTTTTCAAAGTAGTTGTGAGATTACATGGATTGCCTAGAAGTATAGTCTCAGATAGGGACACTAAGTTTGTAGGACACTTTTGGAGGACTATATGGAGGAGGCCGGGAACTAATTTATCTTTTAGTTCATCATATCACCCTCAGACATATGGATAGACTGAAGTGGTGAAAAAGATTTTGGGAAATTTGTTAAGTATTTTAGTCACGGAACAAGGTCATCAGTGGGATCAAATTCTGGCACAAGTAGAATTCGCATTTAACAATTTAGTTAATAAGAGCACTGGAAAAAGTTCATTTGAGATAGTATATGGAAGAAAACCAAGAGGGGTTGCAGAATTGAGAGAATTGAATCAAGATGAATTCAGGAGCGCTGGAGCAAAAGATTTTTCTACAGAAATGCAAATACTTCATGATCAAGTTAAGAAACAGATATAGGATAGTGATCATAAGTATAAGGACGGAGTTGATCATAGAAGAAGGGAAGTTCAATTTGAAGTGGGAGATGAAGTTTTAGCTCATTTGAGGAAGGAAAGGTTTCCAAGAGAAACATATAATAAGTTGAAGATGAAGAAGATAGGACCATGCAAGATCCTTAGAAAATTTGCAGCAAATGCTTATGAGATAGAGTTGTCGGACAATGTTGGAATATCATCGATATTCAATGTTGAAGATTTGTATCCTTATAACAGAGATGACATAGGATTATTGGATGATCATGAAAAGATTCAATGGGAAGAACAGATGCCCACAGTAGAAAAACCTCAAATGGAGAAAATATTAGAAAAAAGAGTTGGAAGAAAAACCAGAAGAAAGATGCATCTTGAGTAATTGGTAAAGTGGAAGGATCACCCTATGGAAGATTCCAGTTGGGTAACTGAACCTGATATTTTGAAGCATGGAAAAACAATACAAGAACTCATGGACATGAGTCCATGAATATTTTTTCCAGAGGAGTATGATGCAGGAGCATTGCTATCAAATCAAGAAAAGCATACGTGGAAGCAAAGTCGACACATCAACGCTTTGAAAGAGACAAACCAACTCTTAACCAACTTGGTAGCGGTGTGGAGATATTTTTGAATCTCTTTTTAATTAATTAGCAATATGTAAAGTTGGGCCACCACTTTTTAACTGATGGATCATTGTAAATCCTTACATGACTGTAATATATTACAGGTGTAGGATATTAACCTGTATTAGTCATTAGGTTGCACTAATTAAGTTGATTAGGTAACCACTAGAGTGATAGGTGATAGATTTTAGATAGGAGGAAGAAGAGCGAGGAAGCTCTGGGTCCTTAGACAAGTTTTTCATTGTAATGGTTGTAAGAGATAGCAGTGTAATCGTGTTTTTTTTTTTAAATGAATCGAACAAAGAAAATTGATTCAATTGTACAGTGTTGATACTGTTTGACTATTGTTATGTATTTTGTGAATGTATGAGGTTCATGGAGAATGAATAATTGAATAAGTTTCAAGTGTTTCTCTTATGTAAGTTATGCAAGGAGTGCATACCGAACACAAGGAGTGCGTGTGAGAGAGTCTTTTTCGACTCGGAGCTCAGAAGAAATAACGTAGAACTTTTGTATGCAGAGTGTGCATATTAACCGCAAGGAGTGTGCGTAGAAGAGAACTTTCTCTAAGTTCGAAAGCTCGGGAGGTTGAGCACAGAGTGTGCCAGGAAGGCACTAGAAAGTTTTTTGAAAGATGCAGAAGGGTTGAATCCCTTGGAGACTGAGTAAGTTAAAATCTCAAGGAGGAATAGTGCAAGTTTGCATGCAGGAGCGTAAGTGTGTGCCAAGGTGAAGTCAAATTTCATTGACAAAAGATCAAGAGAGAAAACACCACTGAGACCTTTGAAACAATTGAAATCTTTCAAGTCAGGAAATAATTCAAGCTCTAAAGGGTTGATGCCAAGTTATTTGGCAAGGAGCTATTGACAACTTAGACGGACTGTAGAAAATCTTTGAGGGAGAAGCGTCGATAGTTGTGTGCCATTAGATCCAGAGACGTTGCGAGTAGGATAAGAGTGAGATTTATTCAACACTCAAAATTTCAGGAGAGATAGGACTTTTCGATCTAAGGGAAGATCGAACCGTTGGTTCTTTTCATCGAAAATTCAGACATCAGGAGAAGGGAGGAGAACTAATTTGTGAGTTCGCGAAGTGCGAAGTCCCACAACGCTCGGAAGTTGGGCCCCAAGTCACAGCCATAGGTCACATTGAGGAAGATTAAGGGAGGATATAACACTCACTAGATTCCTAGTTTGGATTTCGAGAGTCGGGAGAGTCAAGGTTGGCTCCCATGGAAATCCCCGACATGTGAAGTCACGAAGTGCCTTTTGGTTAAACACGTGGTCACAGCCAGTGGTCACGTGGAGAAGGATTGTGCCCAGTGTTAATTCACGCAGGAGGAGTTTTATAAACACATGTGGATTGTTTCTCGGAGGTTCCAACAGGGAATCAAAGAGTTGTTTCAGCTCAGTATTGTGAACGATCCTAGACCAGGAGGTCGCGCAACCCTTGGAGAGAAGGGGTGTTTGCACTAGGTGGATTTTTTTGTTATTTGATCTCTCTCTCCGCCATAGAAAGGTCTTGATTTTCATTGAAATCCTTTTGGCTATGCCTTTGGGGGCCAAGATGGTAGAGCTCTGATAGATAAGGAGAGAAGATAGAATTTATTTTATAAGAATGACCCTCCTAGTAGGGTTTATCCATTGAGATTACCACTGATCAAGTGTCTTGCTAATTTTGTCAATTATTTGTTGTCATATTTGAGTATGTGAGGATTTGAGTGTGATGGGTATGCCCAAATATAAAAAAGTAGTCCAATTTTCAACCAGAGAAAATTGAAAGATCGTAGTTATGGATCACAAAATTCTTGAGGAGGTGTTCCATCCAAAAATTTGAGACTTTCCATTGTTAACAACCCCTTTGTAAGCATCAATGAAATAATCTAGGACTCGCTTGAATCTTGTTGAAATTATGATTGAGGCACCCCCAAGCAATAGAGTATTATCTACAAATTGGGAATGGTTTGCATTCTTAATCCCTATTGCAATTTGAAGTTTAGGAAGGTTCCCTATATCTCGTTCATGTTCGAATTTTCTGCTTAAGGATTCAACCACCAACAAGAAAAGGATGGGGGAGAGAAGACAAACTTGATGAAGACCCTTGTTGATCTGAAAAAAAAATGAGAAGGTTGGCCATTTAAAATAGGGGAAATCTAAGGGTTTCCAAAGCTGCCACCCATTTAATGAAGGAGGAGCTGAATCCAAATTTCCCCATTATCTTGAAGAGAAAACTATGGTGGACATGATCAAAGGAACTGGCCATATCTAATTTTATTACCATAACTTTGATTTTTTAAAGTATCATTTGAACGGATTGCCTCTTGAACAAGCACAATGTTATCCATTATTTATCTATTCTACATGAATCCACCTTGATTAGGAGAAATAATCTTGGAGAGGACCTTCTTTAAATGATTGGTTATAATTTTGGTTAGGATTTTATAAGAGGAGTTACATAGGGAGATCGGCCTAAAATGGGAGAAAGAGGAGGGATTAGATTCTTTAGGGATTAGGGAAAGGAAGGAGGAATTGGAACTACCTACTTGATGCAAAATTTGATGGGAGTAATGAAGCATTTGTTTCAGATCGATCTTTATCAGAGCCCAGAAGAAGCGGTAAAAGGAAATGGAGAAACCATTGGGGCCAGGTGCCTTGTCCAGTTCTAAGTTCCAAATACGTGAATGGATTTCATTCTCTATGATAGGAGAAGTAAGATCTATATTCTCCTCATTCGTAATCAAGGAAGGAATATGTTCAAGCATGGAGGCCATGTTTTGTTGACTTTCTTCGTTTTGTTGAGTGTATAATTCAACAAAATGGGATTTGGAAGCAATTTTGATTTCAGAAAAGTCCATTAACACCGTACCATATTCCAAAGTTATTTTACATACATTTTTTCTGCTCTTCCTAAGTTTATCTTTATTATGGAAATATCTAGTGTTTTTGTCACTGGCCTGTATCCATAAGCTCTGAGAATTCATGCGCCAGAGTTCTTCTTCTCTTTTCAAAGTTTGTTGATATTGGCATTATAAGTTGAATTCCTTTCTTTTTAGTTGTGAATTAATTTCTTTATTCTCTAATCTTTTTGCAACTCGGCTAGGTTTCTTTTGAATTGAAGTTTTTCAAAGGATGGATAGAAAAAATGAAGCTTGATCCACTGTTTTAGAGCTTGTTTGACCATAGATAATTTTTTCTCCCAAATGTAGACCAGAGTTCTAGGAATCTAGGTCTTCCAGGTGGAAGATACCAAATCCACCATTTATTTTTGTTGAAACCATATTGGATTGAAGCGGAAAGGGAGAGGCCCAAAATTTGGAAGATCCTGGAGATGAAGGGATATGGGTTTATGATGATAAATGAGAGAGGGAAAAATGTAAGACTTGATGGAAGTCTTACACTGAATGAAGTTGCTATGAACAAGAAAACAATTGTTCCTTGTTGCAATATGTCCAAGCCCAGTTCGCATATTGGTCCAAGTATATTTTCCCCAATGAAGAGGGATGTCCATGAGGTCCCAATTAGAAAGGATATCCTCAAAAATGCTTCGGAAGGTATCTCTACCAAAAATCCCTCCTCTTTTTTTCTGAGTTAGTTCTAATAAAATTTAAATATCTAACTATGATGCAAGGGTCTATTGTTTCAGATTTCCTCAAATTTGAAATTGATTCCCATAATTCAGATTTGTCATGGGGGTTCATTGGCATATATACATTAATAACATAAAAGGTGAGATTACTCTTCTTGTGAAAAAAATTGGTAAGAATCCAATGTTTCATTTTGGAATGGTGAATCATACTTACCTCTTGATCATTCCATAAGGTGCATATTTCGCTAGATGCACCTCTTGCATCCTTGTTATCGGACTAATCGGTAGGTGCAAACACTAACAGATCTCCCTAGATCCACCTGGATCTAGAACAAAATAGGACAGGACATGACTCTTTCCCTAAGTTTTGACCATTGAATTAGCTAGTAGGAAGGAACAAGTAACATACCTTTGTATTGCTTCCTAGGGTCTCTGTTGCTCCCGCTTCGCTCCGGTGCTCTCGTGAGGTCAAGACCAAGACAACACAAACCAACCAAAGTGAAGATAGCAAAATATATTCAACTGTCAACTTATGTGTATGATCAAAGAATTACACAA